>NW_006499827.1:1414187-1455978 GCF_000471905.2 Amborella trichopoda
AAAAAAAAAAAAAAAAAAAGGAAGAAAAAGGGGAGAGTTGTTGGGTAATTCAATAGGGAAGACAGATCCCTACAGTTTTTTTTTTTTTCATTGAAATAGTTTAGGAGTTAGTTTTTTGAAGATGTCAATAGGAATGGTGATTGTGAAAAGTCTTAAGTTTCTCTGAAGAGACTAAGTGTTCATTAATTGATATGAATATATCAGACTTGTCTTTTATAAACAAATTACAAATGACACTAATAGAAATTAAATCATAGACACCTAAACTATACCAAGACTTACTATAAAATACATGAAACAATAACATACCCTTCCCATATTTACTTATTACAATATACGCCATTTATATTAACTGGATATACAATATATACTTTTATTTCACACTCCCCCTCAAACTTAAGATGTTATGAAAGCGAGCAGCTGGAATTTGAACACCAAATTGTGGAAACGAGTAGTTGGATCTTCAAGTGCATACTCAGATTGCTTGATCAACAAACACATAAAGGTGATGAATCAACAAGCTTCAAGAACATATGACTTCAAGAACTCTTGGAAACATGACACAATATCCTACCCTTCTCATATTTACTGATTATAATATATACACATTCTATATCAATCGGATATTCAATATATACTTTCCTTTTAACGTGATTGAGAAATGGGGGTGCTACAACCACCACCACCACAACCCAAGCCCAGGCTTAGAAAACAGACCATATGTATAGTGATCATGAAGATGTTTCCGGATAAATTCACTATTTAATGAAGGTCATGTAAACTATTTTATGTTCGACCTGACCTAGATTTGATCTGTTTGTTGGCCTACTTAAACTTCTTTTTTCACAATTTTTATATGGAAAAGGATACTATACGAATCAATTTCTAAGAAACTAGTGGCTTAAGCATGTTTAGGCTTTCTACTACATTTATTTCAATTCTTTAGATGCTCCTAGATCACCACAATATTATATACAATAGCTCTTTGAAAGCTTTTCATTTTCCAAAACTTTGGGGGAAAAGAAAAAAAAACGAAAGTATTCCTCATTGTGCTTCATGGACATTTTAAAATGCTAGTAGGGGATAGATTGTGGTTTGAGCATTTCAAAATTCGAAATCAAGCTCCGATTCTATTGGTTTTCCCATTTTAACTCGAGTGATTTTGAGTTGACCAAGTTATACTTAACAAAAGACATGAAAACATCGAAAAACTAAAAGACTCCGGCAATTTGAAGGGCTGTGACATTAATGTACGACTATAGATTCTAAACAATAAGACGAGTGAAAAGTTATATTATGATGCAATGGACCATGAAAACCAGAACCAATTTAAAGAATGGAATTGGGGCATCGGTGTTTAGGGGTGGATGTCTCAACATAATGCCCTACCCTGCATTACCATAATTAACAAAAAGAAAAATAGAAACTTCTAGATTTTTTTTGATTAAAAGAATAAAAATAAAATAAATAAATAAAAGGAAACCAAAACATAGCCAGTTTAGTGATGGATGGTGACTAGGAGCGAGTGGAATCCAATAGCGATATCATCTTGGGGTGGAACCCACTCTCATGCCATTATTTTAAGGGACAATGAGGACCCATTGTCCTATAAATTTCCCCGTATTTTTTCCATGATTGATTCATCTGTATGAACTTTCTCTTCAACAAATCCCTTGCCCAAAGTGCCCATGTTTCTCTCACATTTGAGAGCTCTATACACTACAGTATTAGAAAATATGTGCTCTGTGCTCCAGTGTAGGTATATGGTACTCCAAAGGTCACCCGCTGTTACTCCCGATAGCGGAGGGTGGAGATTAATTGGCTGGGCACATCATGAAATTGTAGTAAGCGTCAACGATGCATTCATTTATTTGTATCCCCCGAGGGATAAAACATCCAATTTAAGCATTACTGCAAATGCGTTGTCTTCCAAAAAGTTAAAACCGATGACCTAAATATCTTCTTCATAAAATTATCATTTTTAACAGTGTAGATCGAGCAATGTGGTTGCAATACCGGAAATCTTTGTGATAGCCTTAAAATTATCATTTTCAAATAGTGTCGAGAAATGTGGTTTCATTACTGGAAATCTTTGTGATGGCCTTAAAATATATTTTCATCTTTAATTATAAATTTAAAGATTAAAAAATAGTGTAGATCGAACATATCTATGAAAACTTGAAAATATCAAAAATTGAAGGTCTAAAAATAATTAACAAGATGTACTATTTTCAAAATTTGATATCCATTTTTTTTTGTCGTGTTCTTGATGTTGAGATGATCAATTTGAGTATATTTAGGTATCAAAACAACCTCTTCTAGTAAAATTTTTGAGGTGGGCTTTGATTTGATGGTTTAGAGCCTCGGCTCTATATAAACTTTTTCCTAAAGATTAAGCTCAAAATCCATCTCAAAAATGAATTTAGGTGGGGACTCATTTCAACACATGAGTCTTAGAACTCATAGAAGAACACGGTTCTATGAGTCCATGTAGAAATGAGTTCCCTCTTAAACATTTATTTTTTAGATGGATTTTTGGACCTATTTTTAATTACATATAATCTATAACATGGAGAATCATGAATATGAAAAATAAATATATTTTAAAGAGATAATATATATATATATATATATTAAAAAATAAATATCTTTTAAACATGTGTACCTTTCAATCTTTAGAGAGATGAAAGGAAAATGAATCCATGATATATATTGCGCACTAAAATAAGGAAAAATATTATTATGGGGCTTAAATTGGTTTACAATATCATTTAAAAGCTCAAAAAATCTATTTTATCACTTAAAAGTTATTTTTAAAATTCCATTTCATAAAAGCTCCTCTTAAAAAATTAAAAATTTCCTAAATTAACCTTTTTGAGGGCTGAAAATCCCAAACAACTAAAGGCATTTCGATAATTTGGCTCATTTAAATGAATAGAGGCAAATTATGAAAATACCTATGGTATTTCGGTTGGAATCATAAAACGAAAATACGATCATTTCTAACCCTAAATTATTAAGCTATTTTGGTCATTTGGAGCTTTTATTTTTCCAACCCTGAACAACTAAGGATAGTTTTTGTAATTTAGATCAAACCATTGAAGTAAGGCAAAATTGCCAAATGCCTCTACTTGTTTAAGATTCCCAATGTTGAACAAAGACAATTTTGAAAGTTTTGAATAAATTTTTAGAGAAGGTACATTTATAAAATAAAAACTTAAAAAATGAGTCATGCAATGATTATTTTGAACCTTTTCCATGAGACGTGGACGAGCCCCAGTGGATCCAATAGTTGAATCTAAGCCTGAACGTAGATAGAGTCGGATCCACGGGTCAATCAGAACTGCTTACCGCCGCTACCTCTTTCTCTAGAGTAAAATTTGGGCGATGAATGCATCAATGCAGCGAATTTAGTGAAACAATCTCATCAACCTGCTAGAATAAAAAAATCTACTATTTACTATATATATCCATGCATGAAACAAATGTTTCTTGTACTAACTTCGTGTTGAGTCGTCAGAATGGGGTTGAGGTCGTGGTGGTAGCACCACCTGGCTCTCAGATATCGGTTTATGTTTTTATTCCCACTGAAAACCACCATCTATCTTTAAAAACAAGTAGTAGCATGTATTCGTCACTCAAAAAGAAAAGAAAAGAAATAAGAACGCTGGGAGCCCATAGGGACAAGGAGTATGATTGGTCAAATATAAATAATACAATAGGCCGTTTAGGCCGAACATGGCTTTTGATTCATTTTAAAGAGAATTATTAGGAATATTTGGTTATTTAGAATGAAAAATGGCATGGTCTTTTCCCCTAGGGCCACATGCTTTCTTACTATGGTGCGCCCACCGAGAACATGTATGTAAGATTTTTCTCATTCCATTGAGTGCTATGCCTAATTTTTTCTATTTTTTTTTTTTGTTAACTGCACTTATGCTATTTTTTTTTTTTGTCCCCCCCCTCCTTGAAACTTTCATCTCTATTAGTCTATTGGGTTCACTAAAATGCCTTGCACCTTCTCAAGTTTAAAACTTTGGGACCATTACCCCTTAATTATGTAAGGGAAAAGTTTATATGAGGTTGCAACTTTAAAATGTAGAATTACAGATGCACCTCAAAAATCTATCGAAAAGGTTGTTTTAATAATGGAAACCCTCTATTTGATCATCTCAACATCGAGATCTATGAATATAAAAAAAAAAAAGTTTTTGAGTCTAAAAAGTAGTGCATCTTGCAAGACATTATCCAGACCGTCCATATTCAAGATTTTCATATGTTTATAGATCTCCTTGATTTTAACTATTTATGGAGTTTAAAAGTTTATGATTAGATATGAAAATAGATTTTAAGATAATCCTAAGAATTTTTTACAACAAAATTACATGTTATGATAAAATTTGGAGGTGAGCCTTAATTGGATTGTTTAAGGTTGCAACCTTATACAAACCACACCCATTACGTTTTTCTTTGTTTTTTTTACAAATTTGATTTTTTTTATTTTATAAAATGGCAAACCCATACATTAGCCATCTGTATATTTTTTTTGTGACTTGATATATAAATTTTATTGACGATAATAATAATTATTTTAATAATTATAATAACAACTATAATATATTAATTGTTAAATAATTCATCTCTTGCAGGTATTTTGATAAAAATATTTCAATAAATGAATAAATAAATAATAATAATAATGCATTAACAATGGTAACAAATATCTTGATTAATCATTTTCCAAGTTCAAAAGATATTGATGCAATTGTAAAAAAAAAAAAATCATTTTCTTTTCATGTCTAAATTTATAGAGTGGGATCTATGGAAGTACGATTGGTTTTAGGCAACGGAAGAGAAAGGGAAGGTAGCATTTTGTAAAACAAAAAAAAATCAAATTTGTAAAACAAAACAAGAACAAAAACACAATTAGGGGACAAACAGTCCCAAAATTTTAAACTTGAGGGGGTACAAGGAATTTTGGTAAATCCAATGGGCTAATAAGAATGGAAGTTCTGGGGAGGGGGTAGAGATCATTTTCTCTATTTTTTTATTGATACATGAAGAACCACCATAAGATATACGTGGGGCACAATTATTTTCTCAAAGTGTTCTTCTCTCTCTAAATTTTTCAAACTCCTCTTGCAATCAAGTAGCTAATATCTTCATCAAGCCTTTGCCACGAGATGTTTTCGAGATTTTTGCTTCAAACTTGGGCTTCAAATGCCTCATCAGCCGAATTTGAATGGGAGTAATTGAAGCAAAATTCAATTAATATAAGAAAGTATCTTGTTTTTTCCTTTTGAGAGGAGAATATAACAAGATACGAAAACATATATTATATGTAACAAAATAAGAAAGTGTACATTACACTATTTAAATACCATTATATATACAATGAATAACCGTCATAAGATGTATGTGGGGCACAATTATTTTCTCAAAGAGTTTCTCTCTCTCTAAATATTTCTATAACATATTTTGTTCCACTATGAGATTTCCTATTTTTCTTGGTAACTCCCTTAACTCCCGATAGAGTAAGAAACAATAGTTGCTCGATCAATTGCCAAAGTTGAATGCCGTGCACGATACTACTATGAAATTATCTGGTTTCGCCCTCATCTATTCTACGTAATAATGAAAGTCCTATTTAAATAGCTTACAATGATAAATTACATTAGTGAACGAGGCACATTAGAATAGGTTGTCATTTTACTTGCTATCATGTTTTACATGGGACCATTACACTTCTTTTTGTTTTTTCAGAATATCACTTCATTGATCTTCTTACAAAAGACTCTTCCTATTGAGTATTTTTGCTACTTATTATTCAAACTCTAGATGCTCTCATTCAAGACACTTAAGTCGGAAAGGAGATACTTGAGTCTAAAAGGAAATATATTTTTTGAAAATACATACAATTTGTACAATCCGATCCATATATATATAATTTTTTGGTGCAGATATTGGCAATCGGTTATATATAGCAAAGTCTTCTATACCTCTTGTATATTTATATCACTTCGTCTCTTCATCTGTCAAAGAAATAAACAAAAATTCTCTACCTCTCTTAGCATTATCAATACGCACCAAAAATGGGGCCAACATATGTCCCCTATTCTTGCCAAATGCTACCTAAAATTGCCTCCTATCATTCAATCTAGGCAGCCTCACCTGTACAGTTTGAAAAACCTTCGTATCAAGCATCTCAGCCTTGACAATTATGGATAAAAAATGAAAAAAAGAATTTCAAGCTTTAAAAATAACATAGTTGAACCATTCATGTTTAAACCTTCAACCCACTTAAACATTTCATAAAAAGCTTCTAATGACATAACTGAAATTTCCAGCAAGGTTCAGATTTACCTTTTCTTTTGAGGAGATTAGGCCTTATATAAACGAAAAAAATTTATAAAAGTATGAGGCTCTAAACAACCAAATTAAAATGCACCTAAAAAATTTAACTGCAAGAGCTTGTTTTAATGCCCAAAAAACCTCAAATTTGATCATCTCGACCTCAAGATGCATAGACATAAAAAAAAATAAAAAAATAAAAATTTTAAGCTTTGGAAATAGTGTATCTTGAATGCATTTTTGGACCGTCAATTTTCAAGATTTTCATAAATATGCTCGATCTATACTATGTTTGAAGCTTAAATTTTATAATTAGAGATGAGGATAAATTTTCAGACTTTCTCATAGATTTTCAATATTAAAACCACATCTCTCGAAACAATTTGAAGGTGCACCTTACTTTAATTGTCTAGAGCCTCGGACTGATACAAACCCCATCCTATAAAAACTGCATCCTAAGTTAATTTTATAAAGAGAAGACTTATTGTGAGAGGATTTTCCTTTTCTTTTGTTCGACAAATTGTGGTGGTAAACGTCTTCTTCGTGAGGGGTCACTTTTGTGGTAGCGTTTGCCTCCCTCTCTCTCTCTCTCTCTCTCTCTCTTCCTCCACAAAAGGGTAACCTAGTTCACACTTCACACAAGTGCCTCTCTCTCTCTCTTCCAAAAACGGTGCTTTGCGCGCATTTCACACATGTGCCTCTCTCTCTGCTAACAAACGGCGCCCTGTTCACATTCTCTCTCTAAAAAAAAGTGCTGTTCATACCAATGTTGTCGTATTCGTGCTTCGAGTTTTTTTTAGTTTGGTGAAAAGTTGAAGCAATTCTACTTTTCGGTTGATTCGGGGGAAAATTTCGGATTGTTATTATTTATTTAATATAAATAAATTAGATATTTATATATATAAATAAATTTTTCAAAAAAATAATAATATAATTTTTATATAGTATTACTTTGCTTGGGCCAAAAAAGCCGAAGCTTCGGCCCAATCTACCCGAAACAGTCATGACTCGACTCGAAACGGCCCAAATCTGGCTAAATCAACGGCTCGCTTCTCTTCGATTTATGCCTTTATCTCCAAAAACTTTGACCTCTTCAACTGAAGTGAAACGAATTTGACAACACGTTCACACTTCACACATGCCTCTCCCTCTTTATAAACGGTGCCTTGTTTCCTAAAAAAAAATCTATACCAAAATAATAATTGTTTTGTGCGGGCTCGACCGTATTTCTACAGTATGCGGTCCAAGGGCATAAATCATTTACTTTAAAAATGTATGGAAATAGATGGTCCATTTAAAAATAATTGTAATTAACTGTCTAAATATTATTTTAATATAATTATTTTTTTTAATTTTTTCATATTCATAATCTCTATGTTAAAATTATATATTCTCTAAAAAATTAAAATCAAATTATATTTAAAAATATATTTATTACCGATCCCACATTTAGAAAAGTGTTAGCTTTGGCACATGCTAAAAACCATGCTCTCTCCTCTCTCTCTCTCTCTCCCTTCTTGAACTCTTTGCCACACAAAGGCGAACAAACAAGACCGCGGTTTCATTTGTCATAAGCCTCACCATTCCCAATATTTGTACCCAAGGTTATTCAATCTCTCTTCCTCCTCTGTGCAAAAAATTTATATAAGCTTACAAATACAAAATGTGGAATTTAAGTTCACCAAAAAAATCTACCAAGTTCGAAAGTTTCCACATATAGATATATAAATATGAAAAGAAGAAAAGATTCCAAATCTAAAAAGTAATGCATTTTGCACCGCATTATCTAGACGATTCATTTTCAAAATTTTCACATGTCTGAACCAATTTTAGAATCTAAAATTTTATAATTAGATATAAAAATAGGTAACTCGTCCTAAAAAAAAAATACACTACAATAATATCTTATAATAAAATTTAAGGGTACACCTTGCTTTTGATTGTTTAAAATTGCAACTTTATACAAACTATACCCCTCCTCCTCCTAAAATCCCCCTTGTATACACTCATAGCCTAACCTTCAACTCTCTCTCTGGAAGCATACACCCAAAACAGGTGGAATTGGCCCAAAATTTTTTCCTAAGTAACAAATACAACACAAAACATTAATAATAACAATTGTCCAAAATTCATCAACCCCAATGTCAATTAATACTAATTTTCCGGGCTGTAATACAATAGCACCCAAATACACAGTTATATAGAGAGAGAACACATAGAGAGAGAAAGAAAGAGAGAGTAGAGAAATCGTACTCCGCACAAACCCAATCAGCTCTCCATAACTCCCTGAATCTCATGGATTAGAGCTTCTTCGAGCAAACCTTGAGCCTCTCTCATGAGATCCGGGCTTAATCTCACCATTAAAACGCAAAACTCTTGCTCATTCAAAGCTCCATCACCGTCCGTATCTCCCTCTCTAACCATGCCCATGAGTTCTTTATCGCTAAGACCATCTAAGCCTAGAAGAGCAGAATTCTTTTTCAAGCTCTCAAATGTTATCAAACCCTGCACCGGGTCAGCCAAAAGCTTGAATCCGTTGCAGAGCTCCGCCATGAAAGCATCGGCTTCCAGCTTTTCGGCCATGATAGGAAGCAAATCTTCGTATTCCATTGGCTGGTTATGGCCGTTTTTTGCCGTTTTATCGCCGGTTTTCGCCATTATTTCACCGGAGAAAGAATAGGGTTCTTAATGGCGTTTGGTCGAAGGGGACGTTTCGAGACGGGAATTATACGAGCGGGGGAAGTATTTTATTGGGGATTTGGGCTACATTGACCTTGATATTTGGGCAGGAATATCTACTGTGCCATTGCTCTTGTGAGCATCAATTAATTAGTCACACAAGCCCTAGCAAAAGCCCAAAAGACAGAGAAGTTAGGCCCATGATCTATTTTTTTGGGGATTTTATGTTAAGCAGATGTTTTTTTTTTTTAATTCTATACTATGAAATCATTTATCTTTGGTATAAGAAAGTCGTAGTTATTTATGATTGTGAGATATAAAATACGACTGATTGGGTTGTTTTATAAAGTTCAAAAGAAATATTTTTGATCCAATAGTGTAAAGTAAATGATCTTATATTTATACTTTTTTTTTTTTGTAAATATAAATCTCCAGTCCATCCTCTTTCTCTAACACACAAATATACCGTCTTAGCTCTCATTCTTCATATGAAAAGTGCCACCAGCATAATTCAAACAGAGATCTTTAGATGCCTAGATGGGGGGTAAAGTCCATTTGATCGCAGTTCCCTTTCTCTTCGATTTTTAAACACTAAAGTTGTAGGTTTTATTGATTCTAATATTTTCAATTAATCTAACCAAGTCCATTAAAAAATGGGTTTAAAGTTCGAAGGTTAAAATACAAAGCACCACATCTCAATATCTTGAGTTTTATTTCCGCTACAAATAAATAACTTTTTGTCTACATGACTACCAAAAAAAAGAAAACAGGACATCCAGCAAGGGTATTATAGTGATTGACCTTATCCCAGAAGTTTTGGAGGGTCTCTTAGATATAAAGATTAAATTCAGGGGTTTTTATCAAGATGCACCTTCTTGTGGGTTTCCAGGTGACCCACATCACATGACAACGTCCATTGCGCCCTTTCCTCGAACTTTCTCTCTCTAACGGCTTCTTTAATTTGTTTCAACAAAAATGACGAAAATGACCTTCAATAATTCCAAGAACCCCTCTACAACTACGAGGACAAATCCGAAAGTCCCAGCTTTTGATTGAAAGCGCCTTGTTCCATATTCTCTACCCTTTAAAATTGTTTATGCACAATTAATATTATCAAATGAGTTTTTAAAACATTTTTTTATTTCAAAAAGGACGGCAGATGTATCTCTTGTTTTCTCATAAATTGTAAATTTCAAAATTTAACGTTTGGGGAAATAAACTTAAACATCCCTTATTATAGAGATATTAAAAAATTGTGATTGTGTACCATGAAATTATTTATCTTTGGAATAGTGAGGTCACAATTATTTACAATCATCCAACGTGAAACAATATGAAATATTATAGTTTGAGTGTATCATAAAGTTCGAAAAAAGTTTTTTTTAATTTTGAGCTTGATCAATAAAATAAATGCTGCAACCCAATTTCACATCCAATGGTTAATAAAAAATTACAGATTTTGAATTTGATAAAGTTATCTTTTTACGACGTTTTTTCTTTCTCAAAATGGTCTTAAGTAAAGTTGTAGCCTCGCAATTGTAACAATAATATTACATACTCGTGGTATCGAACATTGTCTTGGCTCAATATATTATGGGCAAGCTTAGCATGAAACTTATATGCTTCCCCTTATCCAACCGTCCATCCTAAATAGACGGTTGAGATTGCCCCAATCACAATGTCACGTCTATACATTATTTTATTTTTAATTTTTCTATACAAATTATTTCCACAGTAAATTTTGGGCGTCCACTCCTCTCTTAAACTCGCACTTATAAAAAATATTATCAATAAAATAAAATGAACAATATACCCCTGAAAGTTTCTAGGGCTATTTTGGTCATTACATTTTATCGAAAAATTATTTTTAATATTTTTTGTAGGTGCGCCCCAGTGAGAATATGACACGTAGTAAATTTCATATTTATACAATTTGTATAAAAAAGTTAAAAATAAAATATTGTGAGGCGTCGGATCTAAATCAAACTGTGAGTGGCTCACTTGATCAAAATTGGACGGCTAGATGGTAGGAGAAGCATAGATTTTCTATGTTATAAGGAAAGTATAGAAACCGTTCCCATATATTATTCGGTACTATGAGAACTGAACAAAATAGTGTCACACTTATTTTTCTTTCTTTTTTCTTACAAAATCAAGTTCGATAGTCAAAATATTGAATTGATTTTTTTAAAAAAAGATAAAGATTTTGTTCACAGTAAGAACTTGATTATGTAAGATAAAAAACAAGGATATGTTTAGTACTGAAAATATTGAATTGGTTTATATTTAAAAGGAAAATATTATGTTTAGTACTAAGAGCAATAAACAGCACATTAAGACAATGTTAAGTACTCGCAATACCTAACATTATTTTTGCAGTTGTGAGACTACAACTTTAGTTTGGTACCATAAGTATTGAACTTAATAGCATTTTATAAAGTACGAGGTTTGTATAAGTTGTCAACCTTAAACAATCAAAGTAAGATGCACCTGTAAATCTCGCTAAGGTGCACTTCTAAATCTTGTTAAATATGTAGTTCTGGTATTGAAAACCCTTATGATAGACTAAAAATATATTTTCACCTTTAAATATAAAATTTAAAACTTAAAAATGGTGTAGATTGAGTAGATCTTTAAAAATTAAAAAGTTTTGAAAATGGATGGCCTAGATAGCATGTTAAAAGATGTACTATTTTTTGGACTTCAAATATTCCATTTTTATATCCATACATCTCAGTCAAGATGATCAATTGTAGGGCTTGAAACAACCTTTTCAGATCAATTGTTGAGATGCACCAATATAAGGTTGACATCTTATCTATAGCTTTTCCTTTTATGAAAAATTAAAATATAAGTTAGAAAAAAAGGGTCATATTCATGAAATTCAAACTTTTTGAGATATTTTCTAATTCCTAAATAAATATGTTTACATTAATTTCCTACCATTCAAGGTAAAAATAGTACTTTATTCAATTTTCCTCAGAATTCGTTTCCCTATTAAAATTTAGGAAATTATATGAAATATACCTTAATTTTCGTTTAATTGAAGAAAAAAAACCCTCAACTTTCATAAACCTTGCCCACATTATTTTTCCTCATTTTTGGTATTTTTTTATTAAACTAGCCTTCATGGTATTCATATTACCATAATGCTTAGCTTAGTCATTACGGTACTTAAGTATTACAATACTTAAGTACCGTAATGACCAAGCTAAGCATCACGATACTTTAAAGACCGTAATGCTCACTGAGTCTCTTTCTCCCTCATTTGCCACGTTTGAACATTATAGTCTTTAAAGTACCGTAATTCTTAGTACGGTAGTTATTACGGTAATATGACTGCCGTAAAGGTTATTTTGGTAAGAAAATTGATAAATAAAAAAATGGTGTAGATGAAGTTTATGACACTTAAAGGTTTCTTTCAATTAAATGAAAATTAAGGTATATCTCTGATAATTTCCCTTAAAAATTTAAAGTTTATAAACCTTTAGAGCTTAATAGGAAATTAGGATTGAATTATGGAGTTTAAAGTCTTTCACTTCTTCTAATTGTAATTTTTATTGAAATACAAATACGTTTTTACTTAATTGGGGAATTTCATGTTGGCCACGGAAGAAAGTGCCTTCACCCTTTATTTAGATAATCTCTCTTTTTCCGTATCCAATGTTTTTTCACCATCTTTGAGAGGATCCAATTCTCAAGTCTCTATTCGTTTTTTTCTTTTCTTTTCTTTTTTCATTTTTTTGGTTGGGTTGTTAAATAGTATTTTTTTCGTTTTTTTTTTCAGTTTGTTTGTTGGGTAGTTCAATAGTAGGAATGAAACTTGGGATATAACATTACCTAAGGTCAACTACTAACCACTCAAGTCTAGCTATTGTTCAGTCTCACACCATATTTCTTTTCAACGAAAGAAAATGAAGCTCACCATATGAAGGTTCGAAAAATCGCCAGAGTCGACTTATGCCCAATGGGAGCTTTTATCAATATTTGATCCAATGCTTTTTAACCTCAAAAATTTAACACACTACTTTTTATCTACATCTAGTTCATTTGGATCGATTTGATATTTTGAGGAGGGTTTGTTTCTTCCACCCAAAATATCATATATTCCGATTTCTGTCTCGATTCATAACAAAAATAACTTGAAATTTGTTGTGAATTAACCGTGTTTAAGTCCTCTATCAAATCTCCACATCAATTTGTTGGATAGAAAGCTAAAATAAGAAAATTCAAGATTCTAGATTTTGGGGCTTTTCATTCCTGAAATTGAAAATCTTTGATTTCTTTCTCATTCTTTCACCAAATTTATTTAAATTTGTCCCAACATGTTCCCATCACATTGATCTACAAAATCCCTAATGAAAATCAAACAAAAAAAGAAATCTCAAAAACCATTTTTTGGTTAATTTAAGCCCATTTATAAGCCATTTTCTTTCTACAATTATTTGTTGATTTTTTTTTTATTTTGATGTGTGACGACATAATACAATTTTCAATACTTGGTTTTATGTATACTTCATATTTTTTTGGCTGTTTTTCTCCTTTTTGTGTGTTTTGTTTTTATAATATTGACATCAGCGAAGCCGACTTGCCGAGTCAAATCATTCGACTCAGACTTAGCGGGCACTTGGTTCTGGTCCCCAAGCCGGGTTTAAAAACATTGTGTACGACTGCTTCATGCCTTCACAATTGATAAAACAAATATAAAATATGGAATTGTATAACAATACGAGTTACATTTGGTACAAGATTAGTCATAATCGTCCTCATCCCTCATAGGCAAAATATCTAGGGATCTGTCATAAATTTAGAAAAAAAATTGAACAACTTCGGAGCTTAGGTCAATGGCATACTCACAACCTTTCGATTTTATATTTAATGGCTAAGAGTGATTCTAACCTCTTTGTAACCCAAAAAATTGGGAAAAATACTTTTAAGGGATCAAAACCATTTACATAATCATGAAATAGTTGGAGAAAATCTCAATTAGTATCAAAGAGCTTACTTTTTATATTGGGAAAATTACAAAAACCCTTGAAATGGACTTTTTAGGCACTTTACCCCAACTCAACTTTTTCTAGCAAATACCCCTATACAAAAGTTTATTTTTTTGTACAAAAATACCCTTCCTTCACATAACGAATTGTTTTCTTTGGAGAGGCCGGTACGGTGATTGTTTTTGCTGGAATGGCCGGTCCGGCGTTTCATAGTGGCTATCGGGCGATTATTTTCTACTGGAATGGGCGGTCCAACATTTTGAAGTTGCGGTCTGACATTTTGAAGGGGCAGTCCGACATCGGTCCAACGTTTTGAAGTTGCGGTCTAACATTTTGAAGGGGCAGTCCGGCATTTTGATATGGCGGTCCGCATTTCGAAGGGGCAATCCGGCATTTTGAAGTAGTAGTCCAATGTTTTGAAGTGAGCAATCTGGCGTTGTACAAGTGCGGTCCGGCGTTTTTTTTTATTGGGATCTGAAAATGATTCGTTACATGGGTATTTTCGTAAAAAAAATTTAACTTCTTGTATAGGAGTATTTGTTAGGAAACATGGTTTTTTGTGGGATGTTGCTAAGAAAAGTTGGGTGGGGTAAAGTGTGTAAAAAAATCCATTTTGGGAGGTTTTTTTTTCAAATTCTCCTTCTATATTCAAGTACCTCCTCAACAAATAACTTCAAAAATACCCAAGTAGCCCTTGTTAAAAAAGGGGAACTAGAACAAGCATGAACATTTCAACCTAAGGGGAACTAGAACAAGCATGAACATTTCAACCTACCTTGAAGAAGCAAAAATACAAACATTATTTGGTTGAGACTTCTTGGGTAGGTCAAATTATTAAAATGCCTATGCTTTATTCAAGGTTTTCCAACCTTAAACACGTACAATTTTGGTATGTTTGAAGACATTTATGAAGGAATTACCTAAAAAAAATTAAAATTAAAATTAAAAATACACTCTAATGTTGACTCAAATATTTATTCATTAAATTATGTTATTATGTCTTTCATGAAATCTTCAAAAATCTTTCGGTCCATGTTTTTTTTTTTTCTTCTTCTTTTTCTTTCATTTATAGAGGAAGCTCAACTTTTGAGGCGATCCAACTCGTCGAGTTTTTCAAGTTAAATTCGAGTTTGAATTACTATATGGTACCCAAACTAGGCGGGCCTTCATCTTTTACCGATGAATGACACTAAATGTTAGATAAAGTTGGGTGAATGTTTCACCCCAAAAAAGGAAATGTGTAAAACTAGAATATTTATTGTTGCTACAAAGAAGTCATAATCATCATTCACTATTAAATTTGAAATTAGATAGTTAAGGATGTGTCATTGTTTCGGCACAAAGTCAAAAGTAAAATTTATCAAATGTTGTGATATCTTTCATCTATTGGATTTCACATCTAATGGCTAAAATTAATTTTGGCTTTCTTATATAAAAAGTAAATGATCTCATAATATACAATCCCTAATTGGATGAATCTCCCCATAATCACGGTGGTTAATCTCCACTATTCGCCATCACGATCGATGGTGCCATTGGAGTACAACCATACCAAACTTGCCAATTTTCTTGCTTTCTCATTATTTGCGTTGTTTTTCTCTATGTTGGGAACTTATTTTTTCCCACTCTCTAAATAATCTTTTTGTTTTCTATTTTTCTCTCTCTCTCACCCCTTGCCTAGGCGATTTCCTTTCTCTCTCTCTCTCTCTCTAACTCCTTGCTTTCACAATTCCACCAGTTACCCCTTCCCTATTATCTTCCATGATAATTTTAGATGTTTGTATATTCTCTCTCCTAATTTTAGATATCTGTATATTCTCTCTCTTAATTTTAGATATTTGTATACTCTCTCTCTTGTTTCATTTCTGCTTTTTCTGTTTGTCGGTTGCAAAGTTTTTTCGACTTGCAGCTTCAGTGCATGTCAATGGTCCACTACACATGTTACAAATATGCACTCTATTTTCCATAATGACCCAACCCACTTGTAATTCACAATTCCATTTTTCACTCAATCAATATCAACTTACTAAAAAACAATAATAATAAGACGTAGTGGTCGGCCTTCATTTTAAAACTGGGACACATGTTTGTCGTGACTTGTGATGACTTAAAGCAAAGCCGGCACGTAGGGGTGGCAATGGACTGGACCCACTTGGGACCGGAGGGATAGACCTGAATCTTAGTACGGGTATGTGTCCAAAAATTGGACCCGGTGGGTCGAGTTCGGATCTAAATCTTGGATCCAAATACTATTTGAGTCTCGGTTTGGATAACGTCAGGTCCAAATCTGGATCTGGATCCCATATCATTTTTGAAGTCCGGGTCTAGGTCCGGCCAAACCCTGACCCGACCCATTGCCACCCCTACCGGCACGGCACACCTCTCTCTAAATGGGAGCCATCACTTTGTAAAAGTTAGGCTCATAAAATATATTTTTAAGTTAGGTTCATAAAATATATTGTTTAGTTAGGTTCAAAAAATATAAAGATATCTTAAAGAGTGACTCATCTTTCTATAGTTTGATTTGTTAAGTAGTTAAACTCCATTTTTTCATTAAGAAAATATCGTATAGAATCCGGACTTTCAATTTTATTTTATTTTTTGCACTAGCCACTCTCAATTTTTTTGTTTCAAGCGGCAATAAATTGCTCTTAAATTATCAATGTAACCCCCTCATCCCCTGCCTCCTCTTTTCTTCCTGTTTCTTACCAAAGGTTTGATATCAACAATTTCTTTTATACCACATGAATGCGAGATAGATGCCTTTGTGGTAGAAGAAAAAATATTGACGTTAAATTTCATGTAAAAAAGTGAGAGAGGGGAGAGAGGGGATTCCTTTACAGTTTTAGGGGAAATTTAATACTGCTAAAAAAAAAAAAAGGTATATAGGGCTATGCTCCATTGTAGCTATAGTAGATGACTAATGAATTTCTAGTTTATGAAAATCAAACTTTATAATTGAAAATTAGAATGGCTGATCATATTAGTTGGAAAAAGGCTTTGACGATGATGATGACATGAAATAAGTTATGATACTTTCACTATAGTTATTTGAGAGATCAAGATTTATGAGTATTTTCTCAACCATTTATTGGGAGATTTTTTTATCAATTACAAACTCATAGCAAATTGTCTTTTACGTTGGTTAGGGGTTAAACTCAACTATCAAAACATGACTTAGATTCTTTGTTTTTTGAACAGCAACGTACGACTTATCATTAATTCATATGTGAAATACAAAATGTTCAAGCAAAGATATAAGATTACGGAAATGAAGTAACCAACAGAGAGGAAGTAAGAACTGTGACCTAGATTCTTAATCTCCTTGAAAATCAATGAACATCATTCTTGAGGACTTGGAGATTTTGAGAACTTTTCGAAACACAAAGTCTAAAGGCAACTCTGGTTAACTAAGAATACTCGATTCCAACTGAGTTTCGCAATGGTTAGCATTTGCTTTGCCCACACATTTGATGGGAACCTTATTCCTAGTCCATGGCAAAGCAAGTTTACAATGTTCATCCTCGAAAGCTGTGTTGATCGTGCTTTTGCCTCAGTTGAATACAACATAGCAAGCATTGGCCAACTTTATTACATGTTTTGGCTATAGAAATATACACAACTAGATCATTTACTTTCGATACAAAGAGGTCACAATCATTATTGACTGTTACATGTGAAATAAGATAATTGGGGATGTATTATTAATTAGGCACAACGTCCAACACAAAATTTCTTGAATATTATGACACACTTCAATCTATTGAATTTCACATGTATTGGCTAAAAGTGATTGTGACCTCCTTGTACTAAAAATAAATAGTATCATATTATATAAGAGTAAGGTTTGTATAAGGTCGACATTAAACAATCAAAGTAAAGTGCACCCCTTAACGATGCTGAAAGATGGTTTTTTTAAGGTAAAAAATTCTTGTGATAGTATGAAATTTTATTTTCTTATCTGATTACATAATTCAAAGCGTCAAAAATAGTTTATCTAGCAAATCTATGAATATTTGAAAATCTTGAAAATGGGCGGTTTTGATTATACAGTATACAAAATGCATTATTTCTAGAACTTGAATTTTTTCTATTTTTTTTTCACACTCATGTATCTCGATGTCGAGATGATTGATTGGAGGGTTTATTGGGCACAAAACGACCTTTTTCCGGGAGTTTTTGATATGTGCCTTATTTTATAATATAAAGTTAACATCTTATATAAACTTTTTCCACATGTAAGCCCTTTGACAAATCCATTCAAAACTTTATAATCTTGTATTAAGACTTTATAATCTCGTAGATGTCAAAGCCTCACTCCACAATACCAATTCCTATTTCCAGGTTAAAGATTAAAAGCATGAGCTTGACCGGCATTGAAGTTCTTCTAGTGCTCAGTCGATTTCTACTTTTGGTCCGTTAATTTAGGATGAATCGTTCTTAATGCCTACATTTTAAGTCAAGGGAATGAAATTTTCAAATCAATGGCAATAATTTCAAACTCACCTGGGTCGTCTCTTAAAGCAAAAATAGATTAGACAAAATTGAAATCGGTGTTGAAACAAAGGGACCCAGTATAAGTAATTTCGAAAACACGATATTTGAAAAAACTTTAGACTTTGATGATGATGACAACAATAATATTTGACACGATATTTGAAAAAACTTTAAACTTTGATGATGATGACAACGATAATATTTGACATGATATTTGAAAAAACTTTAAACTTTGATGATGATGACAACTATAATATTTGAAAATTAAGCGTTTAAAACACGATGGAACTTGCCAGAGTCCCTTCGGTCCGACTCTAGCGAGACGTGAGTCGGACCAAGTATTTTTGGGGAAAAAAGACTTACATTCCGCTCTTCGTAATTATAATCCCTATGGGACTAATGGGAAAGTATATGGATCCTCTCCACGTTAAAGAAAATAACCTTTAGACCCCTTCTCACTTTTTCATTTTCTAAATTACGTCGTTTACTATTTTCCAGTAATCTCATCATGTGAATGGAATTTGAGATGCTTCTGTTCATGAGATGTGTGGTTCATAAGATGAGAGAGAGATTCATGAGTGAAGAATAGAGAAGAAGAGAACAAGAGCTTTTACACGGTTTGGATGATAGGATCATCAAAAAATAAATATTATAATTTGGATAATGTCAACATTCACTTCTTTTAACTTGGTTTTGTTTGGGATTGTAATTACAGAAAGGGGGCCAAATATCTTCTATCTTGTTTTTATTTTTATTTTTTTTAACTTTTATAGTGCTTACATTATTTATATATTGAAGATTGGCCTTCAATGGCCAAAGTTTAGAATTGTAAAGTGCCACATAGAGTTAAGACTTTTCTTTGGCTTCTAGGCCTTAGGAGGTTCCTCACTATCGACCGGCTTCGTTGAAGGGGTATGATTCTTATTAATATTCGCCTTCTCTGCAAAACGAATGAGGAGTCCATTGATCATCCATTCATTCATCCACTACCCCTTTGTTGTAGCTATGTGGGAAATGTCTAGTAACTGGATTGGGCCTAGGCATAGGGATGTTCATTCTCTGCTACAGCAGCTATCGGCTCCACTTTTCTCGCCCTTGAGAACCAAACTGTGGAGGATTTTTGATGCAGCTCTGCTATGGAACCTCTGGAAGGAACGAAACTTGAGAACTTTTGAAAGTCGCAGTAGAGATCTGCCATCCTTCCTCTTAGCAATCCAGCGCTCTATTGTGGCTTAGGTCTACTCTTTCCTCCCCCTTAAAGGTGTACCCAAGGGCTTCATGCATCATAATTACTAGATGCATTTCAAACCTAGGCGCATCTCCTTGCACTTTGTTTGGAATCCTTCATCGGAGGGATGGGTTAAGCTTAATTTTGACGCCAATGTGAAGGGTTAGGTCGTTGCCTATAAACGCATTCTTCAATATCACCTTGGGTCTACAATTTGGACCTATTATGGGAGGCTTCATCCTTGCGATATTTATGAAGTTGAGTTATGGGCCTTGAAGATGAGAGTAACTAAATTGGACCATTCTTTCACTTGAGTTGTCATTGAAGGTGACTCAGCAAATATGATTAGCTGGCGCCTGCATTCAGATACCACCTCGTGTGGCTTAGTAGTCTTATAGATGAGATCTTAATCCTTCTAAGGGATTTTGAAGTTTCCTTCCTTCATGTGGTTCGTGGTTTCAATTGGGAGGTAGATTTTTTGTCTAACAAGGCCACGTCTTAAGTAATTGTTCCACGTCTTAAGTAATTGTTCCGCCTCTTTCTTTTCTGGCCTTCTCTTTTCCCCTTCCTCTCCCCTCCTTGAAAGGACTTTATGATAATACATGGTTTGTATATTTTTTTAAAAAAATTTACCCCTACACCAGAAAGATCACTTACAATGTCCAATTATAATCAAACCACTCTTGAAATAAATAAAATCGATTTTCAATTGCTGCATCTTCAAATACAATTATTTATTCAAGAACAAAAAGTAGACTTTAATGTTTTATAGGAAGAGAAATAAATATTTTAAAAAGCAAAATTATCAGAGATTACTTCAACAGGGTTTAGTACACCTTACACTGAATCTCCTCCTTCCGATGGTGCTCATGATCTATGATCGGTATGTTGATTTCCCTACTATGGCAAAAATCTACTCAATGGTTTATATTGATCAAGCCTCTTAACTTGATTTTAGAGAGATGGGAGATGAACATGAAGAGAAAGGGATATATCTACTATCATGATATTCCACCCCTTTGCCACCCATAAAGAATAGAGGTGGTGCGTACCACCAAAACATAATGCAACTTAAAGAGAGATAAAATTGGGGCATGCCTCCCCTTTAGAAGAGAGAGAGAAGTGTTAAAGAGAAAAAGATAATACGTATTTCATTTTATAAGGGAACACTTTCTTTTATAAATTTTCTATGTCATAGATTTGCCTCAATTCATAAGGTCAAATCTCAACCGTCGATCTAAGGAGACTTGTGGGGTGAGAGATTTGAGCCATCAATCTCTTTGATCCACTATGAAGATTCAAAGAGATGAACGATCAAAGAGATGAACTAGACCTTTATCCTCCATTTCCTAAATCTATTCCTATCAAATAAGAAAAACGTATATTTTAATATATCAAATCCTTAATTATTAGATCAATCAATATCTCAAATATTCAACCTTAATTTCAAATATTCAACCTTAATCTCAAATATTCAACCTTATCATGGTTATACCTAAAAAGATAAGTGAACCAAGAGGATAAACATTATTCCCAAGAATGTTACCTGAATGGGTGGGGGCGTGCCGGCCACGTGTGGGCCCCACCTAATCCACATCTTTTTAAATTTTGAGCCCCATATTTTATAAAGGTCTTAAATACTTTTAAAAAATATTTTATTTCATATTTACAATTTTTAAAATCTTATATTTTCTTTAAAACATTGAAAAATTAGATTCTCTTAATTTATAAATTCAAATAATAAAAATAAAATATCAGAAGATTCACAAAAATTCAAATAAACATTCTAAAAATCACATAACATAAAATTAATTAATTTTGATAGGAATCGGATCCGTTAGATCTAGGAAATTATCAATACATGAGAGCACTTCATTTTCAATTGTGAATCACGATCCGCCTAGCTTTCTCAAACTGACCCAGCAGTTCCCATGACCCACAGTCCACTGCAGGGTTCATGCTTAGACTACCAAAGTCAGTCAATAGACTAGGGAACATAATCTCAATTTATGGATTTCAGGTTCTCCCCTAGAGATAAAAATCATGGTCTTCCAAACCATGATGCAACCATGACTCTATGGTACATAAGGATAATCTCACACACATGTACACGCTTCACCCTCATTAGTGAATCTCAAAACAGCTATCTATGTACATGTTGTATGATGATAAAACGATGAGGTTTTAGCCCTGTCTCTAAAGGCTATTTATCACACGCAAGGGTCACATAGTCCATTGGCTCTCATCTAGGCATACTCTCACCTCCTCAAGGGATAACCCACTAAACCCTTCTCTGTAGATCCATATGCTCAGGTATCTTGGGTTTTTTCAAACCTCGGCTGGTCAAAGCTCGTTGAGTCTAGTCCGAGTATCAGCAAATAACATTTGCCTAGTATGGTCAACAAAATGGCCACACTCCCACTAAGTTTATGTTCCACCATATAAAATATTCATACAAGCTCTCATAAGGCCTTTAAATGCCACATAAACCCAACACTCCCCTCTCCTCCCCCCCCCCCCTCGCCGACTCTTTCTAGGTGCTTTCTTTTTTTGGATTTTATTTTGTTATGTGTTAGAAACTATAATTCTGTATATTTAGGCCTTAGGATGCCATGGAAGATTATTTCAGAAAACTGCAGAGAAATCTCCCTTTATTGATTAATAAAGAATATAAAAGATCCCGCATAAATATACGGCTAGTAACAGTTCTAGATAGACGCCAACAACTATTGATAATTACGAAATAATCTTGCCTAGATGCTTAATCTTATCAAGAGATATACACCTATACTTACATACATATATATATATATATATATATAATGATCTGTATCCATAATGATGTATATCAATACTAACACGAAATATCCATATCCATACTGATATGAGATATCCATTTGCTCAAACTCAAGATGCTTTGACACAAACCACTGGAGTTTGAATAATACTAAGTTGCCAAAAAACAGTAGTGATCTTCAGATTACTCAGATTGCTGGAACAACAAGTACAGATTGTTTGAGCAACAAACACAGATTTCTTGAACAACAAGCACTAATTGCAGTGGCGGATCAACAAGCCTCAAGAACAATCTTGAGCCATCAGACAAAAAAACTCCACATCTTCACCAGAAAAACAGTCAAGACAATTGAGAAAACAAAATGCTACATTGAAGAGCCAACAGATTTAGCAATTCGCAGATAACTCAAGCAACAACAGACCAACAGGCCTTCGGAATATATGGGATCAAGCAATGGAAAACTTGATCATTAGACGAGATTGAGTAACGAAAAACTCAATCATCAGACATGATCGAGTACCAGAAAACTCGATCATCAGACAGGATCGAGTAATAAAAAAACTCGATCATTAGAAACGATTAGATCAGGGTGACTGGCAAGGTTTTAGATGTATCTAGACCAAATATCAAGATCTAGGGACAAAAAACAGATAGAGAGATGGCAGAGAGCGTTTTTTTTTTTTAGATGGGGCAGCTCAACTGTTTTCAGGGGCCATTTTTCATAGGAGGCAAATAACGGAGGGGCTTTCAGGCTCACGTATCAAATTGGTAGCAATCTTAGAGGAGGAAAACAACAGTAGGCGGCAGTAACAAAAACCATATCACAGCTTTATATTGCATCTAACCATCTTTATAATTGCAAAATGGTTGAGGACGGTAATGCCTAGATCAGGGGTTAGATTGTCAGCTACAGATCTTGCAGGTTTTGCACGGGATCCTTCAAAGTGCAGTAACCAAATTAGAATTGCAAAGTCGCAAAGGGGTTCACAGCGGTTTCACAAAGTTGGAAAGCAAATGAATTTTATGAACACGATGGCGTAAAAGATGGTGCAAGGGGGACTTTCCAATAGATGGAACAAGGGTGATGTGCCAATATAATGGTGCAAGGGGGACGTGCCAATAGAAGCTTGGAAAGCAAACTTGTTGGAAAGGAAATTTTTGCACAAGATGGGTTTCACAGTCTGGAGAAGTGAAGCAAAAATTCAAAGATCACGCCGATGAGTCTAGAGAGAGAATGATATACTAGCGAGAAGGAACAGATCCTCAGATCTAAGGTTGGCAAGCCCAAATCTGAGATTGAAGAGTCTATGGCTTTGATACCATGTTAGAAACTATATGTCTGTATATTTGGGCCTTAAGCCCCCATGGAAGATTATTTCAGAATACTGCAGAGAACTCTCTTTATTGATTAATAAAGAATATATAAGACCCCGTATAAATATACGGTTAGTAATAGTTTTGGATAGACACCAACAGTTATTGATAATTACTAATTAATCTTGCCTAGACGTCTAATCTTATCCAGAGAAATGCACCCATACATATGCATATCCGTACTGATATGTATCATTATGATACATATCTATATCCATATGTTAACACTCTTCGTACTTATATGTATCATTATGATACATATCCATATCCATACGTTAACATTGTGTACTTTAATTCATTATCTTAATGAAGTTTGCACTTTCTCAAAAAAAAAAAATTATTAACTCATACTTATAGGAAAGAAGATGGAGCCCAACGTTCCTTTTCTTCACAGATCTCTACGATGCAAATTCCCAGATCTCACAGATGTTTATCCACATCTCACATGAACGTTAGAAAACCTTGAGAAAATAATTAGTTATTTATATATTAAATTTAACAAAAATCCTTTAGCAATGGATAAGCATAAATGTACATAGGATTCCTCCCATAAAAAATAGTGAGGCCAATAAAAATAAGCAAGGCAATGTGAGACCTCATGGTCACACGTGCCAACGTTGACCACCCAAGCCAAAGCCCAATTACTGTTAGTCCAAGAATTCTTTAACAAAGAAATTAGAATCAGTTTTAAATAATATAGGTATTCTTTAACAAAGAAATTAGAATGAGTCTTCAATAAGTCAGTCTAACTAGTTTGGATTTGGATCAGTCTAACTAGTTTGAATGTGGAATCAGTCAAACTGGCTGGTGCTAGAATGGTATGGGTCCTGACCAAGTTTTCCCCTAAAATCCCCCTTTTTTATTTTTTTATTTTTCCTTTAAGCTTCTCTAATGTTTTCTGTGGTCCCCCAAAATCCCCACCCTAAAAACCTATATTTTAATTTTAATTTTATTTATTTCTTTCTTTTTAAATCATCAATACATACAATTCGAGAACAATCCAGCCGATCTAGCCTATTCGAATTGGTATTGGGGGTAGACCAACTGCCCCATTGATCTTCTTTTTTTTAACATTTGAATGTAGTGTTGAAAGCTGACAACATCATATCGAATTGGGAGGTAAAGTAGCTGACTGGGCTTCGGTGAATAAAACTTTCTCGAGTGTGGATAGAGATTGTTTGATACATAAAATAAAAGAGGTTTGTACTATAAAACAAACAAAGAAGAAGAGATAAAGAACTAAAACTATTAAATGTTCAAAAAATTTTAAGAGAGAGATGAACTACTCGACACATCAAGCTCAATTTTGGCGATAGCTCTTATAGCAACCTGCTCAATTTTGACGATAGCTCTTATAGTAACCTCGAGCAGGCTGGGATACAAGAAATAATTTAGGAACACGAAGGAAACTTGTTGGTACAATTTTCAGATCCAGGTGGGTTCGTAAGAGAGAACGAGGTTAAGTTGAGGCCTTTGGGGCAAGCGATGGTCCTTGCAATGGAAATGGAGCATAAAAAAACAAGGAAAGTGTACCATGAGCCCTAAAGTTTTTATGGAGAGAGGTGATAGATTTGTACATGTTGGGAAGTGATGCCTATTGTTTATACATGAATCAAGAAGAAATATCAAAACTCAAAGAAATAAAATTATGTAAATTTGTTGGAAGTTAGAAACCAATCATATCACCAAGATTTACATAGAAAATCCTTCAAAGAAGGAAAAACCCACCAGGCACACATATATGAAACCCAATATGGACTCTCTTTAATTTTTTCTTTTAGTTCACCGAATCCTAAAAAAAAAAAAAGCCTCTTTTTATTAAAAAAATTAAAAAAACTAATTATAATTTTTCTCTATCTAAAAATTATCGTTTTAAAAATTTTCATTGCACAAAAGTGGCCCTACTAGAATCCGAAATCTCAAAAAAAATAAAAATAACTGAATAAATGAAAATGCCCGTGACAGTACAAGGATTGTGTTATTAGCTTTGAGCATGTGGATAGGGAAAAGCACACCCTTTGTTTTTTAGTTTTTTGGTGTGGATTGTATTGTATTAGGGAGTGTTGAATTTATGCATTGGGGATCGTTTGTCCGTCCAAAGTGCCTAAAAATGTTGGATCGTAGAGAATGTATTAATGGAAAACAGAGATGAATAGGTTTCGTTTACAATCAGAGTCGTTTTCCAAACTATTTGGAGGGTTTTGTTTATATATTTTCTTAATCTTGATTCGGTTATCAACTTCGAATTATTTTTAAAACCTTGGTATCTTCTTCTAAGATCCTTGTTGTTGTTGTGCGTGGATGAGTTGATTTTTTGGCAAATAAAGTACGAAAAAAAGAATCGACAAATACAAGCAACAAGCAACAAAAATAAAGCAGAAAATAAATAACAGAAAAAGAACACTAGGATTTACGTGGTTCGTCACAATTGTGACTACATCCACGGGCGAAGACGATCGATGTTTTCACGAAATCAAAGAAAAAAATTATAAGGTAACTTACTTGAGAACCGGAGACTTAATCTCCCACAAAGCCTTTTCTCCCCCAAACGTTTCCCTCTATTTATCTCTATACACTTTTTCTCTATGCAAGTGAGGACAAACCCAAAAGTACACCTATATATGGCCTACTTTTCCACACATTCTTTCTCTCTCTAGAAAAGCATCTTTATTTATAGAGAATAAAGCCCCAAAAACAAGTAGGAATCAAACAAATCTCAACTTTCATAACTTTATCAACAAGAAACTTTATCCCTATCCATGTGGACCTAAGGCTCTATCCTAATCCAAGTAGGATTTATCCATAAACTTAGATCCTAAATAATAGGCTCCACCCAAATACATATGAATCCTAAATTAGATGAAACCAATCCCTTAAACTTAAGGATTCAAGAATTCAAGATAAATATCAATAAATTTCCACCTTAACTTGAATTCCAAAAGAAATTCTCATCGACTGTCTTTTCCACACGGGCCTCCACAAGAGCTTACTGAGGCAACACATTAGTCAAGTCCAAGCATAGCTTGAACTTTTGTAATGGAACTGGCTTTGTCAACATATCTGCACCATTATTCTTGGTGTCAATCTTCAGTAACAAGATATCACTTTCAACTATGAGCTCACGAATAAAATGTATTGCACTCTGACTGTAACAATAAATGACAGTCACATCCTATTACAAGCCCTCTAAGTCAAATGGCTTCTTTTACTGCCTCAGTAATAACCATGTAGTCTGCTTCAATAATAAACAAGGCAACAATGGTTTGTAGCATCGACGTCCAACTAATTAGAGCTCCTGCAAGTGTAAATACATAACTTGTAGTAGATCTCCTATAATTTAAATCACCTGCAAAGTCAGCATCAACATAACCAACAACCTTGTCACTAAATTTGCTATCTCTATCAAACATCAAACCTACATCTGATGTTCCCTTTAAGTAATGCAGAATCCATTTTCCCGCATGCCAATGCTTTTTTTCTGGATTAGCCATATACTTGCTAACAACACTAACGGCATGAAAAATATCTGGTCGAGTGCAAATCATTGCATACATAAGACTTCCAACTACACTCATATAGGGAACACATGACATGTATTCCTTCTCAGTATCTGAACTTGGAGATAATGCTGCCGACAATCTGAAATGTGCAGCAAGACGAGTACCCACGGGTTTTGAATCTTGCATCCCGAATCGAGTGGGGAACTTCTTAATGTACTCCTTCTGAGATAGCCACAATTTACCCAACTTTCGATCTTTACGAATCTCCATACCCAAAAATTTCTTTGCTGAACCTAAATCTTTCATTTTAAATTCTCTAGCAAGCTGAGTCTTCAATTTACTAATTTCTAAAGAATTATTTGCAGCAATAAGCATACCATCTACATAAAGCAATAAATAGATGAACGAACCATTAGTAAATTTCTTAAAATAGACATAATTGTCATACTTACTTCTGACATACCCGTGTCCAATCATGAATGTATCAAAACATTTGTACCACACTTCTTAGGAGACTTTTTTAGGCCGTACAACGACTTCTTCAACTTTCACACATGGTCCTCATTTTCTTTAACAACAAACCCTTATGGCTGAGTCATATAAATCTGTTCTTCTAACTCTCCATGAAGGAATGCAGTCTTGACATCAAGCTGCTCTAACTCTCCATGAAGGAATGCAATCTTGACATCAAGCTGCTCTAACTCTAATTCAAACAATGCAACCATGGCTAGTAAAACCTGAATAGAAGTATTCTCACAATAGGAGAGAAAATCTCATTATCACCAACACATTCTTTCTGCACATAGCTTTTTGCAACCAAATGTGTATTAAATCGATCACCGCTAGTCTCAGGTGACCCATCTTTCTTCTTATAAACTCATTTACAACCAATGGCTCTCTTGCCTTTAGGCAACTTCACGAGATCCCAAGTACGATTCTTTTGAAGAGATTTTATTTCTTCATCTGTGGCTTCACTCCACTTGCTACTATCATTATCCTGTGTAGCTTCCTTAAAAGTGGATAGCTCTTGGCTTTTAACAGTCAATGCATAAGCCACCATGTCCTCAAACCATACCACACAACTGCCTTTTTATTCTCTTTTCATTTCCAAATTAAAGCTATTCCTCAGGTGGAGTAGACACAACAACCTCCTCATAGTCAATATCTTCTTCTACTCTCTCCTAGGGAAATTCTGGCACATAATTTGAAGTATTTTCTAGAGTTAACTCCACCTCAACTGCATCACTATTACGGCAATTTTTCTTTTCTGCACTATTCTTAATATGCTTTAACACGGCAGATTCATCAAACTTAACATCACAATTGATAATAAATTTAAGTGACTTAGGATCTGGGCACCACATTATATAGCCCTTAACCTCATTCGCATAACTAAGAAAAATACACTTCTTTGATCATGGACTCAACTTATCATCCTTCACATGAACATAAGAAGGACAACAAAAAATTCTTAATCGAGAATAGGCGACAAGTTTACTGGACCATACTTCTTCTAGTGTTTTGTAATAAATTGATGTAGTGGTGACCTGTTGACAAGGAAACATGCCGTATTGACCGCCTCAACCTAAAAGTCCTTTGACAAAACTAACATTACTCAACATGTTGCGGGCCTTCTCTATAAGTATCATGCTCATGTGCTCAGCAACTCCATTCTGTTGTGGTGTCTTCAGAGTGGCGAAGTGATAAATAATTCCTTCACTCTTGCAAAAATTCATAAACTCCGTTGAAGTGGAGAGTACACCATTATCAGTCCTCAAGTATTTGACCTTCTTTCCAGTCTGTCTTTCAACCATTGCTTTCTACTGCTTGAATGTGTTAAATACATTTGTCTTTTTCTTCAAAATATGTAAATCCACACCTTCTTAGAGAAATCTTCTATGACAGAAACAAAAAATAGAGATCCACCTTTTGAGACAACCTATGCAGGGCTCTAAACATCTGAATTAATATAGTCAAGAATACCTTTTGTGGTATGTTCTGACATGCGAAATTGCACCCTACACTGCTTACCATAAACACAGTGCTCACAGAAGTCCAAGTTACACTTTTTCATGCCATTGATCAATTAGTGTTTGCTAAGTTCTGCCAAAGCTCTCTCACCCATGTGGCCCAATCGCATATGTCACAACTGAGTCAAGGCAGAATCACCATTATCAGATACGAAAATTGTTGTTTTATCAATGATAGTATTCCCAAGCAGCACATATAAATTCAGTCTGATCTTCTTGCATTTCATCATAACCAGAGTACCCTTAAGAATATTTAGAACTCCACCTTCTCCAACAAATTTGCAGTCATTGGAGTCTCAGGTACTCAGAAAAATAAGATTTTTCTTCAAATCTGAAACATGTCTCACATCAGTCAGAGTTCTAACAACTCCATCATACATCTTGATAGCAATTGTCCCAACACCAATGGTGTTGTACGCTGCATCATTCCCCATCAAAACTGATCCAGCATTGATGCTCTTATATGTGGTGAACCAATCCCGATGAAGGCACATATGATATGAATATCCTGAATTAAGAACCCACGAGTCTTTAGAGTTGTCACAATTTTTCGAGACGACAACACATTATATGTTCCACTTACCGAGCTTCCATCAACTATATCGGCTGCTTCAGAAACTCATTTTCTTTCTCTTTGAGTGTCCAACAATCATTCTTAACATGTCCTTTTTCTTGTAATAATAGCAAAAATATGTATTTTTTTTTGTCTGGATTTGGATCTAGACCAACCCTATTTTTCATGTCTTAGTCCACTTCTCTCAACAGATGTCCCCCTAGCCACTAAACAATCTGCATGTGTCTGAGCATTATCATGTCTCTGTCTTAAATCGTTATAGAGAAGAGTGGAAGCCACATCTTCCATTTCTTTGGTATCTTTTTCATAAAGCAATATTGTGACTAGATGCTCATACGAATGAGGGAGTGAGGATAACAAAATTATAGCTTTATCCTCATCATCCGTGTTAACACCAATATTCAATAATTCACAAATAATTTTATTAAAATAATTCAAATGATCATGGATATCTATACCTTCATTCATCGGTAGGGTATACAATTTTTGCTTCAAAAACAAGATTTGTGAGGGACTTCATCATATACAAACTCTCAAGCTTCGACCAAAGATTTGATGCTGAATTCTCATTGAGGATATTAAATAGCACTTCATTTGATAAATATAACCGAATAGTGCTCATAGCCCTCATATCTAAGTCTTTCCAGTCCTCATCAAACATGGATTTTGGTTTTTTCGACTTTCATTCGATAAACGCAACGGGTTTATTTTTTGACAAATAAAGTACGAGAAAAAGAATCGACAAAAACAAATAACAAAAATAAAGCAGGAAATAAATAACAAAAAAAAAATCAGGATTTACGTGGTTCATCACGATTGTGACTACATCCACGGACAAAGACGATCGATGTTTTTCACTAAATCAAAGAAAGAAAATTACAAGACAATTTACTTGAGAACCGGAGACTCAATCTCCCACAAAGCCTTCTTCTCTACAGTTTTCTCTCTCTGCAAAACCCCCAAAAGTTTCTTTCTGTTTTTCTCTAGGCATTTTCTCTCTCTACAAGAGAGGACAAACCCAAAAGTACACTTATGTATGGCCTACTTTTCCACACATGCTTTCTCTCTCTAGAAAAGCATAGAGAATAAAGCTCCAAAAACAAGTACGAATCAAACCAATCTCAACTTTCATAACTTTATCAACAAGAAACTTTATCCCCATCCATGTGGACTTAAGGCTCTATCTTAATCTAAGTAGGACTTATCCATAAACTTAAATCCTAAATAATAGGCTCTACTCAAATAAATAGGAAACCTAAATTAGGGGAAACCAATCTCTTAAAATTAGGGATTCATGAATTCAATATAAATATCAACAGTTATCTACATGACTTTAGTGGTGGGGGTCCATAATAATACCATCTTTTTTTCTCCTCTGCAACTGGACTGGAATCTACTTGTCATTCTTTCCCACTCCAATTCATAACAATTACATTACCATGTATGGACAACTCCAAAAATATCTGGCAGTTTAAAGAGAGAGGCGAACGAGGTTTAGAGGGCCACCAACATTACTAATTGTATCGTATATTGTAAGATCATTTATTTTTTATACAAAAATATCACAATTACACTAAGCCATGGGATGTGAAATTTGAAAGCTTAAATTGTGTCATATAATTTGAGAAATTTTATTTCAAACTTTCGGCTTACTTAATGATAAACCCCTAGCCACCCGATTTTACATCTAGTAGTCAATAACGCTTGTGACTAATGCTAAAAATAAATAGTCTTATTGTATTTATTTCTTTATATTATATAAAACTTCGACTAGAAAGATCATTTTACTCTACCTTCGGCATATGGACAAAAATAGATCAGTCTATAAGCCTTTTTCATTATCTCTCAGAGTTCTATTCAGACCCACCCTAGGTTCCCAAGAGAGCTGCCATTAAAATTCAGCTTAATAGAACCAACATGTGGTATAATCCAATGTTCTAATCTCTGGTTCTTCCTATTGCTTGCTTTTATTAGTTCCCCAAAATTATTGACAATGTCCACTCTAACGATCCTTTTACATTCCTTGGTAGCATGAGTCCAATCAACAACTGTCACAACTATTCTCGACTTCATCATTTCAATCCTGTACAAAATTTATTCTATTGTGTTCTTTCCATAGGTGCCAAACCGGAGCTGTAGAAGATATATTGAACCATAACACTCTTTCCACATGACAAAGGATAAGGACTAATCAAAGAGATGTGTCATTGCTTTTGAAACAACCCATTGTAGTCTAATTAACTGCAATACCCAAATCCGAAGCTTCCCATTGTAGTCTAATTAACTGCAAACCCAAATCCGAAGCTTGCTCGTAAAGCCGCAGTGTAGAACAGGTGATTCATATCTTCTTTATTTTCTTTACCCCTTAAGTATCGACCAGTAAAAATTTCTCCCTCTTAACATATTTGCAATGAGCAGTTCACCAGGATCTAAGATCCAAGCAAAGCATTGCATTTTATGAGGAGCGGGAAGTTCAATGCCTTAGTAATTACAAAGTTAAAAAGTTTGGGTTTCTCCTAGTACATCAACTATTATGCTAACTTCATCTAGAACTCACCATCAGAGGTGATCCCCCAACTTGTTTCATCTTTTTCACCAGACACTAATAGAAATGTTGCATCCACTCCTTCAGCCACGCAACCTGTGGAATGAAGGGGTCACTTATTCTTGGATACCTAGATGGGATTGTGTTCATCCCCTAGCCTTTTTCAACATAATTAATTGTTACTTGATGGTTGGAAAGCATCAGAAGAATCCGACTTACAGAGCTTTGTCTCCAAGCCACTTATGGAACAAGAATAGAGTGTCATTCCCTTTACCTATCAACTTTCTTGTGTTTCTTTGAAATCAGGCACTATAGTAAACAATACATTTCCAAACTCTCGAAGATTTCAACTCATCTTAGTCTGCCAACTCCCAATTGATGGCCATATTTACTTTCTACCACCCGCTTCTAGAGATGAGTCCAAATCATTTTTTGTGAATCAATAGTAAGAATCGAATCAAGATGTAGCATTGCCAAATATCAGCTGCTAACCACTCAAGTTCAAGTTCAATTTCTTTAGAAGACCAGCCTTTTTTTTTGGGTAAATCAATGGGGATGACGAGTCCTTGTCCTTTTTCTTTTTTTTTAGCTGAATCACAAAGATATTACATGTACAAGCATCAAATTGCCCTTTGAAGGGGGATGTTGGAAATTTCATGCGACTTTACAGGGCTTATAAAATCTTGGGTGGGGGGGGGCACGCTAGTCATACCGTTGCTTCTATTATACTGCATTTTTTGCCAAACAGCCGGCAACTGCATTTGCCTCCCTCAAGACATGAAAGATCTACAACTAATGCTCTACAAAAGAGGAGAGCTTGGCCCTGCAATTTGACAAAATTATGTGCAGCTGCCATGGGGATCTATTGCATAGGTTCAAGGAATCAACAAGCAATTTGGAGTCGCTCTCAATGATCAAGGGTATTCAATGTAGTTCCTGTGCCAGAGAGATGCCTAGGTCCAGAGTTTGAAACTCAGCGAAGTTATTGGAGGTGGTACCCAAGGGGATTGCAAAGGCTACAACGAAACCACCCATGTCATTTCTAATTATTCCCCCACAGCCTGCTGCAACAAGATTTCTAAAGGAAGATCCGTCTATGTTGAGCTTGAAGTGATCAGTGGGAGGAAAAGAACATGCAACTTGAATTGGGGTAAGGGGGCGCTCTACACACCATTTCATATTGAGGTTGGTGGTGATGTTACTTTCAGATGGATGTAAAGTCCTACCCTTCCCTTCTGCAAGCTTGCTGACTAGGTGGATAATGCGCTGAAAAGGGTGCTATCTAAAAGTCTTCCTCCCTTCATGGATGCGTGCATTGTCCTCAGCCACGGACATCAGATGGTGATGGAGAAAGAAGAGAGCCAGACTTTTTTCATGTTGATGGATTATGAAATGAAACTTGATCCACTTAACCATCATCATCATAACTGATTGCTTGAGCAGTATGAGTTTGCCAAATCTCCAAAGTAGAGATCTCCAGAGGACCTGTGAGAAACACACTACATAATAATATGGTCAGTCGTCTCCTCTTTTTGAAGGCAAAATGGGCAAATACACCAAAGGTAGGCCCCTAGATTGGAGCCTACCTATGGTAGGAAATTGTGAATGTAGCGCAAGTCATGTGAACCATTTTCCTTTAGATTGAGAAGGGGTTTTTCAGAGGGCCTTGAAAACTGGTTGAACAGGAGTATTATGTCATATGTGATCCCAAGCGCTGCCCATTGAGAAGACACCATCAGCAGAATGGATCCAAACCAAGTGATCTTGTAGGGGGTGTATAGGTAACACATGCAAATGCACCTCCTCCCAAGCAAAGCTTAATGAACCAGAAGGGGGAGGACAGAAGAGCCCATTTCTGCGGTGAACCCTCGATGTCATCAGAGACCTTGGGCTTTGCCAAATTTCCCAAGGTTCTATGCACTTCTACACTATATTTCTCCCATAGAGAACGTTCTGACAACCACAGATCAGCCCAAAAGTCGATGAATTTTCCATCGCCAACTATCCATGTCACATTATATTGCAATCTATTTAAGCCCAAGGTTACCCCTCTCCATGCATGAGAGCAACTTTTGAGCTGGGCAAAACAAACTGAAGAATATCGAAAGCATCTATGCTTGAAAAACCTGAGCAGCAGGAGGAGGGTTTTGAGGTAATTCTTCATGCTAGCTTCATCATTCCAGCCATGTTGAAGTCGTGAATATGACGAATTCCAAGCCCTCTTTCCTCAGCCTTTCGACATACAATACCCCAATTTACTAAGTGCAGCCCTTGTTATCTGAACTCCCTACCCAAAGAAAATTCCACTAGAGTCGTTCAAGACTATTACATGTGCCGCTAGGGAGAGAGAATGAAAGTATCCAATATAGTTCATAACCATTGAGGATCGATTTTAAAAGTTGTGGCCGCCCTGCAAAATATAGAGAAAGAGCTTGCCAAGAAGCAATCCGAGATATGGTCTTTCCAATTAGGCTATGACATTGTGAGTACCTCAGGGGTCCATGAAAAAGAGGGAACCCAAGATCTTTAGAAGGAAGGTCACCTATCCAAAACTGGAGGATATGAAGCACTTGAAGTCTCAAAGTTGTGACGACCCTAAAAAACATAGCTTTGCTCTTGTTGTAATTTAGTTATTGCCCCATCACCATACAAAAAACATCAATCATGCATCTGATAGTCGATGCCGCCTTAACAAAGGCCTCGCAGAAAATAAGGGCATCATCCACATAGAGAAGATGATTGACCTCGTAGTTACATCTCGACGAGAAAGCAGAAAGGAGGTGCTTATTTACAATAGTCGCATCAATCATCCTGCTAAGGTAGTCCATGACAAAGAGGAAAATGTATGGAGATAGAGGGCTTTTTTTCCTTTAAAAAAGCCTACCAGAGATCTGTTGTGCAAGATAGAGAATAAAGGGGTAAAGATGCAATGCTGGACCCATGTTATAAATATATCTAGAAAGCCTATGAGACCCTATCATATGCACTTCTAAGGTCCAATTGAAGGCATATTTTTGGCTTGGCTAAGTTCTTATGGCATAAAGAAATTAGCTCATTGGCTATGAGAATATTATCGGCAATTATCCTTCCCCTCAAAAATGCTGCTTGGCATGGATGAATTAGTCGATCAAGAACCATCCTTAGTCTATTGGCCACTATCTTGCCGATAATCTCGTAAAAGACATTACACAGGCCAATGGGACTAAAATCCTTCATTGTGGTATGGCAGTGCACTTTAGGAATCAAGCACATGAAAGCTAAGTTTACCTCCTTCAAGAACTTGCCTTTCAGTCCTGAATAGCATGGAAGAGATCCCCTTTGACTGGTGTACGCGGAAGCTCTAAACCGGACAGGTCAATTTTTGGCAAATAAAGTACGAGAAAAAAGGATCGACAAAAAGCAAGCAACAAGCAGCGAAAATAAAGCAGGAAATAAATAACAGAAAAAAAACACCAAGATTGACGTTGCTCATCACTGATGTGACTACATCCACGGGCAAATACGATCGATATTTTTCACTAAAAAAAATTTTGCAAGGCAGCTTACTTGAGAGAACCAAAGACTCAATCTCCCACAAAGCCTTATTCTTTACAATTTTCTCTCTCTACAAAAACCCTTAAAAGTTTTCTTCTATTTTTTCTGAATCTATATTCTCTCTCTAAATAACCCTATATATATATATATATATATAAACCCCAAAGAGGTAGTACGTGACAACGAAGAGCTTTATCCTATTTTCCTAACTTTTTGGAAATGACTTTATCCATATCCACTTATAGACCTAAGGCCCATCTTAATCTAAGTATGACTTATCCATAAACTTAGATTCTAAATAATAAGATCTACCCAAATAAATAGGAAACATAAATTAAAAGAAACCAATCCCATAAAATAAGGATCAAGAATCAAGACAATTATCAACAAATCTCCTTATTGGCTTGAATTCCAAAAGAGATTTCCATAGACCGTCTTCTCCACATGTGCTCTCATAGGTACTTATTTTGGCAACATATTAGTCAAGCCCAAGCATAGTTTGAACTTCTGTAATAGAACCGGCTTTCTCAACATATCTGCAACATTCTTCTTGGTATCAATCTTTAGCAATAAGATATCACCTTCAGCTATGAATTCAGGGATAAAATGGTACCTGACATCAATATGTTTCTTCCTTGCATGATATACCTGGATCTTCGTCAAATGTATTGCACTCTGACTAACACAATAAACAACAGTCTCATCTTGTTGTAAGCCCAAATCGCTTACAAGTACTCTAAGCCAAATGACTTCGTTTACTGCCTCAGTAACAACCAAATATTCTACATCAATTGTAGACATGACAACCACAGTTTGTAGCATCGACCTCCAATTAATCGAATTTCTTGCAAGTGTAAATACATAGCATGTAGTAGATCTCCTACAGTCCAAATCACCTACAAAGTCAGCATCAACATAACCAATAATCTTATCACCAAACTTGTTATCTCTATCCAACATCAGACCCACATCTGATGTACCATTTAGGTAACACAGAATCCATTTTACGGGATGTCAATGCTCCTTTCCTGGATTAGTCATATACTTGCTATCAACACTAACGGCATGAGAAATATTTGGATGAATGCAAATAATTGCATACATGAGGCTTCCAACTACACTCGTGTAGGGAATACGTGACATGTATTCCTTTTCAGCATTTGAACTTCAGCCGATAATATAAAATGTGCAGCAAGAGAAGTACTCAGGGGCTTTGAATTTTTGTCTTGAATCTAACGAGGACATTTTCAATATACTCTTTTTGAGATAACCGCAATTTACCCAACTTTCAAACTCTACGTATCTCCATGCCCAAAATTTTATTTGTTGAACCTATATCTTTCATTTCAAATTCTCTGGTAAACTGAATCTTTCATTTACTGATTTCTGAAGATTTCTTCGCAGCAATAAGCATATCATCCACATATAGTGATAAATAGATGAACGACCCATCAGCAAATCTCTTAAAATAGACACAATTGTCATCCTTAGGACATACCCATGTCCAATCATGAATGTATCAAAGCGCTTGTACCACTGCCTACGAGACTGCTTTAGGCCGTACAATGTCTTTTTCAGCTTGCAAACATGGTTATCCTTTCCTTTAAAAACAAACCCTTATAGCTGAGTCATATAAATATGTTCTTCTAACTCTCCATAAGGAAATGCAGTCTTGATATCGCGTTGCTCTAACTCCAAATCACACAATGCAACTATGGCTAGTAATACTTGAATAGAAGTGTGTTTCACGACTGGAGAGTAAATCTCATTATAGTCAACGCCTTCTTTCTGTGCATAGCCTTTTGCAACCAAGCATGCTTTAAACCGATCACCACCAGTATCATGTGCCCCATCTTTTTTCTTATAAACGCATTTACAACTAATGGCTCTCTTATGCGACTTATCTGGGCACCACATTCTATAGCCCTTAATTTCATCCGCATAACCAAGAAAAATACACTGCGTTAATTTGGGACTTAACTTGTCATCCTTCACATGAACATAAGCAAGCCAACCAAAAACTCTTAAATGAGAATAAGCAATAGGTTTACCAGACTATACCTCTTGTGATGTTCTGCAATCGATTGTTGTAGATGGTAACCTGTTGCCAAGGTAACACGTCGTATTGACTGCCTCTTCCCAAAAGTCATTTGACAAATCAACATTACTCAACCTATTGCGGACATTCCCTAGAGGTGTTATTTTCATGCTCTCAGCAACTCCATTTTGTTGTGACGTCTTCAAAGTGTTTAAGTGACAAACAATTACTTCGTTCTTGCACAAATTCACCAACTCCGCTGAAGTTTACTGTCCACCATTATCAGTCCTCAAGCACTTGTCTTTCTTTCCAATCTGTCTTTCGACCATAGCTTTCCAATGCTTGAATATGTTAAATACATTTGCATTTTTCTTTAGTGTGTAAATCCACAACTTCTTATAGATTATGAAGGAAACAAAGTATAGACATCCACATTTTAAGACAACCGATGCAGGGCCCCATACATCTGAATGAATATTAGTCCTTCTTGTGGTATGTTCTGACGTGCGAAGCTGTACCCTACACTGCGCTCCATAGACAGTGCTCACAGAAGTCCAACATGCACTTCTTCATGCCTTTGATCAATTGACATTTGCTAAGTTCCGCCAAAGCACTCTCACCTATGTGGCCCAATCATATAGGCCACAACTGAGTCAAATCAGAATAACTATCATCAAATATAGAAACTAATGTTCTATCCGTGATAGTATTCCCAAGAAGCACATATTAATTCAATATGATCTTCTTGTCTTTCATCACAACCAGAGCACCCTTAAGAATCTTCAGAACTCTACCTTCTCCAACAAATTTGCAGCCATTTGAGTGTAAGGCACCCAAAGAGATAAGATTCTTCTTTATATCTAGAACATGTCTAACATCAGTCAAGGTTCTCACAACTCCATCATACATCTTGATAGTTAGTAATTGTCCCAATACCAATAGTTTTGCATGCTGCATCATTCCCCATCAAAACTTATCCACCATCAGCGTTCTAGTATGTGGTGAACCAATCCAAATGAGGACACATATGATAGGAACATCCTGAATCAAGAACCTACGAGTCTTTAGAGTTATCACAATTTATCGAGACTGACAACACATTATTTGTTCCACTTACCGAGCTTCCATCAACTATATTGTTGTTTTAGAGGCTCGTTTTTCTTTCGCTTTGAGTTTCCAATAATCTTTCTTAATATGCCTTTTTTTCTTGCAGTAATTACAATAAATATTATATTTTCCTGATCTGGATTTGGATATGGATCTACCATGTCTTTCATGTCTCTTTCCACTTCTTTCAACAGATCTCCGTTTAGCTACTAAAATATTTGCATGTTGTTGAGCATTATTATGTCTCTTCCTCAAATCATTAGAGAGAAGAGTTGAAGTCACATCTTCCATCTCTATGGCATCTTTTCTATAGAGCAATGCTATGACTAGATGCACATACGAATTAGGGAGTGATAACAAAATTATAGCATTATCCTCATCATCCATCATCCATTTTAACACCAATATTCAATAATTTACAAATAATTTTATTAAAGTAATTCAGGTGTTTATGGATATCTATACCTGCATTCATCTGCAGTGTGTACAATTTTTGTTTCAGAAACAATCGATTTGTGAGGGACTTCGTCATATACAAACTCTCAAGCTTCGACCAAAGACTCAATGTCGAATCCTCATTGAGGATATTAAATAGCACTTCACTCGATAAACACAATAAAATAGTGTTCATGGCCCTCAGATCTAAGTCTTCCCAATTCTCATCAGACATAGATTTTGGTTTCTTTGACTTTCCTTTCAAAGCTTTATGTAGACTTTGTTGCCCTAGCAAATCCCAAACATTGATTTGCCAAATTCCAAAGTTATTTTTGCCATCAAATTTATCTACCTCGAACTTTGCATTAAAAACCTTTACCACCATACCAACAACCCCAAACCGGGCTCTGATACCACTTGCTGTGCACGAAAGCTCTAAACCCGTATTCAAAACCTCTACCATCATACCGACAACCCCAAATCGGGCATTCAAAACCTTTACCACCATACCGACAACCCCAAACCGAGCTCTGATAGCACTTGTTGTGCATGGAAGCTCCAACCCGTCGGGTTTAGAGTTTCTACGCACAACATTGACGACATCCCAACTGAACTTATAGAATTCCACCCCAAACCCATACCGACAACCGGTGCTCCAACCCATCGGGTTTAGAGCTTCTAGCACAACATTGATGACTTCGCAACTGAACTTATAGAATTCCACCCCAAAACCATATCGACAACCCGAAACCGAGCTCTGATAGCACTTGTTGTGCATGGAAGCTCCAACCCGTCGGGTTTAGAGTTTCCATGCACACAACATTGACGACATCCCGATTGAACTTATAGAATTCCACCCCAAAACCACCAGGACGACCTCATATCCCACACAAACCATCAAGACGACCTCATATCCCATAAAATTCTTGATTTTTCCAGCCTTAGTTACAGTGAAACCATGAATACAAACATAGAAAACTTTTATTCTTGATTTTTCCCAGCCTTAGTTATAGTGAAACTATGAATACAAACATAGAAAGCTTTTTTTTAGTAGTCAATAAAAATAGCATTTTCTACCTTTGATACGAATAGAACTCAAAACGTTATGTTGTGGCGACCCACCACTCTGACCAACTAACCTTGAGTCCAAACCCACAAACTAAATTGAGCAAAAAAATTCCCGCCTATTGTTGATGGAAAAATCAACACCGCTATTGCCCTAGTCTATTGTTTAGTTGTTCCATTGACTAACGGTTGAATCAAAGACAAAACGGTCAGTAGGAAGTCCCAAACAATCATGTGATTTCGACGATTATTTGCTTTAATTTCACATTTCAAAAATCAAAACCGATTTAAGACAACGAAGATGTGTGTATGCGTGAGAAACAGACACCCGAACGAGGTTAAATGGTCCTGTAGAAAAGATCTGCAAGTCACTTGGTGTTTTGGATGCTGTTTGGACCAATTACATACCACATCATTACATGAAGATAGCAGGAACAGTAATATAATAATGTTGCCAAGACAAAACCTGAAATTCGGAAACACAATGATTATAAATTGTGACAAATTCGTAACAACATACGGGCTTATGACAGCCTTAAATTTTATTTTAATATCATCAAATTTTAAATTTAAAAAATAGTGTATAGATCAAACCATTGTTTAAAAAAACGCCGAGTCGAAACGGGCCCGGTTCGACTCGGAAATCGCCATGGACGGATCGAATCGGCGAAAAAAATGGGAATCGTGGATTCTGTACAGTGACTCGCCAATTCACTGTACGGGATCAGCGAGTCCGTATAGTGAATCGACGAGTCCCGTACGGAACCTTTTTTTTTTTTTTTTTTTTAAATTCCATGATAGATTTTTTTGTAATACTTGATCGATTTTTTTGTAATCCATGATCGAATTGTTTTTTGTTTTTTTTGTAATCCATGATCAATTTTTTTATTATTATTATTTTTTTGTAAACCATGATAGAATTTTTTTGTAATCCATGATCAAATTTTTTGTAATCCATGATCGAAATGTTTGTTTTTCTTTCTTGTAATCCATGATCGTAATTTTTTGTTTTTTTTTTTTTTTGTAACCCATGATAAAAT
>NW_006499827.1:1455998-1467484 GCF_000471905.2 Amborella trichopoda
ATTATTATTATTTTTTAATCCATATTATTCAAAGAGAAAATGAGAGAGATGATGATTATGAGGCTCACCCTATCCCAGCCATATTATTCACATATCGAGTCCCAACAGCAACAGTGTAGGTGAGCATGAAGGATGGACAATCTTCGGGGATTTTAGATTGGGAACAACAAAACACTACCACTCAGGGATTTGGGAATAGTCAGACGCCTGTTAATATCAATGATTCGTTTTTAGATCGAATCAATGAATTGTTAAACAAATTCAATCAATGGCACCAACGTGACCAAGAAGAACAATAATGTCGTCTATCATTTTATTTTTAGATCATATGTTACTAATTTTAGGCTTTATTGTAGTCCATGTATGTTGATATACTTATTCCATGATAATTCTATGTTTATCCTTTTGTGTGATGTAAATTAAATGCTGAATGGCGGTTCATGCAGGGAAAGAACATATCAATATTCGCATATTCATTCAAAAACATGAAAATTCTTAATGGAGTACCTTCATTTCTTATTGAATTCCTAAAAAACAATATTTATAATGAATTTTAATAATTTTTTCGGATTTTTTTTAAGCTTTATTCTGACCGATTCACCCGATTTCCGATCCACATCGCCGATTGACCGATCCGGATCAATTTTTTGGAAGCCCGATCCGAGTCACCGATCTGTTTTTTAAACTGGATCAAACAGATTTATGACCATTGAAAATTGCCGATATAGATAACACATCACAAAGTGTACTATTTTCACGACTTTTAGTCATTTCTTTTTAATCCATGCATCTGAAAGTTAAGATTATTAAATTTGATCATTTTTCAATATCAAAAAAAATTCCACTAGACTTTTGAATTTCACCTTAATTTGAATGTTTAATTGAATTGCGCCTTAATTTGAATGTTTAATTGAATTGGAACTTGCCGTTTATATAGAGCCTAGACTCTAAACAATCAAATTAGAGCCACCTTCAAATAGTGGTTTCAATACTGAAAATCTGTGTGATAGTCTCAAAATATAATTTCTCATTTATTTATAAAGTTTAAAAATTTAAAATTAATATAGATCAACAGATCTACAAACACTAAAAAATCTTAAAAATTAACAATTAAAAAATACGTTACAAAATACACTATTTCTAAAGCTTGAAATCCATTTTTTTTGACATATTCATGTATCTTGATATCGAGAAGATCATTTTGAAGATATTTGAGCACCAAAACAACCTCTCCTTGTGAAAGTTTTGAAGTAGGCTCAAATTTGATTGTTTAAAGCCTGATATAGAAACTTTACCCTTTTCCATTTCCATAAATAAATAGTTTATTCGTATACTTTGCTAAACATGACTAATCATATATATTCTTTCATTCTGAAATTTAAGAAACCACCTAAACATCACTAAATGATTATTTCTGAAGTACAAAACGAAGAGTATCCAAAACCACCATTTCATATTTCATGTCCCAATAGAAAACCAAATGAGTTCACAAATGATTTCATCTCACATCCAAAGACTATACAAAGATATCTAATCTTATACCTCGTATACTACAAAAACAGAAAAAAGTGGTAGTGAATAAAAAGATAATTGACATGTATAAGAAGAAACTCAGTAGCGGCGGCTTCTACAACCCCCCCCCCCCCCTCCTTCCTCATGACCTCGAGCGTTTGATCGGCGATCGACTGTTAAAATGGAATACACCATCAGCAATGAAATCTTTAACTCTCAACGTGACAATTTTTCAAAATTTTCTGATTTCATGCAGATTGCTATGATTTTCAAAGAGAAAAACTGTTTTTCCTTTCATAGCTCAAAATAATATTCTCCGAAGTTTTCAGCGAATGGCCCTTTCATAAATTGAAACAAAAGAAATGTGGTTTTTTTAAATTTCCTGATAACTAGACAACACTCTTTCTGAAGACCTCTTTAAGCAGTAAACCACATAAAAATTCCATGATCAAAAACCAAGTGCTAACTAGCTATATATACTTTTTTAAAAGCGATAGCAAGCACAATCAAATTAAAACAAAGAGCCGGAAGGAAAGATCCCTGACCTTCGATAACTTCCATATTCAGGGCTACGGTTTCTCCCATATGCAGATGGAGCTTCATATCGGTCATAAACTGGACTTCGTGCCCTCCCATAATCAGGGCTTGGTCTTGCAGGGCCCTTGCGATAGCTAGGGCTAGGAGAGCGACCATAGAGCGGGCTTGCCCTCCCATAACCCCTTCTTGGACTGTCGCGCCTCTCTCGCTCACTATCATCCTTCAATGCATACTCAACTGACACAACCCTGTCAAGTATCTTGCTGCACCATTGCCGAGAAGTATGCACAGAAGCAAGTCAGAAACTAAGCAAAAAACCCAATAAGAGATATCATGAGATAGCCATAAACAGCCAGTGTATTGTGTAAGTGAATGGATCCAACAAAAAGTATCACTTATTCTTCTCCGATAATTGATCCAGTAAGAGTTATCCAGAAATCATATATACACAACTTGTATATATTGATATATAACATAGAAACCACTGTTCATTCTCACAATGATTGTGGAAACTTAGCTGAACCCAATTAGAGATAATTTCTTTATTCACATGAAATCAAACCATGGTTAGAAACTTAGAAGAACCCAATTAGAGATAATTTCTTTGGAAGAGAATCAAATACATATCCAAAATGTAAATCCATTTCATGAGAAATTCACATGAAATCAAACACAAAACTACCAAACTGTCGGAGATCAAAGATTCTCTTCTTTTTTTTGTTCCGTTTTTTCTGTGTGGGGAGGGGGGGGAGGGGGCAACTACTTTTATTATGTAAAACTGTTGTACAACTGTTGCTTTTTGGAGATCAGGAAAGATTCATAAACCCAACTTCATAAGATATGCACATGTTCCAGGTTGCTTACCTCATGTTTGTACTCTCGAGAGCTTTGGTGGCTTCTTCCTGTGTTTCAAACTGAACAAATGCGAAGTTCCTTCTGATCCGCACATGCAAGACCTTTCCATAAGGTTCAAAATGCCTCTCGATGTCCCGAATCCTTGTGTTGATGGGATCAAAGTTTATCACAAACAGTGTTTTCGTGGGCCTCATGTTCACAGCGGGCCTAGAATCACGATACCTACCACGATCTCCATGCTGAAGATGAGAAAGTTAATTAGACCTTCGCATATAATTGAGGAAAGCTTATCGAACATGAACATGAACAGGAACAGGAACAGGAACATGAACATGAACAGGAACATGAACAGGAACGTGAACGTGAACGTGAACGTGAACGTGAGCTCGTAATAAAGGGAAAGCCTACAATAGTACAACAGACTTTGACTATAGATTTGGAGAAGCATCCATCAGGTCATGCCCATTAAATTAAATGATTGGCAGAGAGATGGACCACAGTTGGGGACATCTCCAAATCTCACAGATCACTGTCACAGACCACACAGTCGGAGAGATGGACCACAGTTGGGGACCTTCAACATATGCCCCTAACAGATTTTAGCTTTTCATAGTCCTCTATGGCATACTTTCCAATAAAACTTAAAAAAAAAAAAAATGAAAAAGAATAATAAAAACAGAACACCAGGTTAGGACTACCAGATGTTAGCTTTCCATAGTCTTCTATGGGATACTTTCCAAAAAAAATGGAAAAAAAAAGAAAACAGAATAATAAAAAGAGAACGCCAGGTTAGGAATTCACCCTCGCCCACTCCACAGAGAGCCTGCGCCTGTGGTACCCAAAAGGCAGGTCATCAAGATGACGGATGGCATCAGCTGCATCATGCTCATCCTCAAAGTAAACAAAAGCAAACCCTGCAACACAAAATAAAAATTACAAAAAGTTAGAAATGCACCCTGCAAAAGTTTTGGCATATTTTATCTTGTTCTCTTCCATTCTTTATGAATCAATGAGGGAGTCTAGCAAATAAGGACTTGCTTCCCAGATAGCAACAGAAGTATACAACACCTGCTTATATGAGAAGGCCTGATGCACAAAGGATGAGGTAAGGAGAGGCCTTCCATGATGATGAACTAAATGGTATCATAAAACTAAAGCCGAGATGATAAGAGACAGGACATCGCTGAATATGTGTAGCCATTCATGAAGCTTTTTTATTTTACGAACAATAAGGAGGCATGATGATGGAACCAGTTCCTCAGTAAAGTCTGTCATGGCAACTTTTCACCAATATGGTTGAATTGAACTAAGGTTGTGGATTATGGATGATTCAGGTGAAAGAAATGCAGAATGCCATTGAATGGAAGAAGATGAAGGCAGATGTGCTGGCGTAATGGTTTGCTTCAGTGTGGTGGGTGGTTTTGGTAGGGGCACTGAGAGCTCGGTTGCTCTTAAGTGTTCCTGCGTCAAAACAAACATTTAATACCAAGATTTTGATAAAAAAACCCTTGAAATTTCTTCTTTTTTTTTTATCGTTTTTCACATGGCTTTTAGCAGACACTGTATATGGATATGAAGCACAGAACGGACACCAACTTCATTCCAACAAATGTCCTTGCTGCAAACCCAATCCTAAAAAGCCATAGATGGGTGACTCTGTCCATTGAGGTGGCAGTTTTTTTTATATATAAAAAAAGCAATAGCATTTTCAAGTATAGTACTATAGTAAAAGTCCTTGACTCAAAGAAAGACTGAGGACTATAAATGAAGTCTTTTTATGATACCGAAACCTTAAAACCTACTTAGGTTGCATTAAATATAAAACGAAAGCAAAATTGAGTAAAAACAAGTAGCACACTAATCACTAGCAATCTATTGTGCTGTTGATGGAAGGATTTGATAGAAAATGGCATGGTGTCCGATCAAAATAACAGTTCAAAAGCCTCAATGAAAAATGCATTTCAGAATCAATAGGAAAGAGACAAATCTAGTCAAATATTAGCAAAACAGAAAAAATACAAACTCATTAATTTGTGAAAAAAATCCATTTCCGATTTTTTGGTAAATAAGAAATAAACGCATTTATATAAATAATTTATAATAAATAAATTCATTTCAAAAAGCTGGGACGAAATAAAAAGAAAACAAAACAATTCATCAAGATCTCCATAAGGTAGAAATAAATATAGTGTGTTGAACCTTACATTTTATATAAATAAAAATTTCATAGCGCTTTTGACATTCCAAACTCTCATTAAAACACATTAGAAAGCGACGAAAAAAAAAATCTCTCTCTCCTGTTTAATTAACCACGCACATCTACGCCAGAACCACAATCAAGAAACTGACATTTCAATGGGATGTATGTTGCCTGCCTGTCTGACACATGCAGGCACACATGCAGGCGTACCCGCATGCACAGAGTACAACTTTGAAGATGGCATCGAACAATATGGCATATGCGCATCCCCATCATGCACTGGGTAATTAGGATTGGAAGCAAATATCACATTAGGATCATGGTAGGGAAGTAAAATCAAGAGAAGATCACAGTAGCTCCATCACCACTTGGGCTTTAATCCTTTAATTGATTCTGGAGGGATTTGGGATGCTAATATAAAATAGCAAGTCCCTTGGGTCTTCATGGTGCATTGCGTCATCTGATATCACCATTTTCCTGGCTGTCCTGCCTTGCGATTCTGTGGCGTTTAAACTTTGGCCACCTCCTCATAGGTCATACATTGTTTCTTAGTTAACAAATTTCATTGCCAATTAAAAAAAACAAGAAATACAGGTTTAACTGGAAGTTCAGAAACCGCAACAGCACATTGACATTTTCCTCAGGTTGTTAGAATCTCAGTTTTGTTCAACCTCAACATCATGTTTCAAAAACATTTAGCCAGAACATGATTTAAAAGTAAACCACAAGCCTTTACCATGAAGTGCCAAAGCATTTGTCATCCAAAATGGGCTTCAAAGTGATGTAACAATAATCTAATCCGCTACAGGTAAAGGATTTAATTTTCCACCTCACCCCAACAAAGTAAGGACAAATGATAAAATATACATGAAGGAGAATGCAATCTCCATGTATTACATTCCAAATTAAACAGTCCTCAAAGAGACCAATAGTAAATATCAGGCACAATTTCAACTCCGAATATTTCAAAAGATTAAAGCGACAGGCACATTTATTAAAGGCTTTTCTTTTCTTGATGATCCACAGCTATTGGAAACTTAAGACAAGTGCACTATCAAACTTGTAACCGTATATGCTTTGACAGGAGATTATCACCAACAGAATTAGTAAGAAACATGAAAAACCAACATAGCCACACAAAGGACCAGAATTGAGCCCCAATTAATCAGCAAAAAGGGAATAAACTGCTACCTGATTTCATGTCGACACGTTCAACCCTTCCATACTTGGAAAAAAGGCGCTCCAGCTCAGAGTGGCGAGTTTCATGGTCAAAATTACCACAAAAGACAGGCCTCATCCTCGGAATCCTGAAATGAAGAGCAACTAGCCTAAATAGAAGAATCAGAGTATAAAACGAAGAGGCAAAATTACAAAAATAAATAAATAAATAAACACATGCAAGTAATGAAGATCACGGAAGTGATAACTGTCAAATAAAAAATAAATAAGTAAAACTGAAGAAAAATAAAATAAGCCAAATTATTCAATGAACAGTTTGTTTCCAAGAGCATATACAGTAAAACAAAACAGTGAATAATTGGATGTAATCATAGTTCTTCTCAAGGAGCCCCTAGTCCTCCTAAGAAACCCTAGAACTTCAACAATCAAATGAAGCAATACAAATCGACAGGCTATAACATGAGGACCTCCTAGACAGTAACCGTAATAGTTCAGTACATGAGGTCCTCCTAGAAAGTAACGCTAATGGTTCAGTAAGAAACCCTAGAGAACTCATAGATCAATAATGAAACCCTAAAACAAAAAATTTAATAGACCGAAACCAGTTCAATAATGAAACCCTAAAACATAAAATTTAATAGACGGAAACCAGAGCTAAGGGCTCTTTAAAGGAAACCCCATAAGTACAGAACAACAAAAAAAACAAATAAATACAAAACAAGCCCATCATTTGAAGCACCCAAATAAAGAAAACCTGATTTCTCCACAAGAAACCCACAATAACCCATAGATCAAAAGGGAAACAGGAAAAGAGAAACGCCAAAAGACCAAACCCAGGGTTCTGAAAAAAAACACCCCAATGTTTAAGAACCAAACTGGGAAAAGAGAAACCAAATACAAATACATGAAACTCGAGCAAACCCAGAGTTCTGTAAAAAAAAAAACAAAAACACTCCCTAATGTTTAAGAACTAGATTGGAAAAAGAGAAACCAAATAAAAATACATGACACTCGAGCAAACCTAACCAATGTCGTGAGAGAAAACCACAACGATTAAGAATCAAAATGGAAAGAGAAAAACCTTACAAAATACCTGAATCTCAAGCAGACAAGAGACTGAACTGAAACTAAGAGAAACCCTAAAAATACCTGAAAGTCGAGTCCAGCAAATCTCTTTCGTGTTCTTAACGAATCTGAGAATAGGGTTTATATAGAGGAAGGACAATGCCCTAAAATGACGCTAAGTTAACGGGGCTAAAACGCGTAGATTAATTACTCTTAAAGAATAATTATGCGGACTAGACCGCATTTATACAACGCTAGGCCACATTTATACAACGCATTGATACAATGTGTAATATCCTACAAGAATGATCCCCATCAAATTTAGTACACATCTCTAAAAAAATCAACTCTCACTCATCTTATAATTTTTCTAAAAGTATTTGTCAAATTTAATGATGATCTTATAACATCCTACTCACATGTGCATAAGAGGAGTATCAAAAAAAATAATTAAAACTAACACATATAAATGCCTTTTTAATATAATTATTATTTATAGTTTTAAATTTCTTTTATTTATGGGTGCGGTTTGTATAGAGTCTTGCTCTAAACAATCAAATTAGAGCCTACATTCAAATACTGTTGAGAAATGTAGTTTCAATATTGAAAATATTTGTGATAGCCTTAAAGTATATTTTCATCTTTATTTATAAAGTTTAAAGCTTAAAAAATAATGTAGATCGATAGATCTATTAAAACTTAAAAATCTTGAAAATTGATGGTCTAAAAATGCATTACAAAATACACTATTTTCAAAACTTGAAATCCATTTTTTTCTCATATTCATGCATCTTGATGCTGAGATGATCAATTTGAATATATTTGAGCATCAAAACAACTTCTTCTAATGAAATTTTTGTGTTAAGCTCAAATTTGATTGTTTAAAGCCTCTGCTCTATATAAATTTTTCCTGTTAATTATTCGTATGCATGATATCTATGTTAAAGATTATATATTGTCTACAAATTAAGATCAAATTTTATTTCAAATATAAATTTATTGAGAGGCATGCATTTCTATATGTGCAGGCTTCCTGATATTTCTTAATTAGTTCTGTCATTGGCCCATAGTGACGAAATGGTTTATAAGGAGATGCACTCGATGTGAGGAAAAGTAAAGTACGAGCCAAAAGGCACAATGATCCTGCGGGAGTATAACTTTGATTTACTCCCTCGGCTAAAATATCATGTTAACTAATTTTAGGACCTCAAATTTTTGGTGATATAACCACTTTAATTAATAAATTAATCTTAATAAAAACGTTCTAATTGCACACTTTGTGCACCTGAAAAGAAAAGCTCAATAGAGATTTTCCAAATTTTAAAAGGTGATATCTAAGTGTTAAAGAACTCAAAATTTGGTTTTTTTTTAAATAATTACCTAGTAATTCTTAAGTGGTTCTCAAATTTTCATATTAAAATGACCAGCGAGTAAATCACCATGGTAGTAGGGAGTAAATCCATATTATCACCATGGGAGCACCGCATACTGTCCAAATTAAATTCGTAATTTAAGAGAGTGCATGGGAAATGGAGATTAGTGTTTTCTTTTATATGGCTTTTAGTCTCTTGGTCTATTATACCAAGAGGAATAATCGATGTAGGGTTTTACAGAGGTAAAGTTATGAAATCAACATGGAGAGATGCATTATTAAATATTTTATTTTATTACAAATCGAAAAATTTCCGTCTCAGCGGGTCAAAGTAAGGTGTTGTTTGGCAACTGAAACTTGAAATCTGAACAGGAGATTTTCAAGTCTGAAATATAGAAAGCATAAAATCGGTTACCTGGTAATAGAAAATGCTACCAATCTAGAATTATGGATATTTAAAAATATATATATTTAGTGAGTTCTGAAAATTAGCCAATTTTAAGTGTTATTAAAATTTTCATTAGTGAGATAGTAATGTTTATTAAATGAATGAATTTTCACTATTATAGCTCATCCATGTCCAGCGCAAAAGACTTTCTCTATTACATAAAAGAAAAAAAAAAAATCAGATTAGGCAAGAGCTTGTGTAAATATTTCAATTTTATTTTGTTTTCTAAACATTGGATTGAGCTAAAATCTTGGGCACATATGGTTGTCCTCCTCAAGCACTTAAGATATAAAATATTTTGAAGAAAAATAGAATAACAGAAACACCCCTGAAACTCCACATTATAGATCACCTAAAACACTATAATATCATCTGTCAAAGCATATTTTGATTTTTTTTTTTTGTATATATGCGATGGATTCAAATTTCCAATTGTTTGTACATCTAAATAACTTGTACCTATAAATAACATTTAAATAAGGGTGTGGTTTGTATACAGCCTAGGATCCAAACAATCAATTTAGAGCCTACCTTCAAATAGTGTCGAGAATGTGGTTTTAATACTGAAAATCTTTGTGATAGCCTTAAAATATATTTTTATTTCTATTTATAAAGTTTAAGCTTAAAAACTAGTATAGATCAATAGATCTATGAAAACTCGAAAATCTTGAAACTTGACAGTCCAAAAATGCATTACAAAATACACTATTTCCAAAACTTGAAATCTATTTTTTTCTCTTGTCTATGCACCTTGATGTCGAGATGATTAATTTGAAGATATTTGAGCATCAAAACAATAGAAAACCCTAAAAGCAATCCACAAAAACAATAAAGAATAAACAAACACAAAAAAAAGAGACAACCAACCACAATATAAATATATACGTGGTTCGGCAACGTGCCTACGTCCATGGGAGATGAGAGCTTATTTACTGGTAATGAATAATAGGGTTACAATAGCTCTCTTTCTCATACATCTCTGTTTTATTTTATTACAAAGAAATCTAAGTTTTTTTTTTAATCCTAGAAAAAGAATTATCTTTTATTACAAAGAAATCTACGTTTTTTCTTTAACCCTAAAAAAGAACCCCCATCGCCAATCCCAGGTAGATGGCACAAATTATCAAAATACCTTTTTACTTCACATTTGGTAGATATATTTCCTCATAATACAAGGTATCAAGGCATCAATCCTCAACAAAAACAACCTCTTTTAATGAAATTTTTTAGGTAGGCTCAAATTTGATTGTTTAGAGCCTCGACTCTATAAAAACTTTTTCCTTTAAATAATAGTTTGTGAAAACAAAATGACCATTTTGCCCTCAAAACTTTGAGGGTAGTTTGGTCATTTTATTTAATATAAATTATTTTTTATATTTTTATAAAACCTATCCAATTAGGCGCACATATACCCTTCAAAATTCATCTTGATCTGATTTCAGAAGAAAAAAAAAATTAAATTTTGTAAATATTTTCAAAATGATGAAATGAGCCAAAAAATGAGAAATATGTATTTCCCATTTTTCAATTTCCACGGTTTCGGTAGAAATCCACATTTTCATTACTTGAGAAATGTGAACTTCCTTTCATTTTAGCTTTTCCAGCTGCCAATTTGGGAAATGCTTTAGTGTTTGAGAAACTTTGCGTCTAGCAACCAAATTTTGAGATGCCAAACAAGAAGGGGAATTTATCAAACTACACCAATGATTTTAACTATTTAACATTTTAACCATAATTTTTTACCAAATTTCAAATTGCCCATCTTTCTTTTCATCGAATTTCGAATAAGCCATCAAATCACACATCAAAATAGGTTTTGCAATTTGTCAAAATACATTTAGGGTAAAATGTTAAATAGTTCAAAATTTGATCTTCAAATATTAGGTGTGTATTGATAAATTTCCCGTATAATAATTTTTAAGAAAACCAACATGAGGTATAAATGTTTCTCAAACTATCTTAAACCACCAACGTATGTTATTGTTATTATCCGAACTGTCTCAATTTGAACATTTTATGTTATTCTTTAAATTTTTTGTCACCAATAAGTTATCATGTGATTTTATATGGTTGAACAGCAATGTCTCATTAAATCACGCATGGGGATATCGTTAGTTTCCAATTACAGTATCTCAAATGAGTCAAGTTTGAGCAAGATATATGTACGGGATTTTCTATAGTTCACACCAGCGTTTTAAAAAACGCCGAGTCGAACCGGACTCGCCCGGTTCGACTCGGAAATAGTGAAAAAGGAACCGGATCGCCCCGAAAATCGGAAATCGTCTGGTTCTAGAGAGAACCGGACGATTCTGTACAGT
>NW_006499827.1:1483424-1508662 GCF_000471905.2 Amborella trichopoda
CCCGACACTAGCCGAGCCGATTGTTTGGTTCTATTTATTGAAGAAAAGGTGAACCATGATAACAGTTGGTTTCCTACAGCATGGTAACGAATTCTCAAATGTAAGGCAAGCTCAATTGGTAGCATTATAGCAAAAAAGTAAGATAATTTTATAGGGAATATTTATTGGATAGAGGTTTGTAGAGAGTAGGGATGGACTCATGTGTAATCAGGGTGGTGGGTGCCATGATATTGTGTTTACCATAGGTGGGGGACTTTTATCTACTAATCTAAAAAAAAAGAAAGATGAAAAATTCATTTAAGTGCCCACCTTATACCATAAAAATAAGGCATACCTCTAAATTTTACTGGAAGATGCAGTTTTAGTGTCAAAAATCTTATGATAGCTAAAAAATCTATGCTCAACCCTAATTATAAAATTTTGATTTGATTAAATAGTGCATATTCGAACAGCTCTATAAACACTCGAAAATAGATAATCTAAGTAACTTGTTACAAAATATATTATTTTTAAAACTTTAAATTCTTTTTTTCTTTATATCCTCCCTTCTCAAAGTCGAGATGATCAATTCGAAGGTCTCCCAACAACTTCAAAACACTCTTTTGTACTGATTCTTAGGTACACCTTACTTCTATAATCAAAGATTATAACCTTTTATAAAAAATTTACAATTTTATTCTCACTGATATTATCACCAAAAACAAGGGTGAGAAAATTAAAATCTGCTGTACCCAGTTTAGTGTTTCCGTACTCTATACTCCCCAGGAGAATGCTTACATGACGTCATTGATGGGCCCGGCCCATATCCACTTTGGCTCCAAGGGTGGGTCTTCAGATATTTCCATATGACGGAATTGCCACTAAATATTGGCATGTTTTCATAAAAAAACGCTCGGGTGATATCACCGGGTACTATTTTAAGTGAGGGAAAAGTTTATATAGAGCCGAGGCTCTAAACAATCGAATTTAAACTTACTTCAAAAATTTTATTAAAAGTGGTTGTTTTGATACTCAGATATCTTCAAATTGATCATCTCGATATCAAGATGCATGGATATGAGAAAAAAAATAGATTTCAAGTTCTGAAAATAGTGTATTTTGTATCGCATTTTTTTACCGTCAATTTTTAAGATTTTCAAGTTTTTATAGATTTGTCGATCTATACTATTATAAATTTTTAAACTTTATAAATAAATATAAAAATATATTTTAAGGCTATCATAAGGATTTCCGGTATTGAAACCATATTTTTCAAAACTATTTAAAGATAGACTCCAATTTGAAAAACTATTTGAAGATAGACTCTAGAATCTAATTTGATTGTTTGGAGCCTAGGCTCCATAAAAACTGCACCCTTTTATTAATGTCCATGTCCACCTATCTATCAGTAATTTCTTAACAATAAACTGACTCACATGTACCCGGTCCACTCGTACGTACACGTCTGGCCTCCCTCTAAAACGACCTGATGGTTTTTTCATTTAAAACATGGCCTCCCTCTAAAACCACCTGATGGTTTTTTCATTTAAAACATTAGGTATTGATTATCTAAGCCAGGCTCATCGTAAATATAAAAAACCTCAACAACACACTTTCTATGCAATTTACTCCCGATCTAAATTTTTGCTCACTTTTTTCCCTAAATTATATTTTTTATGTAAATATCACCCCAAGATAAAAAGTTAATTTTTTTAAACCATTTTGACCGGATATTAACATTGACTGACCGACTCCAGTGGCACATTGCCGGACCGCACCAGTAAAATATCGGACCCACATCATTTCTACCGGAGCTACTCTATGATCATCGGACCTCTTTTTGATCCAGTATCTTCTACTGTCGGACCGCCACTATCGGACCGAAGCTGCACAATGCCAGACCGCCCATAGAACATGCCGGACTGCCCATAAAACATGAGAGAGAGGCGTGGGTAGGGTAAAAAGAATGGGAGGGTAGTTTAGTTTTTTTTTTTTTAGTTAGGGGGATATTTGCATAGAAAGTGTGTTTTAAGGAAAAAAAGTGAAAACAAAACTTAGGTTGGGAGTAAATTGCATGAAAGTATAGTATTGGGGGTATTTATAAATTTTTTTATGACATAAAAATGCATTTTTTTTGGGATGTTTTGAACACTCTCCATATTTGATTTCATTTGACCCTGTGAGCTTTAGATGCGTCCACCTTAAAGATGGGCGATTAAACGTCAGCGTGCTCTTTGCACCCGCTGACTTATTTTCTTTTTTTTTTCTAGTGTTAAACGCTACCAATAATAGTTCAAGGTTCATTGAAAAATATTAACAAAAGAAACAACCAAAATTCAACGCAGTATATGAGGTTGACTATTAAACACTACCAATAGTTCAAGGTTCATTGTGATTTCAAAAAACAAGGTTCGAGGTTCATTTAAAAAAAAAAAAAACTAAAATCTGAAGTCAATTGCAGATAGGTATATCATGGTTAACCTAGTTGAATCCAATATAACTTGGAACACTAAATATATCACACTTAACCGAGTTGAATCGAACATACCTTGAAACAATGTTCGGCGGTCCGACTCGGTCTTTCGAAGGCCTCAGTTTTTTTGTTGATCCCCAACCAGATCACCAAATTTGAGGCATTATAGCTCAAAAATTGGTCATAAACTATTTTTAAAGCATGTAAAATTTATTAAAAATATTTAAACTGGTTTTAAGGTTGTGATAAATTCTATAAGTTTCTCTCTCCTGACGACTTCTGTTGAATCGAAATGATTGATTCAAATTTCTCATTTGATTGAAAAAATTGGTGATTAAAAATGATCGACGAATGATAAAAAATCAAACATTTTTTCAATCACTAGTTTCATGGATTAATGGTTTTTTGAGTGGTTCAAAGAATTTTGTAGGCAAAAATATTTTTTTTTAAATCATTCAAAAATCTAGTACTTTTATATGACTCAGACAATTCTGAGCCTGTTTTTTAGAACAATATTTTGAAGTAGTATTATAAAAATAAAAGTAATTTATCAAAATACCCAATGTACTGTCAAGCATTTTGCACAATTTACACTATTCTAACTCATGATCATGTTATACAAATAAAGCATTAAATAGTTCATCTGTCATTGATATTCGGTATTTTGATAAATTTCCCTAAAAATAATATTTAAAATCCAACTTGATTACTTGAAAATCCGAGTCAGGATGCCAGGTCCAAATCGGATCGTCTGATATGGTGCGATCATTATCATCGTCATCTACATTTTAAACTTTACAATTAACTTCTATTTTTAATACAAAACCTAGGCCTCATAAAAAAACTTTGGGACCTTATATAAGCTTTCCCCCTTTTCTAATTTTATATACGATGCGTTATGTGGCAGCCAAACAAGGGCAATTACGTCTTTTTGCGAATCCACATTGAAAGGGCAGTTTTGTCTCTTAAGGGAAAGTCAACTGCTTTTGCAGTTGAGCCGAGCCACGAGCGTCTGTTGGGATTTTGTATTCCTGAAAATTAGCCATGTTCTTTTTGACAATGACAAGAAGAATCTTACTATTCAAAAAATAAGTGTATAAATAAATGACGAAATTACCCCTACTATTCTGCCTTACTACGTACCGTCTTGAGAGTTCCGGAGCTATGGAAGAAAAAGGTAATATAAGGTTGAGGCCCAAACAATCAAATTAAAGAACACCTCATAAATTCATTAAAAAAGGTTATTTCGATTTTAAAAAACCCTCAAATCGATCGTCTTGATCTCAAAATGCATAGACATGAAAAAAAATGGATTTGAAGTCGGGGAAATAGTGTATCTTGTAATGCATTATCTCTCAACGGTCAATTGTTAATATTTTCAAGTGTTTATAGAACTACTCGATCTACGCTATTGTTTAACCTTCAAATTATATAATTAGAGATGCAAATAGATGTTCTAGCTATCACAAATATATTTGTTACCGAAAAATCATCTTTGGACACTATTCAGAGGTGTGCATTACTTTGATTGTTTATTGCCTCAGCATAATACAAACCACACCCATAAATGTACGGGAGATTAATCCCTCTATCTTAGCTAATGGTATAAATGAATTGGGAATTAACACCTACCCCTCTTTCTCTATCTCTCTCTTAACTAAGGGTATAAATGGAAACATTGTAATTGAGCTATGAACTTAATTATCAAAAGAAAAAAATAAAATTGAGCTATAAGGTTAGATCTTTTTTTTTTTCTGGTCGCAATTTAATAAATTCACGCCACAAATCGCATTGAAGAATATAAGTTCAACAATCAAATGTTGGCAGATCAATCATTTCCATCTCGACAATTATAGATCTAAGCAAAAGAGGACGTCAAACCATATGTCTTAATAACATCATAGATTGTTTGAAACCTTCAGAAAATTTACGGACCTTCTTTGGAATTTTAAATTGCACATATAAATATTGGAATAATTACAAGCCAAGTTTAATATGTTGTGCGTCGAAGCTCTAAATCCGATGGGTTGATTTTTGGCAAATAAATCATGAAAAATAAAGTATGAAATACATACTACAAGAACACAGAGATTTAAGTGGTTCACCCTAAAAGGACTACATCCACGAGAACAGTAAACTTAAATCCATTATACTAATAAAAGATACATCATAGATTTTGAAACATAAAATTACCTCTCTAACCCTCGATAAAACCCAGTCAACAACCCGTTTAAATCACTCTTCCTTCTTTCTCTTTACCTTTAGCAACCATTACCGACAACATTAGATAAAAGACACTCATTCTCTTTACTTCTAGCAACCATTACCAACAACATCAGATAAGAGATGCGAGAGTAATAAAAAACTGAATTTATCTCTAACTAATAAGGGAAAGAACTTTCTTCTTTCTAAGAAGAATCCTTTCATTTTATACACGTGAGGCTCTGCCCTCTTTCTACCTAGAGAAACCACCATTCCCATATGGTGCCCTATTCCTCTCTCTCTAGAGAAACTACCATTCCTATATGGTAACCCAAATAGAGCGTACAAATTCTCTGCACTTTCATTATATATATATGTATATATATATATATTTATCTATCCAAAAGTTATAATCTTTTTGAATTTCTATTTCCTTTAGAAAACGTAGCAATATCAATCTGAATCTCACGTAATAAGGAAATATCTCAATCCTAATAATATGAGATTTCCTATGTGGATGATTTTGGATAGTACAAAATCCAACAAAATAAAGGCCGAGGCTTTATGGAAAAAAATAAAGTCACGTCTTAAATCTTAACAAAACATTGCAGTGTTGATATCATAAAGTCATTGAATTGATCGTAACCTTGATTATTATAGATTTGATAAGCAAAAGGACTTCATTTCATCTGAGTCGTAAGAAATGAGTTGGGTCGTGGTGGTAGCACCCCTATACTTAGTTATCACATTTTTTGTTTTTAATCCTGCTAACACCATCCATTGACACCCTAAAGAAAAAGCTAACTTCCTTATCTATCTTAAAAAAATGGGAGAGTGCTTGTCTTCCCCTCTAAATTACCCAAAAAATAATATTATCTAAGTTGTCAATTCCAAGAGTTGATGGATCCATGAGACCAATATCATTTTTAAGCCACAAATTTTATACCCAATGTAGAAAATAGACTTCAGAACCATCATGGAAATTTCACATGCTCAAAGCGTTGATTTTGAGGTGAGGATTTATTTTATTTTATTTTTGTATTTTTAAATATAAGACCTTATAGAAAGGGCATCTTTTTTTTTTTATTGAGCTCATTCTTTCAATTCAGGGGAGGCATTTCTTAACTAAAACGTGGCAGAGGAACATTGTAAAGTTTTCTAAGGCTGCTGTCGATTGTTAATTATTTTCGCAAACGCATGTACAAGGATCTGAATTGAATAAAAGCCGCATGTCCATTGCAGGTAAATTATTTTTCAGAGTTTTAATAGCAAGCATTAAATGCAAAAGAGGGGAGCTTCAAAAAGACCAATTTACCAGTGTTCAGTTTAAAATCTCGAACTGTAAAAAAAATGAATGACAAAACTACCCTTTTTAGGAGCTTTGGTTGCACAATTTAGGCATGGCAATGGCCTGTCAGGCCCAGCCCGATTCGCTAGGCTCTAAAAAACTAGGGCCTGATCAACAAGATGTGGTTTAAGGACCAGGCTAGGCTGGGATTAGGCCAGAGCCATGACAGTGCTGGCCTGTCCCTTTATTTATTACTTTTCTTCTTTTTTTTGGATTGTATTTTGACATTCCCGGCCTGATTAGGCTAGGGTTGAGCATATATGGACAATGGCCGGGCTAAGCCTCTGGCCGACCTAGGCCTGGCCCGTTGTCAGCCCAATCACAACTCATATGGAACCGGCAATGGATGAAAAGTAGTTGTTGAGATAGAAAGATAGAGAGAGAGAAAGGTCTACTATCTTAAGTGAAGCTAGTGGTTTAAAATTTGCTTGTCCCACTAGGGAGTCACCCAAGTTGAACCAGATCAAGAGGCTCATGATTCCAGGCAAAATAACTTTGGAATTGCCCAAGCTTCTCAATTTTTTAATTTTTTGTAGCTTTTATTTTTATTTTTTTTTGTTGAATATAACCGACTCTGGAATTGCCCAAGTTGCCCGGGGCGATTATGATTCGGACCCCGCTTGTGTGAAGCTTCATTTTGATTTTTGTATCACTGAGTTAAACATCATACTTTGAAAACCAACCTTTTTTAATTGCAGTAATGCATTAAACTCAACATCAAACTTGTTAATCCTTCTCTCTTTCGGTATGGCAACAGGTCGGGTCGGGTCAATAATTATGGAGTAGACCTGACCCAAAAATTAAAATATCTATGTATTTAACTATATTTAATTATATTTCATGTATTGAGACCCAAAAAAATATTACCCAGACCCAAATACGAATAGTGTTCGGGTCCAAAATTTGGATCCGGACCCAACTTGCCAGGTCCAATTTTTGAATCCATACCTAAACCCGGATCTGATCTCCCCCCTAGATCGAGGTCCATTCCCACTCCTGCTCTCTTTCTCTCTCTCCATGCACATATTTATTATACTAAGTGGAAAATTTACTCCCTTAAATTATTTTTACTATCCCCACTATTGCTGCTCATCCATTTATGCCTCTTTTGGCGCATGGGCTTCTCTGGAGGTCCCCATGCCAATTATCTCACTCGAGCACCCTTAACTTTCAAGTATACCCCCACGTCCTACTCAAATTATTGCAAATTCTCTAACTGATAATAATGGGAGTTGTTGTTGAGGCTTGAGGTTTGATTACTGCACTTTTACTTGCTAGCACCCTACATCTTATTTGGATATCATATTCCATGTATTATATCGTACAATGCTAGGTGTTCAAGTCGATGGCTCTTCTCTACTGTCCAGTTTTCCTTCAGCGCTATGATTTCATGATAAAGACAGATAATTCATCGGATTTTATATTATTACATTGTTTTTATTTGATACAAGAATGTCACATTCATTTCTAGTAGTCTGGTGTGAATTCACGCAGTTGGGGGTCTGTCACTTCTCTCCACAAATTTTGAGAGAAATATTCTTAAACTCTAAGCATGGTCAATGGACTGATTATGATGATAGAGGTGATCAAGGCCATTTTTTACTAAAATTAAGTAGTCGTATCATACTTTCCTATATTTTTTTAAACTATTTTCAAGATTCTTGTGAGGGGTTTGTTTTTATGAATGAAGAGATGTAGTTGTTGGTATGCGTCCTCTAAAACATCCACTGTCCATTTATAATGGATGGTGGAGATTGTGGCAAAAAATTAATTTTTGGGTGAAATTTCTACCGTCTAGGTATAAACAGACAATGGATGTGTTCAAGTAGGCAATCCAATTATTGCATCCTTAACTCATGAAACACTTTTCCTTCTTGTTATTTATCAAAGGGAAAAGCTTATAAAAAGATTACAATCTTGATTACAGAAGTGAGGTTGTACAAATTTACACTATATATATTTCTTTGGATGGTGTAAATTTGATTTTATCTTAAAAGACATGTTTTTTTTTTTGCACTATCTTAAAAGACATCAAATCTACACTTTCCAACAAAAAATAGACAACATAAAATATTGCAGCTTTATTTCTACAAATAAAGTTTCCACCTTATATAAACTGCACCATTTATCAAATGAGCATGAGAGGTCCATGTCATTAGAACTAAAGTCCATTTCATTTAAAAACTACTCATTTGAATTATTTCCATCAATAAATCCATTATTAAAATTAAGTTTTGGATAGAAGAATATTTCCTAAAAATTCTCTATTACCTAAGCTAGATAACAACCTAGACAACAACATTTTCTCCATTACGAAAGTTAAATAACGACCTACACTCCCTAGACTCTACCCGATACTACGGTTTCCAAATTAAAAACAAGAAGAAGAAGAAGGAAACAGAAAGTAAAAAGTTTTCTCCGAGTCAGCAGGTGTAATAGCCCGCTGACCCTTCGACATCCATCTCAAAGATGAACGTTGTGTAAAGCACATAAGATTAAATAAACATATGGGCGGTGGCAAAAAAAAACTCCAAAAAAAGCACATTTTAAAGTTCACAATTTTGTTTGCCTTTCATATTCATGATTAGCTTGCCCTAGATCATGAATCTCTAAAATTTTGATAAAAAAATCCATCTTTAAAGCAGATTTTAGAGGGGGCTGCATGTCTACATATGAGTCGGCTATAGAAACCCATCCAAAAGAAAAGTTTTGCCTAAGGTTGCAACTTGAACCATCAAATTAAAGTACACGTCCTAACTTTGTCGAGAGATACAATCTCAGTGTAAAAAATTCTTAAGATGGTACAAAAACCTATTTTCATCTCTAGTTATAAAATTTTAAACTAAAAAAAAAATGAATCTAATCAAGCATATCTATAAAAACACACGAAGCTCTTGCAAATGAACGGTCCAAGATAATGTGTTGTAAGATGTACTATTTTTAGAACTTAAAACCTCTTGTTTTCTCCATATCTATACATATTGATGTCAAGATGATCAATTGAGTATTTTTCCAACATCATAACAACTATTTTCAAAATATTTGGAGGTTGGCCTTAATTCTACATTTTAAGGTGTCAACCTTACATCAACTTTTTCCAGAGCCATGCTATCACAATGTCATATCCACCACGGCAGGGGCGCAGCAGTCATTTTGCATAGTTACAAGGGTACTTTTGACCAACATGATAACATCAGGGGACTTCGTTGACATAAAAGGAGAAGATTGGACCACTTTCGTCATTATAACGTACAACATGCATTTTGAAAAAGCCAGTAAGTTTTCCATCGTCAAATTTAAATTTCAGGGGCAACATAGTAATTTTCCGCAACGCTTATTCTGCATCTAGAGAGAGAAAAGAAAGTGTTTAGAGAGAGAAAGGGAGTAAAGGAAAGTTCGAGGAAGGACAGTTTTCGAACCAGAAGCCCCCCCCACCTTTGCCTTTCAAAACCAAACCTCTATAAAAGAAAAGAGGAGACCCGAACTCTTACTATAACAACCCTAGATTTATTGATCAAAGAACCTGAGTTGTTCCTTTGCTTTGTTTACAAGCAATTCTCATACACTTCCTAGCCCATGTTCTATTTACTTGTTGTTCCTGTAATCAACATTTGCTTCAAAGTTCATGCTCGGATGGTAACTTCATCGAAATTCTGTTTTTTCGTGATATTTCTTTTCGTTTACTGTGAACTCTTCTGTTTCCTGCATTGAAAGGGTGGTACATGATTTTGGTGCATTATCCAGTCACTCGTTTTGAGTAGTTTCCTCTATTTAGTTTTTTTTGGGTAATTCGGTGGGGAAGATTCCTGTATTTAGTTTCTATGCAAATTCCTGTTTTTAATTTCTTTTGTGTGTTTTTTGTGTGACAATGTGATATTTTTCTGTTTCATGGAAGCTGTTTTATGAATTATGTCGGTCTAGTCTCACTAACAGTTACTGAACCATGGCTTATTAAAATAAATAAAAAATAAAAAATAAAGATTGAGGGTGGTTTTCTCTATGGCGACATGTATGCGAATTGCTTGAATGGGTTACCGAGTTTTTGCGACGGCATGCCATTCTTTGATCAAAAGTTATTGAATTGGGGTGAAAGAGATGCTCTAGATTCTTTAGTTTTTACTTCAGTTTCTGTAACTAACCCATCACAAAAAGGAAAATATATAGGGTGGATATCTTGTGGGTCACATCATTGCATATTTTACACGACTGGTTAGAGTCTATGCACTGTATTTATTTGTTTCTTTGGTCTTCGGTTTGATATTTTATGTAATTATTTTGATCACTATTCATGGGTATGTGATTATTGTTCTGGTCTCTGTTAAAAACAAGAAAATTTTCTGTGTACTTTCATTCATTTAATTTGTTGGTTTGAGATCCCAGTTATGGGAAAGATTCAGCAAATTTTGCCAGTTTTTCTTTTGGTGAATGAGCATTTGTGGTTTTGCATATTATGAGTTTAAATAGGCTTGGATCTAAAGAATATGGCTCCTTGAAATTTCTTGTGTGCCGATAATTCCCTGGGAAGGCTGCTCATTTCTTTGCTACTTAGGGTTCTTTATTCTTTTATACCCTTAATCACTGTTGAAAAAAATGGGTGATCTAACTGCTAACCGCCCGGTTAGATCGGTCGGTTCCGATTTTGGGCGGTTTTGGTGATCGACTGGTGTTTTAAAATAAATAAATAAATGAAATGTATATAAATTCCTAAATATAATGAATTTGATTTGTAATGCATTTTTTAATATTCTTTACATTATTGTAAAGATTAAAAATTGTTTTGGTCATTAATACTCACTTTAATTAAAAAATTGATTCGTTAAAATCCATTTTTTTTTATTAATTTTCAATTTTATTTGAATGCGTTTTGTTTTAATCATTCTTTATATGCTTTTCATACTTTAATAGTTTTTTTTTTGTATATTTTTTATTTTTTCAACACTTTTTTTTTTCCCGGGACTTGTCAGGTTAGAATGGTTGAATTAGCCGGTTTACCGGTTTGGCCAGTTAAACTGCTTTGGGGCCCATGTCTAGTTAACCGTTCCAGTTCGATTTTGTGAACACTGCCCTTAATAGGCATTGGCTATTACCAAAGCATTTCATACTCCAAATGGAGTATACCTACCATTACTCCCCAGGGTAAAGCATAATCTAGGAATAATTTTAAGATCCCAACTTTTGGGGATGCAACCTCTTCAATCTGTAAATTAACCCTCAATAAAGAAAATTTTTAAATTGCACCCTCTATGCCCTTGAAAAAAACAATTTCTCAAGATTGAACAGAGACCATAAATGATTTTTGGAAGGTGAAATCTAAGTGCTAGGAAACACAAAATTCAATCTTTTTCCTTTGGAAATTTATTCATCTAGTGATTCTCATATTGCTCTCAAAATTTGAAAATAAAATAAATCCTCCCAAGTAGGTCTTTTGACTGAGGGAGTAGATAATATAATACATGCTCTTCGCTATTTAGACTGCTCTACTAATAGAAATGGAAAATTTTAAAAAATTTCATAATATGTTTGCAAATAGTTTATTCTTGCATAATTCCGCTCCCGTTTTTTTGGCAACTATTTGTTAATTTCTTATTACTGCTAGCTCCCACTCACTGGCAAATTACTTGCCACTGGGATCACTTTGAAAATTTGAAACAATTTTGGATTTTGAACCATTGTGTCTTTTATGGCAGAACCAACAGTTTACTGGTTGATTAATTGCTGGGGTGATGGATATTGGGGAACCAGCTTTGGACCTTTTTAGTATGGACAATGGTCTTTTGACTGGTGGAGTACTGGAAGTTAAAGAAGGTAAAAAGAAGGGGACCTTTCCTATGGAACAGAAACCGTTTTCAGCTTGGTCTTGGTCTGTTGAGGACTGCTTAGAGGAGTATAATGTGAAATTAGACAAGGGCTTAAGCTATCGTGAAGCAGAAACACGAAGAAAGATATATGGGTGGAATGAGCTTGATAAAGGAAGTGGAAAACCCTTGTGGAGATTAGTCTTAGAACAATTTGATGACACACTCGTTAAAATCCTTCTTGTAGCTGCCTTAATTTCATTCTTTCTTGCCTATTTTGAAGGTCACGAATCAAGAGAATCAAGCTTAACAGCATATATTGAACCCCTAGTCATAGTTTTGATACTGATTCTGAATGCCATTGTGGGAGTCTGGCAAGAGAGTAATGCTGAAAGGGCTTTGGACGCTTTAAAAGCTATGCAATGTGAATGTGCCAAGGTTCTTAGAGATGGGGCTTGTGTACCTGATCTTCCTGCAAGAGAGCTTGTGCCCGGTGATATTGTTGAACTAAGAGTTGGAGATAAGGTTCCGGCTGATATGAGAGTAGCGGCTTTAAAGACCTCAACTCTTAGAGTGGAACAAAGCTCACTAACTGGAGAGAGCATGCCTGTTAATAAGAGCACAAACCCGGTTTTTATGGATGATTGTGAGTTACAAGCGAAAGAATGCATGATCTTTTCAGGTACCACAGTTGTTAATGGAAGCTGCGTTTGCATTGTAGTGAGCATAGGCATGAAGACTGAAATCGGGAAGATCCAGGCTCAAATCCATGAGGCTTCCTTGGAGGAAACTGACACCCCCTTGAAGAAGAAGCTAGATGAGTTTGGAGAGAAATTGACACAGGTAATTGGGTTTGTTTGCCTTCTTGTTTGGGTCATCAACTACAAATATTTTTTGACATGGGAAACTGTAAATGGGTGGCCCACAAATCTCAGTTTCTCATTCCAAAAGTGCACATATTATTTCAAAATTGCTGTGGCTCTTGCTGTTGCCGCCATCCCTGAAGGCCTTCCTGCTGTTATTACCACTTGTTTGGCACTTGGAACCCGTAAAATGGCTCAAAAGAATGCAATTGTGCGTAAGCTTCCAAGTGTGGAAACCCTTGGGTGCACCACTGTGATCTGTTCTGATAAGACCGGGACTCTTACTACAAATCAGATGTCAGCAACCGAATTCTCCACCTTGGGTGGGAAGAGCACGCTTCCTCGTGTTTTCCATGTGGAGGGAACAACCTATGATCCAAAAGATGGGGGCATTGTGGATTGGACTTATTACAATATGGATGCAAATTTACAAGCATTGGCTGAGATTTGTTCTGTTTGTAATGATGCCGGAGTTTCTTCAGATGGTAAAATTTTTCGAGCTGTGGGCTTGCCCACTGAAGCAGCGCTCAAGGTATGTGTTCTTTTTTTTGTATTCGCTTGAACTTCTTTTGAACCTGAGCTTCAGTTGGTCAATTGACTTTCTTTTAGAGAAGTTAAAAACTATATGCTGTGTAGAATTGTTTAGGAACTTGCTTGAATTTTTTTCCCCCCTTTTCTAGGGAAAGTATGCCTTATACAAAGGACTATTAAAATTCATGGTTCATTGGACCATCATCATCAAACAAAATGATGGATGGTGATGTACAGATTGCAGAATCTACCCTTGGGGTTATGTCCAATTTGGCGGGCCCCACTCTTTCTCCATCTCCCTCCATCAATTCAGTTGACAAGGCTTACCCAATGGACTATTGATATTCCATAGTAAACTAAAGTGCTTTCCCTTCTGTTTTAAGGGAGATAGATTTGTTTTTTGTTTCCTTTTTTTGACAATTGTAGGAGAAGGAATACAATTTCTTATTTGAAGGGTAATTCCATATGAATAGGTCTTAGTTGAAAAGATGGGAGTTCCAGACAAGAGGACTAGGGAAAGAATGAATAATGCTCAACTTGCTGCTGATCATTCTAGTGATAAGAGCACTGTTAGATTGGGTGAGCAGAACCATATCTCTATTTTGTAATCTTTATGTGTATTTTTATGCTCAGTCATTTGTTTATGAGCTTTGATAAATAACATGACCTGCATTTACATTTTAGTGTGTTGTGAATGGTGGACGAGAAAATCAAAAAGGATCGCCACATTGGAATTTGATCGTGTTAGGAAATCAATGAGTGTGATCGTCAAGGAGCCAACTGGAAAGAATCGTCTTCTGGTGAAGGTGGATGATTATCTTACCTTATAATTGTTCTTTATTACAATCACATATTTTTGCAGTGTTGTGAACTTGGCGCCATTTAAACAATCTTTTTCGTTGATATACAATTTTACTATTACATTCTTTTTATTTATCTATTTCGAATGTCCTAATTTTTCTGGCTTCATCAATCGTCATTGTAGCCTTTTTTTAAACTATTTAGGGTCGGCTACACGAATCTTAGTCTGCCATTCTGCTCTATTGAGGGGCATACCCTTGGTGAGGGCATAAGTCCCCATATCTTTTCTCACTACTTCCAACTATGTCATTTTGGGTCTACCCTTTGTCCTTTTGAGCTTTCAATTTGAACACTTTACACCTCCTAACAGGTGTTTTACTGGGTCTGCGCTGCACATGACTAGCCTGCCTAAATCTACTTTCTCTCATCTAATTGCCTATTGGTGTCACACCTAAGTTCTTCCAAATTTATTTATTTTGAATTATATCCCTTATTGTCTTGCCACTCATCCATCTCAACATCCTCATCTCAGCTACACTCATCCTATGGGTGTGGTCCTTCTTGACCGCCCACCATTCCACCCCATGAAGCAAATGTGGTCTCACAACTCTCCTATAGAAGAACTTTCCCTTTAGCTTCATTAGTATTCGATAATCACATAAAACTCCGGTTGCACATCTCTATTATGCCCATCCAGCTCTAATTCTATGTGCGACATCTTTCTCAAACTCTCCATTTTCTTAGATTATTCACTCAAGTTATCAAAAACGCATTTTTTTTTGGTATTTCTTTGCCGCCAATTTTAACCAGTGTAGGAAAAATCAAACCAGAACGGTTAACCGGACATGGGGCTGGAAACAATTACTTAGTATAATCGGTAAACCGGCCGGTTCAACCGCCTAAACCAGGCAAGTCCCGTGCGGTCAAAAAAGTGTAAAATACAAAAAAACTAATAAAATATGAAAATATATTTAAAGCATGATTAAACAAAGCACATCCAAATGTAGTTTAAAACTAATGAAAAAATGGATTTTATAGAATTGCTTTGTGTAAAGGGTATTTTTAAAATTTTTCAAAAAAGATGAAAAAATATAAAAATAAGTATTAATGGCCAAAACAATTTCCAATCTTTGCCAAAATGATAAAAACATTAAAAAATACATTAGAAGCAAAGTCCCTTTTTTTTTGGGATTTTATATAATTTTTTTTTAAATACCTAGCTGGTTCACCACAACCGGTCAAAACCAGAATCCGCCAATGGCCAGTTTTGATCTAATCAGGCGGCTAGAATTTGAACTGCCCAATTTTTCCTACACTAATTTTAACTACTTTCTCGTCTTTACTCTTATTGTTGCTGAACTTGCATTCCATATACTCTATCTTCATCTGGCTAATTTTAAGGGAAAGGTTTCTATACTTCCCCTACTGCATAGAAGATCTATGCTTCCCCAACCATCCAGCTGTCCAATTTTGATCAAGAGAGCCACTCACTGTTTCATCTTAAATCCGACATCTCAAAGTATTTTATGTTTAGTTTTTTTTATACAAATTTTATGAATATAAAATTTGGTATGTGCCATCTTCTCATTGGGGTGCACCTATAAAAAAGTTTAAAATAATTTTTCGATGAAATATAATGACCAAAATACCCCTTGAAAGTTTCAGGGGTATTTTGGTCATTTTATTTTATTTGAATTTTTTTTTTTACTTTTTTTTCTAGTGCGAGTTTAATAGAGGATAAGACGTCCAAAATTTGGTATTAAAATAGTTTATATAAAAAAATTAAAAATAAAATAGTGTAGAGATGTGACATTGTGATTGGGGCAATCTTAGCCCTCCATTCAGGATGGACGATTGAATAAGGGGAAGTATATAAGTTTTATGTTGTAAGGGAAGCATAGAAAGCTTGCTCTAATTTTAAAACACTTAGATTCTAGAGCATCCCTCCAATGTTCTAACTTTGCGTTAACGTCGTTTCGGGTCTCATCACTCAAAATTATGTCATTTGCAAATGAATACATCATGGTACCTCCTCATCTTATCCTAGTTAAGTTGTCTATAACTAAGACAATGAAGTATGGGCTCACTGTTGACCCTAGATGTAGACCTATTGTCATCAAAACTCGTTCATCTCTCTACAAGTTGGGCCCACACTAGTTAGTGCTCCCTCGTACATACCTCTTACCAAGTCGATGTAGTATTTGAAGACACCCCTTTTTTCCCATACTTACCAAATTAAATCTAGAGGTACTCTATTATAAACTTTCTTTAGATCAATAAAGACCATGTGGAGGTCTTTTTCTTCGCTTTAAACTCCTCAATCATTTGCCTAGGAAAGAAAATAGTTTGAGTTGTTCACCTCCCTTGTATAAAACTAAAGTGGTTTTCTAATACACTCGTTTCATGCCTTAGTCGTGGCTTAATCATTTTATCCCACAGCTTCATAGTGTGATTCATAAGTTTGATCATTCGATAGTTCTCACAATTATGTAAGTCTTCTTTGTTCTTGTAAATATGTATCACAATACTTTTCCTCCATTCATCTGGTATTTTCTTTGTTCTCAACACCTTGTTGAACAGCTTAGAGCCAGTAGATATCGATCTACCCCATACACTTCCAAACCTCTACCGGGATACCATGTGGTCCTAAAGCCTTTCCAATCTTCATCCTCTTCAAAATTTCTTTTACTTCCGATATCATGATACTACGCATGTATCTATGTCCTCCGTCCTCATTTATGCCAACTGTTCCTTCTACTGCGATGTTCCCATTGTGTTCGTCATTTAATAATTTTTAAATAAACTCTCCATATTTCATTGACCTCTTCATCCTTCACCAACACCCTTTGATCCACACTCTTAATGTATTTAATATGGTATAGATCCCTACACGTTTTTTCTATCATTTTTGCTAATATGCATTTAATATGGCTGCCTATCTAACACCACCCACCTCCTTTACCTAAGCTTGGGACAGGTTTAGGGAAAGTTTAAGGTCCTCACTCTTCTTAGACCATAGTTTTTCTGGCTTTAGTATATTTAAAACATTGAGGTTTTTTATGGTAAGTCAAACATAAGTGAGAGGAGAAAAGATTGAGATAAGTGAAACGGAGGATTTGTTTTTTAGGGAAGAGAGAGATAGGGAGAGGAAGAGAGAAAATGGGGAATGGGAGACAAGTTGTAGGAAGAATAGGAATACGTATGAATAGACCTGAATTTCAAAGAAAAACTTAATTTAAATCTATGCAAAGCAGGAGAATTAATTTAAATCTATGCAAAGCAGGAGAACTCTTGTTCAATGTATACAGAAAATAAACATGAACACACATAGAATAATAGAAATAATCTAATAGTAATACTCTCTAAATACTTTATCTTAATGTTATTTTAAGACTGATTGGAGTTTACTACCCGTAAAAGTGACTGAACTTATCACGGTTATGTTTATGACAACTTAGAAGACCAATTGGAGTTTACTACCCGTAAAAGTGACTGAGCTTATCACTGTCATTTTTATGACAACATTTGATTTGCTACATGAACATTTTCTATATCAAGACTGACTATTTCGATTGATCCAGGGTGCTGTAGAGAGCATACTTGAACGGAGTTCCCATGTTCAGCTTGCAGATGGATCAGTTATTATCATGGATGAGTCATGCAGACAGTCGATTATAATGACACTCTTAAACATGAGCTCAAAGGGCTTGCGGTGCTTAGGATTTGCGTTCAAAGAAGATCTTGGGGAGTTTTCTGAGTATTATTCAGAGAGTCACCCTGCTCATCAGAAATTGCTTGATCCTCTCAATTATTCGTTGATCGAGAGCAATCTAGTTTTTGTTGGCCTTGTTGGACTAAGGGTGAGTGCTTATGTCGAAGTCTACTCTCTCTCTCTCTCTCTCAACAGAATAAAAGTGAGGGCGCACTTCCTGTCACTTACTAAATCACTCAGACATGCTCTCGCTTTTCATATGTTTTAGTACCCTGGTATGCTTTTTGCGTCTTTATTTCTATTTTCCAATATACAGCTCCTCTCACTTTATTTAACTTCACCTTTTCCTCATGGGGACGACTTCTGTTATATTTTATTCAATTTTCCTTCTTAAACTCTCACACATATAGTTAGAGCATATACATCCATCTCAATTTTCTTTAATGATACTTTTCATTGTCAACTTGTCATTCTTAACATATTCTTTTAGACAAACATCCCAGCCTGCCATTTGAAAAACAATCATTTTAGACCATATTCCTCCTTTTTCCTCACTTTCTAGGTTGAAATTTGACATGGACAGGATCCTCCTCGAGGTGAAGTTCACAAAGCCATAGAGGATTGTGAAGAAGCTGGTATTAAAGTAATTGTTATCACGGGTGATAATAAATCGACAGCCGAAGCTGTATGTCGGGAGATAAGGCTCTTCTCTTCTAATGAGAACCTCAAAACAAGAAGCTTTACAGGGAAAGAATTCATGGCTCTTCCTCCAAACCTTCAGGTTGAGATACTATCGAAGCCTGGAAGCCTTGTCTTTTCCCGAGCTGAACCGAAGCACAAACAAGATATTGTGAGGATGCTAAAAGATGCTGGTGAGGTTGTGGCAATGACTGGAGATGGGGTGAATGATGCACCTGCACTAAAGCTTGCTAATATTGGAATTGCAATGGGTATCACTGGTACTGAGGTAATTTCCCCCTACAGTGTGAGAACTTTTATTGAATGGATTTTATGTATGAAAAAAGAGGGAAGATATACTATTATCTAATGGACTATGGAGACCGTAGTTCATGGGGACTGCACCATGAAATGATGGACTGTGATGGAGAGAGAGATGGACCCTCCTGGACATGCTCCCAATGCCAGGTCGAATTCACTCTCCATCCCCATCAATCGTTTCATTGGATGGTGAAAAGAACTATGTTTCCACAGTCCATTGGATTTAGTACACACTTTTCAATTTAGCTTGTTTATCTAAAACAGTTATACATGCAAAATCAAGTGTGACCAGGATATTTGTTTATAGAGAATGTTAAATTAGGTTCTTTGATGCCTATCTATCTGTTTTGTGTTTCAGGTTGCTAAGGAAGCATCGGACATGGTTCTGGCAGATGATAACTTTAGCACTATTGTTTCAGCAGTCGCTGAAGGACGATCTATCTACAATAACATGAAAGCATTTATTAGGTATTTTCTTGTACCAATCATCATGAGTTAAGGGGAAAGTTAAAAAACTAGAGTTCTCGGGCTATTGGTTTTGAACATCCATTGATTAATTAATCACAGTAGTTCATAGTTTTGTTGAATATGATGCTGTACCTTAAAGGTTTTCAGAAACTAAGGCAAAAGGAAATGCAATCTTTGAGATAAAAGTAGTGAGGTATGCATTTCATAAATTCTGATTTGTCTCTTTAAGTAAGGGCAGTGGAGGGTTTGCCCGTGGTCAAGAGAGAGAGAAAGAGAGAGAGAGAGAGAGAGAGAGAGAGGGAAGTATCTTTTCATTTTTTTGGGTTTCTTCCAATTCCCTTTGTAGAATCTTTGTAGAATATCATTCTCTAATAATTTCTATCGTTTAAAATGAATTACAGGTACATGATATCATCTAACGTGGGAGAGGTGATTTCCATCTTTCTAACAGCTGCACTGGGAATACCAGAATGCTTGATATCAGTGCAACTCCTTTGGGTCAATCTGGTAACTGATGGACCCCCTGCCACTGCTCTCGGCTTCAATCCAGCTGACGTAGATATCATGAAGAAGCCACCTCGCAACAGCAATGATGCACTCATCAATTCTTGGGTTCTCTTCCGTTACTTGGTACTCACTCTTCATCTACTTTATTATCATATAAAAAAAAAACAACCTCAATCTCCTCTGCTCTTTTTGTAATTAGCTAATGAAATGTTCATATGATTAAGAGTTATGCATGGAAGACAGGTAACCTCTAAAACAGTATTTTGTTGAAAGAAAATGGTGGTAAGTATACTGTAGCCATTAGGATCATGATGGGGTTAAGTATACTGTAGTCATTAGGATCATAACTGTCAGCATGGAGAGAGAGAGTCGGGCGGTGGATCCCACTCTCTACATCACCCATCCATGATTTGATCATGCAATGATGACCATAACAGACTGGATTTATGAGGTCCATTGGTTATAGTATACTTAACCAAGTGGGGAAAGAAGACTAAGAAAAAAAAAACAGAGAGAGTACAACGAGGATTTCTCTTTGTTTTGAAGTAACTATTGATTATCTTAAATCATTTTCACATTGATGAGGCAAACCGTTATAAAACATAATGAAAATGGTTACTTACTTACTGGTTTGTGAATTAAATTAGCTCTTGAATAGGATTTGTTTTTGGGAATGGATTGTTTGCTTGAATAGCTTTCTCTAGTTCATGCATTTTTGGTGGTTCCTTTGTCTAATTGGGAAAAGAGGAAGCGACAATTACAATGCTGATTTTGGGATACAGCACTCTCGTTTCAAACATTTTATGGACCATAACTGGTGTTGAGAAAAATGGAATTAACCATCATACGAAGATAAATAGCTCAAAGTTCTGGAGAAAATACATCTCTCTCTCTCTCTCTCTCTCACACACACGGAGCTCTTAGGCACACATTTCTTAAGCCCAGTTTTCTACAGGTAATTGGCCTCTATGTGGGGGTGGCTACTGTCGGCGTCTTCACATTATGGTACACGCAAAGCTCCTTTCTTGGCATTGACCTTTCACAAGATGGCCACACTCTCATCTCTCTAACCCAGCTCCGCACCTGGAGTGAATGCCCCTCATGGAGCAATTTTACCGTTTCACCCTTTGTAGCTGGTGGACGTGTCTTCTCTTTCTCAGACCCGTGCGATTACTTCACCGAAGGAAAGGCAAAGGCCATGACACTCTCTCTATCTGTTCTGGTGGCTATTGAGATGTTCAATTCTCTCAATGCCTTATCAGAGGACAACAGCTTGGTTACATTGCCACCCTGGGCTAATCCATGGCTTTTAGGAGCCATGGCTGTCTCATTTGGCCTTCATTTTCTCATACTTTATGTGCCATTTTTGGCTAATGTGTTTGGGATTGTTCCTCTAAGCTGTAATGAGTGGTGCCTGGTATTGTTGGTCTCAGCACCAGTAGTGTTGATCGATGAATTGCTGAAGTTTGCAGGGAGGAGACAAAGGAGAACGACAAAGGAAAAAATGGTCTGAGACTTGGGGAAGGGATGTGAATTTGGAATAACGGTTCTATTGTCCATCATGTTTTCCGGTATTTCCGGTATTTGTTTTACGTGAAAATGGGTGGTTGTTTCCTTTGGTTTGTTTAAACGTTCCTCCTTGATTCAGTCATATTTATAGGCAGTGTTCCGAGAGTCTGACTTGGGCCGAGTTACTCAGCCTTGCCTTATGAGTGAGGCGAGTTTCTCCCGAGTTTGTTGTACACATGTATGTAGATATTATGTATATTTTTAATTCAAAAGCATTCAAAAAGCTTGTTGCTAGCAAGCCTGGTTGCTAAGGGCTAAAAAAACATGAGTTTCAAAAAATGGCACGAGAATCGAATCCAGGACCTCTCAGAGGTAGAGGCATGTCAAGTGCAGCGTTGCTAACCAAGAAGGCATTTTGTATTTGATGTTATAAACACTCTACTTATTTTAGTCTTTATTTTTATTTGTTTAAGTCGAGTTGAACGCAAGTGAGTTACTCAAACTCGTCCAAATAAGTGGTCTTTGCTAAAGACCTTTACCTGAGGTCTGAGTGGTTAGCAAGAAAGAGGAGTTTAAATTGGAATTACTGAAGTTGAAATCTCTCTCTACCCCAAAGAGTGGAACCCCTGACCCGGTCATGTCATGTTTGTACCAAGTAGGAGTTTAAATTGGAATTACTGAAGTTGAAATCTCTCTCTCTACCCCAAAGAGTGGAACCCCTGACCCGGTCATGTCATGTTTGTGCCAAGTACAACCCGTTCATCCATCATTTAAAATAATTAATTGCATGGTGATGAAGCTTGTGACCACACAAAATTACGTACTTCTATGGATATAGAAAGGAACAACCTCCAGTACAGACAGACTGACTGGTTTTCCCCTCTCTAGGGACTCCATCGGGAAAGAGTTGGACATGGGTACAGAGAGAGAGATTGCAGATGATTGGAGGTTGCAAAGATTCATTTCTCAATCTTTCTCATCTTCCTTCCCATTTGTTTGTGCTGGATCTGGTTTTAAACCCTCACTGTTGCACCCCTTTACATTGGACGATGGTCATGGACCTGGATCTTCGGCAATATGAGTATCTGGTGATATTTTCCCTTCTTTAATCGGGGTTTAATTGCTCTTTTTTCACATTACTAAGATATCTGGGTCTATGGGGGCCATATGTATATATACGATCATCTTATACTTTCGGTGATTCAATTTTTTAATCCATTGATGTCTACTGTATGAATTGTTTTTTTTTTTTCATTTCTTTTCAATGGAGTTTGGTTCTCCCTCTACCATTATATGATATAGTTAGTGGACTTGAGGGTGTATAAGGGATCCTAGTCTCAGATATATTTTTTTTTTTGTTGGGGATGGATTAGTCTTTGGATGGATTAGTCTTTTTTCCAAATCTTATGTTGGCTTATTCTAATTACGTCCATGCTTGCATAAAAGTGCGGAGCAATATTGCAAACGTTAAGGTTACAAGATCCTTCGGAGCTGTCAAAGTTACAATAAAGGGAAAGCTTGACATGTGACCCCACCCACATATAAAGTATGTGATCTTCCTCTCAGCTATATGATTCGAGTAGAGTTGGCTCTTGGGTGTTAGATGTTAATATGATGTCTCATATTATTTTTATTTTAAATATTTATTAGGGCCATTTTAAAATATTGGGAAAATTTTGTATAGAACTCTAATTTCTCTTATTATTTCATGGTAGATCCTCTTTCTGTTTTTCTTTCAAGCGGCATACTAAAGATTTCATCATACCCCTTCATCTCTTATCTCCTTCTATTATTGACTTTTGATCATAAAAATTAGCCCCAACAAATATTTTTATACTATTTCAATCCAAAAACTTTTTAATTGGTAGAAAGGGAAAAGAGGGTTAAAATTTTTTTGAGATTAAATGGTATAAAAATATTTGTTGGAGCTAATTTTTATGGTAAAAAGTAAATAAAATAGGGAGATAAGAGATGAAGAGGTATTGTAAAATATTTAGAGATTTTCTTATGCCGCTTGAAAGAAAAAAATAAAGAGGGTCTGTTATGAAATAATATGAGGAATTAGGGTTCTATACGAAATTTTCCCTTAAATATTTAGTAGTACCATCATGTAAAAGCCAGATAAGCTGCAAGGTTATCCCAGGAGGTAGATCGACTATCATGTAAAGATGATGCATGGTTCCCCACTCATGTAAAGACTGCAAGGTTCCCCGCTATGCACTCTACTATTTAGCGGTCCATTGTAACTTGGGCTTATGCTTCTCTTAAGACTGCAAGGTTCCCCACTTTGCGCTTTGCTATTCTACGGTCGATTGTAACTTGGGCTTATGCTTCTCTTCTGTTGACTGTGGTTCCTAAACTACTCTTCGTTTCTCATGTCAAATACTTTCTGGTTCTTAGGAACAATCGTTCCATGATTCGTTGGGTATGAAGGAAACCACCAGAACGCTGGTTCAAACTCAATTTTGATGGAAGTGTGAGGGAAGCACGGTTTGGTTTTTATGGCCTCTTTCAAGATGATATTTGTTATATGAGCTGATCTTACTCTGGTAGCCTCCATCCTTACGAGATCAATGAAACTAAGCTTTGGGCCCTTAAGATGGGTATGTCCCGCGTAGACCAAATGCATTAGAAAGTGATTATTGAAAGAGATTGCTAATGTTATCTCGTGGTGTATCTAGTCAGATCTTGTTCCTTGGAGGCTTAGTGCGGTCACAGATGAACTTCTTTTGACTCTGAGGGACCATGATCTCTCCTTTCTTCATGTTCATCGTGGTTCTAACATTGACGCATAATCTTTAGCTAAGCTGACTGCTATTCATCTCTCTTCATCTTAGCTTTTACTTAGATGCCTTCTTCTCTTCTTTCCTTTTCTCTCTCTTTTTGTATGCTTTTTTCTTTTCGCTTTCTTTTCTTATTGTAATCCTTCATTATCTTAATGAATATCGCACTTACTCAAAATAAAAAAAAGATTGCAACGTTATTTCATGAGAGAGTTGACTACCCAACATAGTGATGCAAATAAAAATTAGAGTTTATTTTTCTTTCTTTTTTTAATTAGGGATAGGAAGAGATAAGTTTAGAGGGCCTGATTGAGGCGCGAGTTTTGTTTTGAGAAGGTCTATTTTTGTAGTTTAGGGAATAACATACAGATAAAGTAAAGATCTTTTGGTTTACGAAATAATAAGTGGAAGTTATCTTTTACTCTTAGAAAGGCTGATGTGGAAGTTAGAAAAAGAGAAAATAGGGGCGGTACATGAGAGAGAGAGAAAATAGTGAGGAGAGAGAAAATAGGATAAAGTACATGGAAAAGAGAGAGAGAACCATATGTGAGTTTGTTCTTCTAGAGTTTTAACGGGAAATGTCCCTACATTGTAATCGGAGATTGAAATTTGAGTAAAATTTGGTATTGTGAAAAATATCGTTTTTTGGGTGGATTCCCTTGCAGACCCTGCGAGATGGTGTATTCTCTCGTTGGGGGTGGGTCTGCAAGTTGGGGGTGGATTCTCTCTCAACCCTGAAAGATGGTATAATTTCTCACCCTTTGTTTTATTTTTGTTATAACTATTTTTTTCTCCCTACATCACATAGGCTCATCGTAATGGACATCTGCATAAAAACATGGAGGAGAAGAGGAGAAAGTAATGGGCGTCCAACAACTGGGTGGTGTAATTTAAAAAATGAAAAAATAGATTTATCTAAGCATAAATTAATTACAAAAGGAAAAAGACCTAATAAAATTTTATTTTTTGACTTTGACCCTCCCAGTGTTTATAGTGGGCAAGTAAACTAATTTCCACAAACAAAATAGAGCAATGATCCAATGCAACAGTTGTATCATAGTATAATGCAACGATACATATAGAAAATCATGTTTGTGGTATTTGTATGAACCCAAATTTTACACATACACTCTCTTTATCTCAATAATCAATCTCCAAAAAAAACAAAAGTTCAATTTGAACCCTAGATATGGTCAAAATGAGTCATCTCCAAAAACGAATCTAGACCATTCATTTTGTGAATTTCAATATCTTAACCTTTATAAACT
>NW_006499827.1:1508870-1520295 GCF_000471905.2 Amborella trichopoda
AAAAAAATAACTTTCTAAGTTGTGTTTTCAATTTTTATTTTTTTGTGATTGTTCATTACAATGAAAAGAGTGTATATTTCAAAATTTGGATCAAACAAATAGCTATAAGATAATTTTTTAAGGTTATTGCATCGTATTACTATACAACAGTTGCATGAAATCATTGCCCTACAAAATATAAAGCATCTCATCTCACTTTTTTACCCTAGTTTCTTCCCTCCTCTAACATCTTCTATTTGAAAATGCAACACATTTTTCCCTTCAATCACATTCTCTCTCTAAAAATGTCGGAAGAGAAAAGGTGGGGTTGGCATTGAGAGAGAATGTGCGTGGACACAAAAATGAGATTGGTTTGTTGAGACAGAATATGGGAGGAGGCAAGAATGAGATTCGGTTTCTAGAAAGAGAATGTGATTCGGTTTCTCAAAAGGAATGCCATTGGAGGCAAAAAAGATATTAAATTTCTAGAGAGTATGAGAGGAGACAAAATTTTGGTTGGGTTTCTAGAGAGACAATGCGATAGTAGAGAATAATTTATTGGGTGTTTAGAGAAAATGTGAGAAGATGGAATAATAAGTTGGGTTTTTAGAGAGAGAATGTGAGAGATAGATAAAAAATTCTTGAGAAAAATTTGTGCAAGATGAGAAAAATGAGATTAAAAATTTATTTTTAAAAAGAAAATGATTTGATAGGGCTATGACCTTATGAAAATAACCAAAGCCTTACTTCATAACTCATCGACAATTGCAATTCAAGCATTGCAAAACTTTTAAATCAATCATGTTGGCTTGAATATTACGGTTGTGAAAACAAATTAGGATTTCAAAATCTAAAAAAAAATGTGCACATTATAATAAATTATCCATACCGTCTATTTCACCCTAAAAACAAACGTTCAAAGACCGAAAGATATGTAATATTTTTTGAGCTTCAAAATTTATTGCCCGTATTGAAAATTGATTTTACAGTTATTATAGAGATTTCCGTTGCCAAATGTGCTTTCTGGACAAGGATATGAGGTGATTTCATTGAGCCTAGGTTTTATAGAAACTTCATCCTTTTTAAATGGGGCAAAATAATCCATTTGACCCTCTATAAAAAAAAAAGTATAGCCAAAGTTAAAGATAACTTTCCAACGAGTCCAAAATCTTAAAAATTAGGGGTAGCAACGGCTCGGGTCGGGTCGGGTCTATCTGGAACCGGTACCCGGACCCGAATAGTATTCAGGTAAAAAATTTGGACACATACCAAGACCCGTCGGGTCCCTTGCCACCTTATGACTATAAGCTTTTTTTTTTTTCCCTATCTTTTACCATCGTGTATCTTATGACTATGAGTTTCTCTTTTTTTGCGTATAATAATGTAAAGGTTGCCAATATTGTGACAACATGATCACTTAGCGCGACCCTAAAAACATATGATTGCCATCATATGCCCTATGACTATGGGTACAGGTCGGGTTTGGCTGGACTCAGAATTGAACCCGAATAATATTCGGGTCCAAAATTTAAACCCATACCCGGACCAGAAGTTGGGCATACCTATTGGGTCTCGGGTCTAGTAGGGTCCATTGCTACCCAATAAAAATAGACTCCCGTAATGTTTTTCTCGTAAAAAGACTTGGTAATGTTTTTCTCGTAAAAAGACTTGGTTTCTATACGTCCAAACCTGCATATGTAGAAATACGAGTCTCTTTATAAATCTATTTTTGAGATGAATTTTAAGGCTTAATTTTTAAAGACAATTAATCTCCAACATGGAGACCATGAATGAAAAAATAAATAAAATTTAGAAACCACAAATAATAATTAGAAAACGTTTGCACCATTAATTTCCATCGTGTTTGAATGGAACACGTACTTGGCCTTACACTTTGTGGACGGCATATGTAAAAATGCGGTCCAACCCCGCATGAAACAATTTTCCCTCGTAAAAAGCCCTAAAATCTATCACCCATCCATAGCCCAGCTTACACTTCAATAGCCTCCCCTCTTCTTGTTTCCTAGGGTTTGGCTTTTATATCATCATCACCAGCTCCCTCTTTCTCCCTCAAAACCCGTGATTTTGCCGAGGGATTCTTAGTCCGTTTCCGGAGTAGGCCATGGGGGATTTCTGGAGGTTTGGAGACGGACGCCAGCAGGCCATGATGGCTCCGGCTATGCCCACAAAGCGTTCTCGCACTGAATTTGGTTTGTCTACTTCTTCTTCTCTCAATATTTCATTTATATCTTCTTAGATCTATTTATGTCTTCTTAGATCAGGATTGTTTAGGGTTATGTGGGTGTTAATATGTTCTTTGCTTTAGTTAACCGATTCTCAAAAAAAAAAAAAACAAGTTATCTGCTTTCTTCTTAAATGAAATCAATTTCATGTAGAAATGGATAAATTTTTTCATTTCCTGATGATATTTTTCGTTGTATTTTGAATATTTTAGAGCTGCACTTATTCTTATGATTGTTTGAACCGGATCACCCCTAGGATCACGTGATGATTCTTTGTCTTGCAAATTATCGCTTTGCTCCCCATTTAGGAAATGGTATTTATTTATTTTTTGTCAATCAATCAAAGTTAATTATCATACAGTCAGTAATACTCGTGCTGTCATTTATATTTATTTTTAAATTAAATCATGTTTTTGGGCTGGGGCTTCTGTTTTTGGGTATTGTCACTGTAGCTCCATTTTTTTGCAGTTTGAGTTGACCGGTGGATTCTATGGGTGTTGGTTTTGTTTTTGGATTTTGGATGATAGGCTGGGTTGTGAAGGGGATTAATACCTAAGAAGGATTCGATGGATGTGAAAGTGTGGGTTGTGTAGGGATTAATATTTAAGAGGACTTGATGGATGTGAAAGTGCGTTGGCTGGTGTTTTTTATGGTAACATTAAAATGTTTCGTTGCTAATTTTTGTCAAATGGAATAAGATTAGAGGAGTGTTCATGGGGGGGTATGATGAAGTATTAATTTGGAGCCCTTCTTCTTGGGTTTGTGTGTTAGAGAGAATGTCATGGAAGTTTGGCATGTAAGCTTCTTATTTTCATCGAAAAGAAAATGGAATCTTAATTTTTCTAGATGACGCTTGCGGGGTAATGGGATTGGTGAAGGTTCATAGAACCAAAGACTGGGCTTTTGCGGTTCAATGAGTTTCTATTGCTCTGGTGTTTTAGAAGTACTTGCTTTTTTTGGGTGTCTCCGTCGTTTCTGGTCTGCTGTCTATACTTTTTGGGTGCCTTCATTGTGTCCAGTCTCCTGTATATCCTTTTTTGGGTGCCTTTGTTGTTTCTGGTCTCCTGTCTAGTGTCATTGGGTGGTTTTGTTGATTCCTGGTCCTTTGTGGATCCTTGAGGTTGCCATTAATTTGCAGCTGCTGTTCCATTATGCACATAGATTTAATGTATTTGATTGGATTATTGAGACTACCACTAGTTTGTGCTAATCCCTTTCAATGCCAAAAAGTACATTGCAAAGAAATGATTTTTGGAATCTCACTAGTGCATTCCACTATTAGAAATTGAAAATTTGGAAGTAATGTAAAATATTTTAGATCAGAAAACTCCAAGCTGGTGAGACTGTAAGTTTGCTTAAAATTTAAATATTTGAAATTTGATGGAGGTCAATGCAAGCAATATCCGTTATAGTTTTGTTATTGCAATTTAGTTACAAAGAATTTGTAATCAGAACCAGTCCATTTAAAATAAGAATATTTGGTTTTGTTCTGAGATTGCCTTGTCTTGAGACGGATTACACAAATACTCCACTCTTAGGAAAAGGAAAAAAAAGTGTCGGTGTTATATTTTCCTTTTTCTTTGGTCATAATAAAGTGCTTTGATTATGAAAAGAAAAAAGAAAAAAGAAAAAAGAAAAAAAAAAAAATGGTTTGATAGCTGGCATGGTTAAGCTTCAAAGCTTAGTTGAGATCAAAATTTTTCCTTCCTTGAAAAAGTTATATAATCTCTCAAGTTGAGTTGCAATTAGAAAAAAAAACATGGGTGGGTCATTGTGCTATTTACCTCTTGAAATTCGCTGGAACAGAAATTTGTTATTCTAAATTCTTGCCTAGTTGTTGGGCTTGGATTGACTTGTAGAATACATGTTCAGTGAGAACTCATTTGGTGCTGAATCTGTATATACTTCATTCTCTTTGGGTGAATGTCTCTTGACCACAATTTGTAGCTGGAAGCCTGCTTATTTACATAATTATACCATTATTTTGTTCACTTTTTCATGTCATGGTCATCATCCAAAAAGACCATCTATTTTTGGGGATTATAAACTTCTGGTTGTTTCTTGCTATTTCTGAGAGTCCGTTTGTTTTTGTTTTTTTAAATATTTTTACATCCAGTTCACCTTCTTTAACCATGATTCATGCAATAAGTATAAACCTTTGCGAAGAAAACTATTTATGGCCATTTGTCAGTAAAATTGATCGTTTTGAATTATATTTTCCATTCTGGGCACAAGAAAAGAATTATTAGACTTAAGATTCATGTAGTTCCCTTCTTAATGTGATTTAGAACCCTTGTACAGTGTATTCCTCCATCATAATTCGATCCATAGCCATTAAACTGATGATGAATCATTGAAGCTATGTCTGATGTGTCTTAGGCAGGTTGCTTTTTATTGAAAATTAGAATGAACTAAATTGTCAAGGACTCTAAAGGTAATCTTTCTCAAAAGAAGTTGTCAAGGTGCCTATTTTTTGGTCGGTCTAATCTACTATGTCTCTATGGTACTTTATTTGTTAATGGGCTCTAGAGGAACAACTTACATGGTCACCTTGCATTTATTTAGGATTATCATTAATCGATGAGATTCCCGTGAACTGTGTATAAGATTTTCTCTTCTTGCAAAAGAAGAGCAAATCGTTACTTTTCTCAAAAATAATGATAAGCAAAAATAGTTTCAAGTAACCATAGAAGCAAAAAGGGATGTACTCTGCTTACAAATACCATTGAGCAGCTCTACACTTTTCAAGAAATGCTTGCATGTGTAGGAGAACATTAAGCGTTTATGGCATGCATTTCCATCATCACGGATGACTCCTACATGGCTGCATGTATGCAATTGAGACACTATTTTGGAAGTGGGAGTTCCCTAGACATCGTTTATCATGTTTGTTGTCCTAGTGCTATTATGGAAGATTTTGCAGGTTTGGGACCGTGAGGTTGGCTGTACCCATGCAAGCACACATGTGCATGTGCACTCTCACATTCGTGCAATTTGTTTGTGTATATCATCCACTAGGGCTATTGGTAGTTCATAAAAAGTAGATCTACTGGAATCCTTTGTTGAGATCTATAGGCTGGGTATTGCATCCAATATGGGTTCTACCTGTAACTCTCTAATTAGTAATGTGTTAGCAGCTTCTTTGGGATTTTAAATGTTTAGTTCTCTATTTGGGGGAATAGAGGAGCCCAAGACAGGCACTGATCGTGAAATTATGAGAAAAGTTTATTGTTTTCTTGGTCTACACAATACTTTACTCATCTACAAGTAACAATGCTTCATTAAATCACTACTTGACCTTGTAGATGCCATGCCTACGGTTACCAGACATGATCTAGGAATGCCCGGTGGCCTTGAGATGTCTGGTTATATGCAGCGTGAAGAAGATAGGGGAACCCGTGTGATTAGGGACACTGAATCTCTTGGAGCATCATATGATCGCTACCTTCGTAGTGGGGTATTTTCCCTCATTTTCTGCAATTTACCATTTTGATGATAGCATACGATAATCCAATGGACCATCGGATGACATAAGGGATTGGTGTTATTGCCATCCTATGAAATGATTGATGGTGATGGAAAGAGTGGGATCCAGCAGAACAGAATATGATGCACGATGATGCTGAGAGATTGGGATTCATCTTGGGGATTATTTTCTGTTCTGGTGGGTCTGATCCTCTCTCCATTATTACCCATTATTTCATAGGATGATGATGACCCTATGGGCTGTGATTTTCCATACTGCATTGGACTATAGTAATATTTTCCTCTTGTATGTTTTATTTTTTTCAGTAAAAACCATACTCTTATTTTTGTCTTGTGACATGACTAACATATTTTCTTTAATTTTTACTTATGATGTGACTAATAAACTGGTTTTTTCAGCAAATTACCTCCTTTGGTGCTGGAGAACCTGGTAATCTTGGTGGAGGGGGCATGACTAGGCCTGTGACTGGGGGAATGCCTGGCCTTCCTGTTGAAGATCCTGTTATGATGGGTGTTCCAAACATGGATCCCAGTTTGGGAGCTAAAGGGCGAAGCATGCCATTTGGTGGTGGAAGGCCTGAAATGATGCTTCCTCCTGATGCTTCGAACACGCTTTTTGTTGAGGGCCTTCCATCAAACTGTACTCGTAGGGAAGTTGCACGTATCCTTACACATCATTATTGATCTTATGCAGCTTTTATTTTTGTTTTTGTTGAGCTCAGAATCACTTCCCTAAAATTTTTGTTTTAAACATATTGTCAATGTTTCTGGGTTTTTTTTTCATTTTCTCTAAAATTTTTCATAGATCTAGCTTTCTGAAAGTTGCTTGACATTTTATTGGAAAACCAAAAAGTTGGAAGTGTTCCAAAGAAAAATCATTCTAGGCTTGTGCTAGAATTTCCTTCACTTGGGTCTCAGATATCTTCCGCCCTTTTGTTGGTTTCAAAGAAGTAAGACTTGTGAACAAAGAGTCCAGACAAGTAAGTGTTTGTTTTCAGTCGAATGTAATTCGAGACATTAATTTATTCCATTGTGCTCACTTTAATTTATTCCATCGTGCTGAGCATTGTTTTTCTTAAATCTCCTGCAGCCTGGAGGAGATCCATTGGTCCTTTGCTTTGTTGATTTTACAAGCCCAGCTTATGCTGCAACTGCCTTGGATGCTTTACAAGGTCAGTATACTTCTTCATTTATCAGAAGGGAGAAAAATATGGGTGTACTTATTGTTCTCCTAAGAGAGGATTTGATATCATTGCATGCATGTTCATATATACATGCTTACAGCTACACGGTTGATCTATATGTACCATAGAAATTCGAGTTTGCTAATCTTGTCAAGCTGGTCTATTTTTATTGAGGCTATTATTAGATCCCCTCTTTGTATTTCTAAGAGTATTGTTAACATAGGCTTTGTTTAGTCGTCCATGCGTCAATGTGTTTGCTATACATACCTTGTTAGGTATCTCAGCATTGATGTGCTAGTTATTCTCTTTTGCGGTATTGGGGCTTATATCAGAAGTGGTAGAAGAGTTTTCTAGAAAACTAATGCTTTGTTTTGGAGTGGCTTTTAGAATGCATTTTGCCAACACTCAAGCATGGTTTTATGCAAAATGCCATTTGGCATTATATCCCAAACGGGTATGTAGTGGAAAAGCAATGTCATGGTAATCCATTACCTCTGTCAATCAATAGCTATCCCAATCGAACTATAGGAGATAAACAAGGTAATCATGGCGAGAGAGTCTTGGTCCATAAAATAGTGGACGTCCCCCTATAATGAACTCAGCAAGTAGGATTTGTATTCACCAAGCTCTTGTTAAGTCTATCCACTGCCAGGCTGAAGCTGAACACCTATCACATGACCGTTGCTTAGAGTGTGAGTACGTGCACCCTTTGCATAACATGCGATGTGTACGACTACATAGCAGTTTATTTCAGTAATATTTCTTTCTGGATGATCTCTACTGGTTTTCTGGTCCCTGGGATGACTTGTACGCCGCAGATGTGATGACTTGCACGCCGCAGATATAATGACTACTTATCAAAACATGTTTAACTATGTCAACAATGTTACACTCAACATGCTAAAGCACTATTTTAGTGTGCTTTGCTACTGCCCTCATGCTTTGATTGATGTGTCTTCCATACCTATGCCATATTTTTTTTAATTTTTTAGTTGTCCTGGGCTCCCTCTCATGTTGTTGAAGAAAAGAGCAAACGATTGCAAACCGGGGTTTAGAGAGAAGTTTCTTTCACTGCCCTCTCTACCCTTTCTGTCCCTTAGTCCCATTTCTGGGAACCCTTTTGCAATCATCTCTCCTCACTTATAAAATGAAAGAACAAAAAACACATAAGAATTCTCATGTCTCAAGAATGTTCAACATTCATTTGTGAAGTTGTCTGGTTTCATTATCCCCTGTAGGTTACAAACTTGATGAGCATGATCGAGACTCCCCAAACTTGAGGCTGCAATTTGCCCGTTATCCTGGGCCAAGGTCAGGAGGTGGGCCCCGTGGGAGACGTTGAGGCCTCCACCCATTTGCCTAGCTATCAGGTGAGTAGCATTACATGCATTGCTTTGTTTTTTCCGCTGCAAACTAGTGAAATGCCACCGTTTTGAAAATTAACTACCAAAATACTGCTAGCTTAAGAACTTCCAAAATATGTTACCAGGTTTAGTCATATTAGATGACTATCCCTATGTTTCTGAGAAGCATACTCTCTCTCTTTCTTTCTCTTCCCCCTTTCTTCCCCCCACAAATGACCACAAAAAACCGGGCCACAGGGACTGGTGCATTGTCCCCATGCATCTTTTTCTAATATCAGTGAGTTGCCAGTTGATGCTGATCACCTCTCCATCTCCCCCACCCTGCGCATCCATGCATATTGATTGCTGGCAATAACATGTCTATATCTTATGAATATTTTGTTAATATTTTCCCGAAAAGGGTGGCATTTCTGTAGTGTTTCACCTTACGTTTTCGAGCACGAGGCGCAGGATTCGTAACAGTTAATCGTTGGAGTTGCGGGCGAGATGGGATCGTGTTATGGTAGACGTTTGTTCGAGATATTTGCGATAGTGAGAGAGAGACGGGGTTTATTTAGATGTCGTATGTTATCTACTGGGTAGGAATCAGATTTGCAGTTTACGCTTTGGGAGCCCTCTTGGTGATGATTATCGAATTTGGTCGACTTGGCATTCGGTTTATCTTGTTAATCGCTTTATAGAAACTGTGCGACTACATCGGATCGTATCATAATTCATAGGGATTGATTGAAAGAAGTTCGTGGGTTTTACTTAGTTTTCCATCGTAGAGTTTTCCTCATATTTGATGGTAGTATTTTGCTAGGCTTTGTAAACATGACTTCAATTTCTGCAGGTTTTTAGCATCACCTTAGTGTCCCTTGTTGACATCAGATCATTGAGGTGATGCTCAAAAAAAATGTAGGAAACAGAATTATCATCTTCATTCCGGTTTTGCAATTTCCATTTTTTAAGCTGTTATGCGGTTTTTCTATATTTTTTTTTTGCTTTTTTCTTTCTATTTTTTTTAGTTGTGGGGAGGGGATATTTGTTTTCTCGGGTAACAATTTACCCGCTGCTATTATCATTTTCACTTAGATTAAATCGTTATATTTATTTATAGTTTAAACTTTTCTGCGACTTTTGGTTTCTCTTAATTAACCTAAATTATTTAGGTAAGCTGTGCACTTTGGTATCAGAATCATAAAGACTAGAAAAAAAACAGTAGGTCTGATTGCCAAATTGGTTAAATATTGATTTCTACTTATTTTTTAATATATCCCAGTTTTGTTTAAGATTAGACTAGCCAAGATATTGGTTTTTATGGTCTGATTTGTTGGACCGGACCATTGGTCCGGTCTTGATAATGCTTTTGCAAATTCGTATTAGATGAGGCCAACATGTATACGATCGATAAAGTCTCGTAATTGTCATTATTTGTAAATTTATGATGTATATACTATATTTTGACCCGCAACATTGAGAATCAGGATTCATGTGGCCGACTCAATTAATCGGGAAAAATGTTAAAATGATGAAGATGATGATCCTATATTTTGATCACTTTTATTAATTTATGACGTCTTTGTGGAAATTAATTTTTTTTCTTTTAAAAAAAGCATTAAGCGTATGGTGTAGATTAAAGAATAAGATAGTTCGTCTAGTTTAAAATTGTAGTTGGCCTACTGGTCTTTCTATAATTTTAACCTTATGTGCCTTGTGGTCTAGGTTTTAACGTCCAACTCTTTGATTGTTTTTTAAGTGAAATATATCATGCTTATAATGGTCAGAGTATGCTTTTTATATTTATATTTTCTAATTTTTATTGTGTAAATATTTTTATTGAACTGAGGTGTAGAAAATATTTATGTAAGAAATACAAATGAGTTCTTATTTGATTTGCATTTTTGAAGTTTGGAAAATGATTTCTTTGTGAATTTTTTAGCCTTATGTAATTTTTATCTTTGTTATGTCATGCGCTTGTGAGGTTTGGATTTAGCGTGTTTGGGAATGCGCCTGTTCTAGTGAGTCCACCCCCTCAGAATCCATCCTGGAGATGGGTTTCGAATCCAAAATTTTGTATGTGATCTGGAAAAGAGGAAAAGAAAAAAGGAACTTTTGCGCCTTAAAAGTGATTTATTGTGTACCTTTTTTTGGATTATTTATTTTTTAATTAATCAAATAAGAATACATTTTAAGTCTGGAGCTCCAAATTAATGAATGCGAGGTGAAAGTGGATTTACAGCTATTATTGGGGATTTGTTTCAGGGCTTAAATCCCTAGAAAACCAAGTTGGATATGGGTCGTGGCTCACTCACCGAATACTTTTTCTCTATCGTTCGAATAGTTAAGGTGGTGGGGTTCTACCCAATGTGTATTGATAGCGGTAGTACCAACGAATTCTATGATTCTCATCTCACCACAGGATAGAGGTTCAAATCTTTATTTACTTACCTTTTTTTTTTTTAAAGTTATTTCTTGCTGAAGAATCCTGTCTTTTTAAAAAGAAAATAATCTTTATTGGACAAAAAAAAGAAAAAAGAATCCCATCTTTTAAAATTTACACAAATTAGGAATCTTGCTTGGGTCAAGACGATAGAGATAGGGTTTTTATATCACATCTCAAGTTCCATTCCTATTTAACCATGTTAAAAATAAAATACACAAATTATGATTTGGGCTTTGGTTAATTAAGATTCTGATTGCAACCCTATATCCCAAGATCAAATGTTGGTACTAAATTAGCCGAAAAAGACAAGTTGATGTAGAAATGGTGAGGGCCAAATATCCCTGAATTTTTGGTGTCCTTTAGTGGTCAAACATATGTAAATAATACCAATAATTAAGAAAAGCGTTATGGTAGTATAAATTTGCTAATGATGTTAAATAATCTCCTATTAAAAATTATTCTGAAAAAAAAAGGAAAATGCAAAGGCATTTATAATGCACGAATGCAACAAGCTTCACCCGAAAGTGTAAGAGTTGGGGTTTCAAGAGCTGGTGTACGAAAGTTTATATTTTCCAACAAAGAAAGAATGCATGTTAAGCGAAAATAATTGGGGTATATTTGTTTACTGGATTTTAGTAGGACGAGAATTAAGAGTACGTGTAGGTTCCATTCTGTAATAGTGTGATAAAAAAGGAAAAAAACAGCAAGGAGAGAGAGAGAGAGAGAGAGAGAGAGAGAGAGAGG
>NW_006499827.1:1525633-1554411 GCF_000471905.2 Amborella trichopoda
GTGAAGTTGCAACTTTAAATTGTAGAATTGAGGTTCACTTAACAAATACATCGTGAAAGGTTGTTTTGAAATTTGAAACTCTCTAATTGATCATCTCAACTTCGAGATATATATATTTTTTGTTTTTTTTGTTTTTTTGTTTAGTCTAAAAGTAGCGCACTTTACAATAGATTTTGTAAGGTTCATTTTCAATATTTTTGTGTATTTATAAATCTACTTTATTTGAACCATTTTTGAAGTCTAAACTTTTATAATAAGAACTAAAAATGGATTCTCAATAAGATCATTTATCTTTAGTACAAGGTAGTCATAATTAATCTTGATCATTGGATGTGAAATTAGATGGCTGCATTTATTTCATTGACCATTGGATGTGAAATTAGATGGCTGCATTTATTTCATTGACCAAGCATAAACTTCAAAAGAAATTTTCTCAAACTTTATGATTCACACAAGCTTTCAGATTTCACATCAAATGGTTGTATAGAATTGTGACCACTTTCTATAAAAGGTAAATGGTATACAATCCCATAAATTTTTATGCCAAAATTACATATATGATAAAATTTAATGGTGCTGATTGTTTGAAGTTGAAACCTTATGGAAACCAATATATATATATATATCAAGAGACCACGCGAGTGACTATAATCTACTCGGTCATATGGACATTGTATATGTTTTATATGAGATAGTAGAACATGTGTCTTCTACGGGGAGTGCATGGGTTTGAGAGGCAAGGTTGTGCATGAAAGTGGGGATGCTTATGGCTCGGTCCAAGGAGCCGGTCATTTGGCGGTGGTGGTGCTCGGTGTGTCGGAGCCGTTGAGAGAGGGTGTTGAAGTGGCTTGAGAGGTGTGTTTGTTGTTGGCAAAGGTGGACAAGCACAAGGATCGGGATTTCCTTGCCTTGGCATGCTCGACCTGGGTGTGGAGCCCAAGTGCACCCACTTGTAGGCTTGACAGTCTGGTGGGTTGGTGTCATGTTGAATTGCAGCATTGTTGACAACCGATGGTTGATGGTGCATGCCCCAACTGAACAGTATGGTACATGTACCATAGCTTTCAAATTCTTTTCTATTTTTCAAATAGCTTTTGTTCAGAGTTGGAGATTTAAAATGTGAGTTTCATGTTTTAATCGCAACCTTGTCCTCAATAATCTTCCATCCATCTTTTTTAAAAGGGAAAAGTTTTTATGAGTTACTTGTAGATTGTAGAAGTAAGGTTACAACAATCTATGCCCCTATTTTAATTGGACGATTTAGATATGATACTATCTTATATAGCGTGCTATTTTGAAGCTGTTATAAAAAACCCATCAAATCTATATAGTCTAACTAAAATCGATAGTGTGGAGCATCCAGCCTTTCTTCTATGGGCAAGGTCGCAGGCGTATTTGAATGCATTTCTGAATATTGCCTATTTGACTAGGAGCCGAGTCTAATCAAGGAACCTTGGAGTCGCTCCAATTATCCAAGATTTTCATTTTTTTTTTTTAATCTCTTGTTAATTGCATCCTGGTTGGCTTGGGAATCACACTGTTGGACCGAGCAAATTAGAAACGAGCCCCTCATGATCCGGGGGCGGATTCCAATTTTCAGATCACTACATGGAAGAATCATAACTAGCACGTTTGATATATATATATTTTTTTCACAAGTTTTGATTTCTATTTTTTTTAAAAAAAGACACATTAAATTTTACTATGTTTAGGTTTTGTGGGATCGGGAAGAAGCGGCTCTGCGTGTTTATGGCTGAATGTTGGCATCACCCATAATGGTAGGCAAAGGAATGGCTCACTCTCACTTTCTCCCCCTAAAACAATATGCATGCACACAATTTTCTCTATCAAGGAATCTTCTCTCTCTCTCTCAAAAACACAATTACTTTTTACTAGCACCGTTTTTACTGGTGCCGTTCATACTCTCTATTGTATTTTTATTTACACGTACACATTCTATCATTTAATTCGTGTAGTTGACCTCGAATAGTTGAAAAAATGCTCTGATGATGATAATTCTATTATTCGTGTACAGACTTGCTCTCGCTCTCTACAGATTTGACATGAAGAATACAGTAGTAGAGATAGGATCTCTCTCTGTCTACAGGTATGGCACGAAGAATACAGTGAGATGAGGATGCTGACAATCAAATTTGCATGCCATGTTTATTCTTACTCTTGATGTTGCAAGGTTCTCCTTCTTTTGGCCTTGCCCTCTTGTTGTATTGGCTCTTTGCAATCACCCTATGGCTGTTAATTCATTTATGCATTTATATGTTTCTACAGGGGATGAAGCTGGTTGAGATGTGTGGAGAACTGCTTGGGTTATCCTTTGATCTATTTTATTTCTTGCCTTTATCTTCTCTGCACATTGTTCTCTCTTTGGGGAGAGCATGGCATTCGCCAATAGCACTGAAAAAAAGGAGTAATGTCTTGCAATTTATCTTACTAGAGAAATTTACAAACTCAACTCTCCAGTTTCATGAAATCGGATCTTGATCCAATAACAGATTTATAACATTCGAAAAATTATAAACTTTGCAATCTGGTGTCGGGAGCCTGAAACATGAGCCCAGCATCAATTTGGTGTCCGGAGCCCAAAACATGAACCCAGCATCAAGAGCTTACTGCTGTATGCTCGGTGAGTTGCAACCATGTCTATAAGTAGGCCGATGAAGTTACAGATGACTTGGCGAAGAGGGTTGTATCTATGGAGTCATCAATTGTTTCTTCTCATTTGCTGTAATTTTGTGATGTAACTACCTCTTGATCTAATAAAATTAAATACTCTTGTCAAAAAGAAAGAAAGAGTTTACTCATTTATTTTAGAGAGAGACTAATATTATAGTAATGATCATATAATCATATTTATAATTACTAATGATTATTAACATTGTTAGAATCTCAAAATTAAAAACTAAAAAAAAATAAAATTATAATAATATAAAACATGCACATAAATTTGGAATATTCATGGGGGTAGTTAGGAATATACTTTGTTATTGGTTTTTTGCGAAGTTAAAAAGAAAAAGGGAGGTGAGAAAGAAAGGCAGTTGTTTTGGTGGGGGGGGGGGGGGGGGGGGCTAAAATTCTTTTGATTTATCTATTATGTGATTTTTTTTTGCTTAAAACAATGGCAAGGCAATCGAAATCCAACAAAGTAATCTGTGTTTACACCTCTCTCTAAAAAATGAGTATGAAATCTCTCTCCTCCCCTAAAGACCTCTCTGATAAATGATGAAGACCTCTCTAAAAAATGAGTATGAAATCTCTCTCCTCCTCTAAAGATGGGGAATATGATTTAGAGTCACCTACCATGAAATCTCTATAACATCACAGCCCTTTCCTATTCTTGCCATATCTGTCTACCCTTCAACTCTGAATTAATAATGTACTTCTAACTCTAAATTAATAATATAATGAGTAATGATTTCATGCAACGGTTGTATAATAATATAATACGATAATTTTAAAAAATCATCGGCCATTTGTTTGATCTAAATTTCAAAATACAGACTCTTTTTATTCTAATGAACAACAAAAAAAAAAAATTTAAAAGAGAAAGTATTTTTTTAACCCAATTAATATAAGCCATCTATTTTGCTGAGATACTTAGATCTAAGCTTTAAAATGATATTTTTTCTTTCCAAAATTTTTAGATAATTTTATTATCATTAGATTAACAAAATTAAAAAGAAAAAATTGATTTTGAATTCATAAAAGCTTAGATCTTGAAATTCATCAAATGGACGGTCTAGATTTATTGTTGGAGACGATTCATTTTGGCTGTAAATTAGTTTTTTTTTTAGATTGATTATTGAGATGAAAAGAGTGTGCATACAAATACCATAAACATAGTTTTTTAGAAATGTAGTTGCATTATACTATAATACAACCGTTGCATGAGATCACCGCCTGTATGTAGTATAGTATAAATAAAATAAATACATGAAATACAATTTTTTTTGAGTGGGGTACCACTGGTTGTGCAACTGGTAGTATCTCATTCCTCCCCCGCCTCTTCTGTATTTAAACTGAGAGGTCTCTCTCTCTCTCTTCATCCAAATCTCAATCATGGAGCCACAAAAACTAGCCGGCCATCGGTCACCCTGGTACACTGAACCCCAAATCCTGGCCCATAACAAACCTAGGAAGCCTCATATGCTCAGCAATTTCATCCAACACACTGTAAATCTCAACAGACCGAGGGTGCGACATATCCTCCACCATGAACTTGTGAACCCCACCATCCACTTCGATCGAGCTATGCCCTGCCACCTTTTGAATCCCATTCTTTCTCATCTTCATTCTCACTCTAGCGACCCCATCCCACCTATCTCTAGCAGCATATATATTTGACATGATCACATAGTTCCCTGGATTGTTTGGCTCGAGCTCGAACAAGAAATCGACAGCTTTCTCCGCAAATTCGATATTACAATGAAAACTACAAGCCCCAAGAAGAGCTCCCCATATGACTGAATCGGGCATCACGGGCATGCTTGTTATGAGCATGTATGCCTCTGTTAACTGACCAGCTCTTCCTAGAAGATCTACCATGCATCCATAGTGTTGCAATTTGGGGATTATGCCATAGATCGAGTTCATTGAATTGAAGTAATTCCGTCCATGGTTCATGAGTCCTCCATGGCTACACGCACTTAAAACACCAACAAATGTTATGTCATCTGGTTTTAAGCTACCAGTGATCATTTGATTGAAGAGGTTGAGTGCGTCCCTCCATTGACCATGCACAGCAAGGCCTATGATAATGGTGTTCCATGAACATAGGTTTCTTTCAGGTATTTCATCAAAGAGTTTCCATGCCTTGTCTATGCAACCACATCGGGCATACATCTCCATTAAAGCATTGTCAACAAAAATTGAGGCGTACCCATTTTCTCTCACATAGGAATGTATCTCTTCACCTAATCCCAAAGCCCCGAGGCTTGCACAGGCGGGGAGAATGCTTGCTAATGTTACCTCATTGGGGCTCATGCCTTTCTCTGTCATCATTCGAAAGAGGCTTATTGCTTCTAAAAACCGATCGTTTTGGACATATCCGGCAATCATGGCAGTCCATGAAACAACTGTTTTGAGCTCAATTGTATCAAACACCTTTCTTGCTCTGCACAAATCCCCAATTTTGCCATAGCCGGCAATGAGAACATTGCAGGCGACGACCTCTCTCTTTCCCATTTCATCAAACAGTTTTTCTGCATCACCCAATAGACCGGCCTTCGCATACAAGTCAACCATGGAGGTGGTCACAAAGAGATCAGAGTAAAAGCCCAATTTGACAATATGGGTGTGGAGGCTCTGACCTTCATGAATTCTACAGAGAGAAACACAGGCCTTGAGTAGGAAGGTGAAGGTATACTGATTTGCGGGGAGGCCATTACTGTGCATGTTTGAGTATAAGAACAAACTTTGTTCAAAGGGGCCATTGTTCGAGTAAGATTGGATCAGTTTGTTGTATAAGAATGGTTGGGGTTCAAGGATTTGATTGAAGAGAAGGCGAGCGTAATGAAGGTTGGGGAGTTGCAGAAGCCTGGTGATCAAGAGCTTGGTTTGATCCAGGCCATTCCTGAGTGTGTGGGCGTGGATTTGCTTTATCTGGTTCATAAGAGAGAGAAGCAATGGCGATACAGATGAGGTGCACTCATTTTAAGCGTAGTGAGACGTTTTAGAGAGAAAGAGAGAGAAAGAGCGTTAGAAATGGTTAACTCGTTGTCATCCATAGTTACCCAGCGGGAGATCATTTATCTTTGGTAGCTCACAATTAATCTTGAGCCGGAGATCATTTATATTTGGTAGCTCAGAATTAATTTTGACCATTGGATGTTAAATTATATGATTGTATTTATTTTTAAACTTCAAATTTTTTTTTTTGAATCTATTTGATTTCACATGGAATGGTTGTGTTTATCTATTGGATGTGAAATTAAATGGCTCTATTTATTTCATTGACTAAGATTAAACTTTAAAAAAAAAAAATTGAACTTTATGACACATTGAAATTATTAGATTTTACATCCATTCAGAATTGGGACTTTGTTGTATGAAAGATAAATGGTATCATAATATACAATTTTATAAATTAAATGAAGATGACCCTTGATGGTGTCTCTCTCATGAGAAGAGAGAAGGTATTGTATTTATAAAATTATGCCAAATAGTTGAAAAAAGACTTGGATGATAATGATGCCAAATGATATTATCTTCTAGTTGAGTATATTGTAAAAGGCAAGCTTTATATGCTTCTCCTATAGCATAAACTTTACAGACTTCCTTTTATCCAACCCTCTATTCTGAATGGAATTACAGTGTCACGTAGTTACACTATTTTATTTTTAATTTTTTACTATTTTGACACCAAATTTTAAACGTTCAATCCTCTACTAAACTTGTACTAGTGAAAAATATAAAAAAAATATTTTCACTAAAATAAAATCTCCAAAATACCTTTGAAAGTTTCAAAGGGTATTTTGGTTATTATATTTTATCAAAAATTTATTTTTAATATTTTTTATAGGTGTACCCCAATGAGAAGATGATACGTACCAAATTTCATATTTATGCAATTTGTATAAAAAATTAAAAATAAAATACTTTGAGACGTCGGATCTAAGATCAAATGATGAGCGACTCTTTTGATCAAAATTGGACAGTTGGATATAAGGGAAGCATAGATCTTTTATGATCTAGAGGAAGTATAGAAACCGTTCCCTATTGTAAATTACTTAACCAAAAAAAAGAGTATATTGTAAATTTACTCACTTATGTAAATTCCAAATGTTGGGGATGTAATCACTTCAAGCAATAGATTAACCTCAATTAAAAAAAAGAATAAAATATTAATTAAACCCTGATTCACCTTTGAAATGTAATGTCCTAAGATTGGATGGGCACCGTCTAAATTTTAGAAGGTAAGTTCTAAGTATCAGAAAACTCAAAATGTCAAGTTATTTATTTGTGAGAATAACCATCTAGTGATTTTAAAGGGTTTTCAAATTTTAAGATTCAAAATGTTTCCCAAATGCGTCTTTTGACTTAGGGAGTAGATGTACATGCTATGCTCTTGGCCTGGACCTTGGGGAGCCCCATTGTGGTTTTTCCTTTTAGAGCTTGAATTCCTGTTTGTGGCCAAATATTTTTCTTTAGGGAAGCTATTGCTATTTAATCTATGTTTTTGTTTCAAAACAAATATTCTAATTTTACCTCCTTTTCTTTTTTGCAGGGCCATTGTTTTGAGTGGTACTTAGGGACCACAAATAATTATCCTTCTTTTTTCTCTGTCGGTTAAAACCCTTTGGAAATTTTTTTTTTTTGGGAGACAAGTGGCCCCATTTTTCTCTCTCCTTAATTAATTAATTCACTTGGTCTTTGACACTTGGTTGTGATGTGTAAATACCATCTAATATTCATCACTTATGTGATTACTTGGAACATCAACCACATGCCCCCTCATAGCCCTTTTCCTCATAAGTACGTTTTTTTTTTCGGTTTTGAAGAGGTTTTGGAGAACCAAACATGAAAAAGGAAAGGAAAAAATTTATAGAAGGTCTCAACCTTGTACTGTGTGGCTAGGGTGCACGTAAAAACCCATTATTGAAGATTGTTCTTACGTTAGAAAACTCTCAAATCGATCATCTCGATCTTAAGCTTCATAGACACAAAAACTTTCGATGGAGGGTCCTAGGAGTTACAAGAGCGGAAAAATAGAATTTTTAATATGGTTTGGATTCGGTTCAGGGTAGCTTGGGGTCTCTAAAGTTACTGTTTTTTTAAAGAGCATCTTATGAGACCCTCCCACACACATGTATGTAAGACCCTAAAGGATCACCATTAAATTTGACATAGATCTCTAAAAAAGTCAAGTCCCATATCCATATGATAACTTTTCTAGATGTCTGTATCAAATTTAATGGTGATCATTTGAGGTCTTACACACATGTGTGTGGGAGGGTCTCATAGGATCATTACTCTTTTTAAAATTTGGAAATTCTAATAACTCATCGCTTCAACCAAATGTGAGATGGGTCCCAACGATAGAAGAAAGTTTTAAGATCAATTTTGATGATTCATCCTTGTGAAACCTAGGGAATGCAGAGTTGGTGGGGTATGTAGGGATAGTATGGGATCCATCTTATTTTGCATTGTTGGCCCATGTGGAGTGATGACAGCAAATCATGCTCAACTTGCGGCTTTGTTGCAAGGAATTTTGATTTGGAGAGAGAGAAGTTTGGAAAATACTGATACTTGAAAGTGATTATCTTAATATAAGAACACCAATGTATATAAATATATCGGAACACACCTGTGCATGCACATACACATATATATGGAAAAACGTTTCTATAAGGTTGCAACCTTAAATGTAGAATGAAAGATACACTTAAAAAATCTATCGGAAAAGGTTGTTTTAATGTTGAAAAACCCTCTAATTGATCATCTTGGTATCAAGATGTATGAATATGAAAAGAAGAAGAAGATTTTGAGTCCCAAAAATAGTGCATATTGCAACAGATTATACAGACCGTCTATTTTCCATATTCTAGTTGATTTTTACTATTTTGGAGTTTAAAATTTTATAATTATAGATAAAAATAGATTTTCAGATAATTCTAAAAAATTTTACACCAAAATTATATGTTATTATAAAATTTGGAGGTGCGCCTTAATTAATTGTTTAAGGTTGTGAAGAGAAAGATTTGAAAAATAGGAACGATTATTAAGATTAAAAAAGAGTAAGAATGCATGGAAGTAGGGAGAAAATTAGAATAATCAAAAGGCACTAACCTACAATTATATAAAAAAGTAGAGTCTGACACATACTATCAACATTAAAAATACACACGTCAAACAATTATCATGATTTATTTATTTAATAATGAAAACACACAAAATAAGAAGAAAACAATAAACAGATTCAAATGAATAAGTTTTTCTCATAATATAAATTAAATATAAGAAAAATATAATTAAATATTAGAGTAACATAAAAATATTATTTAAAACATAAAAATTCTATAAAACATATTGAATGTGAGCGTCTATGCTAGTGCCGCTTGATTGACACTGAAAATAAAATAGAAGATTATCCAACAAAAATAAAATCAACCACGTTGAAAAAATGAAAAATCTAACAATAACACATGAAAAAACTTTTTTTAAAATTGAAAATATAGAATATTAATGATTTCAAATATAGGAAAGAAATTTACATAAGATGGAAAGCGATAAATTTATCATACATTCAACCTCTTACTAAACAGAAAAACATTTTAATTGAAAATTGAAAACATAATATAGTATAATATGTGTAAACTGAAATAGGAAAAAAAAAAAAAAAAAACTACATGTGGACCTCAAGATAAATCCATGAAATAAAATCTCAAAAATTGAAAAAATACAAAAAAAGGAAAAAAATTATTCTAGATAGCAATTTGAATATAATGCAAAAGTTTAATTTAAAATTTTAAAATTCAAAAAACAAAGACATGCTAACATTGAAACTATAAGCATAATTCTTAACTGATAACTTCATGTTTTATTGAATCATATAGTTAACGAGCAAAATATTTCTACACAATGAAAATCAACCACTCCAACACTGCAAAATAAAATAATAATAACAATAACGATAACAATAACAATAATAATAATAATAAATTTATTCCAATACTAATAAATAAACCAAGAATCGTGGAAGTTCAATGCTAAAAAGAAAAGACTGACCTCTTATTGAATATGAATGTGCCTTATATGAGTATAACTTTTTATCTAAAAGAACGTGCACATGACGTCAATCACGTAAAGATAGATGAATTTATCAACTAAAAATGTTCGTTTGTTAAAATTTTCATTAAAATTCTAGAGAACCTCAAAGTTAAGGAAATAAATGGATTCAATAGAGATTTAATGAAACAAAAAGGACTAAATAGAAATATTTAGAGAAAAAATAAAGATAAAAGAATAATTTGCATGTAAATCCGCTGAGAAGGAGAACAGAGAGTAAATATAAGAGGTGAGGGAAAATAAATACGGTTATTTATAACTATTTAGAGAGAGAGAGAAAGAGTTTGTTGAGAGAAGAGACAAAAATAAATAATTTGAGAGAAGAGATAAAAATAAATAATTTGCATGTAAACCTGTTGTGTATGTGTGTGAGAGAGATAGAGAGAGGGAGAGATAATTCAATGAAAGAGAGAGAATATGAATAAAGGGTACGGTTTGTATAATTTTGATGCTTTAAACAATCAAAGTACAGACACACCTTTAAATAATGTTGAAAGATGTTTTGGTTTCAAAAATCTTTATGATGGCCTCAAAATTTATTGTTATTTCTAATTATAAATTTTAAAGTTTAAAAAATAGTGTAAATAAGTAGATCTATGAACACTGTTCATCTTGAAAATTGGTAGCCTAATAATGCATTACAAGTTGCAGTATTTCCAAGACTTGAAGTCTATTTTTTTTACATTCATATATCTCAAGGTTGAGATGATCAGATTCGAGAGTTTTTCAACATCGAAACAACTTCTTCTTGTGAATTCTTACGGCCTTATATACAAATTTTCTATGAATAAATAGTGATAAATATAGTAGATAGTGGCGAAATTACCTTGCTGAAAAATAGGAATAAAAAATTATTAAAGGATAAAATTAGAAAGTAAAAATGACAATTGGTAAAAAAAAATAAAAGGGGACCTCCTCTTGTATATAACGGTGTGGTTTGTATAAAGCTAAGGCTCTAAACAATCAAAGTAGGCACCGCCTCAAATAGTATCGAAAGATGACATTTCGGTATAAAAAATATTTACAATGGCCTAAAAATTTAATTTCATCTCTAATTATAAATTTAAAGCTTAAAAAATAGTGTAGATCAAACAGATATATGAATACCTTAAAAAACTGACAATATGATAATATATTACAAGATGGACTATTTTCAAGACTTGAAGTCCATGTTATTTCCGTCCATGTATCTCAGGGGTGAGATGATCGGATTTTAGGGTATTTCGGCATAAAACACAACTTCTTCTAGTGAGTTTTTGGTATGAACCTTAGTTTGATTATTTAGGGCCTCAACTTGATGTAAACGTTTTCGTATGTAAAGATATATAGATGATTCATTTAATGTTTCTAAGGTAATTCTATATCACACAAATCCTCTTAAGTGGGAGTATTACCTCGGGGACCAAGTGGACAATATGCTCTTGTGGGAGGAGCTCCTTATACCAAAATAAAATGAAAATGAGCATTTTGAAATTATATAAAAATGAAATGAAAATGAGCATTTTCAATACCAAAATAAAAAGAAAATGAGCATTTTCGAATTAAATATAAAAATTCAAGGAATTAGTTTCTCTGTCTGAAAAAGATCAAGGGCAAGCTTGTTCTTCTCATTTAAAAAACTAGCAATTTTTTTTTTATGTTGAATTGAAAACCTTCCCATTTTATTTTATTGTGTCCATAAACTGTTACTAAACATATTCATGTATTATTTGGATACTCCACAAAACAATCACAACAGAAACACTATCTTGCTAGACTAGAATTGGAGTCAGATAGTTGAGGTTTTCATTTCCTTTTTACATTTCTATTTTTAATTTTTTCAAATAATTTCTTAAAGTTTGTGAAGTGATAAATCAGTGGCAAAATTACCTTGCTGAAAAAAAAAAAACAGAGGTTTGCCTTGCTAAAATCAAGATGGCCACTCTCTCCATGAAATGGACTAAGCATGCCTACCAAACAAATTATTTAAGGGATTGCATACTATCAGATATTGAGGTCACAATTATTCTTAGCCATTAGATGTCAAATTGGATGGTTTGGATTGTGCTATAAAGTTCAAATTTTTTGTTTCGAATTTTGAGACTAGTCAATGACACTCTTAACAACTCACCCAATTTAAAATTTAATGAACTAAATGATTAGGACCTCCTTATACCAAAAATAAATGGTCTTTTTATATACTTTTCCTTATTCAAAAGAGAAAAAAATATGCCCAAGGCTATTTCATTTGTGCGCTTAGTTAAATGTCCTAAGTCATCGCTTTTGTCTTCTATCAATCTCACTCTTTGTCTAAGTTAACAATAGCATTTATGTTCTTGTTCTTTGGGGTTCAAGCTCTGTGTAGTGCCTGGACCAAACCAAGGTTCAAAGCCTATGACTCAGAAAGGAAAATTGTTTGATAGGGCTGCAGTTAAGTAAAACCTCACCTCATAATTCATCGAAAATTGTAATTTAAGCATCGAAAAACCCTTATATCGATCATCTCAGCTTGAATATTATGGTTGTGAAAAAAAAAAAGTATTTCAAGCTCTAAAAATAGTGTATATTTTAACCGATTATCTAGACCGTAGATTTCGCCCTAAAAACTAAGTGTTCACAGATTCGCAAGATTTATATCATTTTTTGAGTTTCAATTTTTATTGTTAGTGTTGAAAATTGATTTTAAAACCATCATGGAGATTTCCTCCGCAGGACGAGAATTTGTGGTGAAAGTTTCTTTTGTTTTCATAAAGCTTAGGACTTATAGAAACTTCATCCTACTCAAAAACGCCAAAAAGAAAAGTTTCATCGACTAAAAATGTCAACCCTTTCATGGAAATGTTTTAGATTTCTCAAACAATTTATCTTGTTTTCTAGTATATTTCAAAGCCTTATTCTAAAAAATGACCAAAAAGCAAAAGTTCCATGGACTAAAAATGTCAACCCATGCATGGAAATGTTTAAGATTCCTCAAACAATTTTGTCTACCTAAGAATAAAAAAAGTCCACTCTCACGAAGGTTATTTATTACGTTTACCAATGTATTATATGAATTTACTTCGAAAGTGCCCATAAAAACACAGAGTGAAACAACTATTCTTGAATTTTATGGCGTATTTGTTTAGGAGGAACTGAAACATCCAGGAATCAGTTTGAGTGTTAGAACTCTCTTCTTTTTTTCCAGTTCAACATGATAAGGTTTGACTTCGTTGTCGACCTTGTAGTCAAACTTTGGGAAGGACACCTGAGGTTCACATTCGACCATTTACCCTAGCTCCTCCTTGCCTCTGCACCACCCTAACTCCTCTCAGTCTCCGCACAAACTTTTCACAGTTTTTTTTTTTTTTTTTTGACAAATGTTATGAACTTATATTAAAGCAATGCTTCAAAAGCATGAGATTACAAAAATTATATCGAATCGTTACAAACTTGCAAAAAGGGAAGAGAAACACCACCATATTTAACTAGCCTATCAACAACATCATTGGCTAGCCCATCAGCAATATCACTCGCCCCAGCCTCTTCCTCTCACTAGCTTGCTCCTAGGCACCCCCACCCTAAGTTATCAAATAGTCATTAACAGCTTCAGAAAATTAATGTCCTAATGCCCAATATCGAAGTACTTCCAATTTCCAAAAAACATTTGCCTTCCAGAAATCAGATAGGCTTTTAGAGATCAACGCATTGAGCTTTACATCTCTATGCTCTGTGCTCTCCAATATGAGATTTTTTTATTAAAAAAAATGAAGAGAGGAATCTAACCACTTATCATGATCCAAGTAGCCACTAAATCAGTGACAAATCTAGCCCAATTAAAATAGGAAAATATACAAAGAGCTTATATATTTCACAATCACTATTGTCTATCAGATTTTAAATCAGGTGGTTATAAGTGTGTTATTGACTAAGTTCAAAATTCAAATTTTTTTTTTTTCGAACTTTGTAACACAACTCAAGTTGTCCAATTTGAAATCGAATGGCTTAAGGTATTTGTAACCTTTTTGTAACAAAAGTAAATGGTTTCATACTGTACAATCCCATGGTACCAAAATTTTTACCGAGCATCTATGCTATGCTCCTTCGGGAACATAGTTTACTTTTACTGCATCAGTAAGATGATCTACTTGGGGAGATCTTTTCAACCTGAAATATTGATAACCACTTTAAAGAGTGATGATTATGCTCAATTTTTGTTTTTTGAAATTTGAGTTTTCTAGGAGGCAATATTTTTTTAAGTGTTTAGAGGGTGTAACTAGATTTTTTTATTTTTATTTTTTATATTGAGGTTAATTGTTAAAGAGGTTAAAATTTGGGTTCCTAAAACTAATCTTAAGTGGGGTTTCATCCGAGGAAGTAAATGGACAATATACTCCACATCTTTTAGGTTTTTAAAATATAAAAAATATCGTAATATTTTGAGTGATTTACATACATACCCGAAAAATTTACCTAAAAATGGGATAATTTTGGGTGAAAATTACGTAGAAGGTCTATCAACCTATATTTTTTATTTTTTCCAAAAGTGCCTCAAGCTTTAGGGGCGGTGCCTAGCCGGACCGTCCTTTGGACTAAGCAGGCCTCAGTTGTTGAGCGGCACCTAGTCCCCATCCTCAGACAACTCTTTTTATTTTTTTGAAAAAAGCATCAGTCCAAGGTCCCCATCCCTCAGATCACGCTTTACGTTATTTTTATTTTTATTTTTATTAGAAAAACAATAGTATGAGGATGAAGACGTTAGACCGCTTTTTGGATTGAGCAAAACTCAGCTCCAACATGGTTCAAGTTCCCCATCCTCAGACTGCATTTTATTTCTTGTTTTTTAAGAAAAACAACAATCCGAGGATAGGGGCCTCGGACCACTCTATTGGGGCTTTTCTGTGTTCGCAAGGCGGTCCGAGGATTTTAACCTTAGACTGCCTTGATGTTGCCCCTATAACTTGGGAGATTGCCCTACTAATGAAAAAAAATAAAAATAAATATTAAATATAGTTTGAGGATAGAATCCTCGGACCGAGGGACAATTTTAAAAAAATAAAAAGTGCGGGTTGACTGATTTTCATTGTAATTTTTGCCTAAATCAGATCATTTTGTAATTTAGGTAATTATTTTGGGTTCATACATAATTTAGCATAATATTTTAAAGACATGTTTCAAATTAGAAAAAAATTTCTCAAATTTGTTTAGCTGGTTGAATTGGTCATAACTGTATGGTTCGACTGGCCAAAATCAGTCGAACAATGATTTCAATCAGTTTTCGATCAAACTAAATTTCTTCTTTAGATCCAACTGGCTAAGGCACTGACCAACCATCAAACCGGTTGGTCTGGTCCGTTGGCAACCATGACTGTATGTTCGCCTTTACATTTGAAACACAGTAGTACGCAATTAAAAACGAATTAGTCCGAAATCTCAAAATTTAACAAGGAAAAAATGTTCGATCACCAAACCATCCAATTGATCGAAGAATAAATCGAGGATATTAAAAGGTGATTTTATTTTTATTTCTTTTAATTACTCACTGGGCTCACAAGGTGAATCACGTAGGATCAAAGGTGAATCGAAAATGGCTCGAGAAATTTCAGCTCAAAGAAATCCATGTTTTGCGGCGTAGAGCAAGTGAATTTGGTGGTCCGGCATACCACTCACAAGTTCTACGAATTTTCCATCTAAATTCCCGCCGAAACTTTGGTCCCGTCCCGAAATTTTGGTTCCGTCCCGAAATTGTGTTTCATTGTTCGTGTTCGTGTCGGTTCTCTGTTTTTATGCCGGGGCGCCGGCCACGGAGTCAATCCAAGTCAAGGAGTATTTTGGTAGAATCAAACCAAGTCAAGGGGTATTTTAGTAATTATTCTCTCAAGCACCTGCCGAGTAAAAGGGGAAGAAACCCACTTGCAAAATACCAAAATCTCGAAATACCAAAAGAGGACACAGGGGTAAAATTGTAATTCATCGCTCTCGCACCACCTCAAATAAAACCTAGTCAAGTCTAATGAAACTCGAAACACTCTGTTTTTATCCTACAGTGTGTATATTGATTGGATTATTGTTTTCTTCTTTCTCTCGGTTCGTTTTGGACTGGGGTGGCGAATTTTGGTCATCGTGATGAAAAATGAAGAGTTTTTTATTTAATTTTCAATTTGAATTTCAATTTTCAAGTTGAATTTCATTTCTCAGTTGAATTTCTCCAGAGCCTCTTGAGATGAGCAAACCCTAGCTTGCTGAAACTGAATTCTCCATTGCTGGGTTGTTTGTGCAGTATATATGGAGTTCGAAGACCACAGATTCTTCGGAAATGAATGAGTTAGGATTTCCTTCTCTAACTTGCTGTTAAGGCTTTTTTTTCGTTCTTTCTGGTATTTACCTTGGAATTACTGTAATCTTTGGCGGGGGAGTGAAGTGGAAGCTGCATAACAAGATCATTTGTTTCAGGGGATGGTCTTACAAGTTTGGAGAGAGGAATGATCGAGAAAATGTATGTTGTTACATGCTTTTCTTGTGAATGGACTGATTTCCAGTATAGAGAATTTCACCCGTAATATTAGTTTCACTTTTCAAACATAGGGCAGTAATTGGATCCTGTCATGTCTCGGTCTGAATTCCGTGTAAGTTTCGGTCCAAGAACTGAGATATCCAGCTATCTTTGACGAATTTGGCAGGATGAGTGACTGCCTTGTTTTAGTCTGATGTTGCCATGGACTCATTCAAGGAAGAGAGTATGTGGTGTATTTATTGAAAATTTTTCTTTGGTAGAATTCCATTCCAGAAATTTTAGGTGTTTCACTCCTGTGTACCTGCAATACAGGTCAAGAAAGAGTGATTGTTCACCTTTTATTAGAAGATTTTGGATAAATTGGATCTTGTTTTGCATGATTTAGTGGTTTCATTATTTACATTGCCTTATTTGAGCTCTCAAAGGAAAGAAACCCTTGCAAACTTATCGTCTGACTTAATTCTCATCTAAAGAGGCTCAAATTTAGAGAAATCGTGAACAGAAAAGATCACTGCTTAAAATGAATGACCAGATTTGCTGTAAATCTTCAAGGTCTTGCATTATGGAGTGTGTTAATCTGCAATGTGGCTACAGTCATTGGAAATCTCTCTAGAAAGAAAAAAGTGTCATCTTGGCCATAGTTCCTTGATATAGCCCTAGAAATTGGTACTCGATCTGTTTCCACGAGTTGCTCTTAAGATGTCGGGGAATGCAATTTTAGAAGCATCTCTTGTTCCTGCATCCGAGGCCCTGTCTAAGGTAGTAGATGAGATAGTAGGGACATTGCGAAGTGCCAATGATGTGGTCATAGAGCAGAAGAGCTTTTCTGAGCTCTCAAGTTACCTGGAAAAGGTTGTTCCAGTCTTAAAAGAACTGATGCATAAAAACCTTTCACAATCCGAGAGTGTGAGCAATGCAATAGAGATTCTCTGTAGAGAGGTCAAGATTGCTAATCATCTCATCTCAGAATGCTCTAAGAGAAATAGGTTTTATCTCTTAATCAATTGTAAGAAAATAGTTAAGCAAATCCAAGACACAACTAGAGAGATTGGTCGAGCCCTTAGCCTCATTCCCTTGGCTTTGCTGGAGATCTCCTCAAGAACCCATGATGAGATTGGGGAGCTATGTGACAAAATGTTGACTGCTGAGTTTAAGGCAACTGTTAAAGAGGAAAAAGTTCTGGAGAGTATTGACGCAGGAATAAGGGAACGTAGTGCCAATAGATCATATGCAAATGACTTGCTTATTCAGATTGCTGAGGCAGTTGGTGTTCCAAGTGATAGGTCAGCCATTAAGAAGGAATTCGATGAATTTAAGAGTGAAATGACTGATGCCCAATTGAGAAAAAACAGGGCAGAAGCCATTCAAATGGAGCAAATCATTGCTTTGCTCGAGTGGGCCGATGTTGCCTCTTCTCCAAAGGAGAGGGCCAGTAAATATCATAACAAGAGAAAGTCTTTGGGAAATCAGCTCTTAGAACCCCTTCAACCATTTTATTGCCCAATAACCCAAGATGTTATGGTGGACCCTGTTGAGATTTCATCAGGTCAAACTTTCGAGAGAAGCGCCATAGAGAAGTGGTTTGCTACTGAGAATAAGATTTGCCCTGTTACCAAGACCCCAGTTACTGGTGAGCTCAGACCAAATATTACCTTAAGGAAATCTATCGAGGAATGGAAGGATCGGAACACCATGATCACAATTGCCTCTATGAAACCCAAGCTTGGTTCTCATGACGAGCAAGAAGTATTGGATACTCTATTGGAGCTGCATTCTCTTTGTGAAGAGAGAGATGTGCATCGGGAATGGATTGTGATGGAGGATTACATACCTCTCCTTCTAAGGTTTCTTGGCAGGAACAGGTCTGGTAACAATAAGAAGTTAATCAGGAAGCAGGCTTTGACCATACTCTGCTGCTTGGCAAAGGACAGCTATGACACCAGGGTGAGTGCTGCTACTGGGTTTCATGAAAATCATTTTTTTTCTAGTTAACAAAATATTTCGGTCGTTTCTCTGAAACTTTTTTGGTATATTTTTGTTGGTACTTTTACTGTCCTTTTGTAATTTGTTTTTTTATTCAGTTTTTGTCCTAAAGATAGTCGCATAGACATTACCTGGACTTCGATTTCTAGAAGCCATTGAAACTAAAGCGTAATCACAGAAATTTGAAACTGCGGTTTTATTTACATGAAACCAAAGGGCTTTTTGTTGTAAATATAAATGACTATGGACACAGTAAAGCCATCTATTTTTGGTAGTGTTTGTTTTCTAAAACAAAGTATTGGCCCAGATAAGTATCCATTTTCATGTATTGTCTATCTGAAATCATAGCTATACGGTATGCACTGTTTATGAGCACTTTGTTGGAGCGATTTGTCTAGAATTTAGGATTTCGTGAATTAATCGATATTATTGAGTGTAACAGGAGAGAATAGCAGAGGTGGATCATGCCATTGAGGATATAGTTCGTTCACTTTCTAGGAATGTTGGGGAACGCATTTTAGCTGTTTCTTTGCTTTTGGAACTATCGGAGAATGATGCAGTTCATAACCGGATTGCAAGTGTAAAGGGATGCATATTCCTCTTGGTCAACATGTTAAATGATGAGAGCTCTCAAGCTGCAGAAGATGCGTGTAAGCTTTTGGACAATCTTTCTTCGGTTGATGAGAATGTAGTACAGATGGCAAAGACAAACTATTTCAAACCCTTATTGCGGTGCCTACATTCTGGTGTGCTCTCTTGTCTTGCTATTTTCAGATTTGTTTGGACCATCTTATTTTAATAAAGATTTTGTTGAGATATTCTTGTAAATATAGGTCTCTCTTGTCCATAATAAGTCCATTCACACACTTTGATTCTTGACTGCGGTTTGCCATTTAAGTCGGAAATAGCTGTATGTAAAAGGTGCATCCTGGGAAACTTAGCTGTTTACCTAGAAGTTATTTACATAGAATGGGGAACTATCAAAAAGAAAAAGAAATGTTCAAGCAGTTAATTATTCACTATAATAGCTGAATTTTCCATATGTTTTAGATTCCACCTATTTATGGTAACAAGGTCTTATGCCAACCAGAATAATACAATGATACGATATCGGTAAGTCAGGTCGTACCTGGAAACTAAAAGACCAGAAAACAAAGCAATGCTTGATCCTTTTTGAGAGGGATTGTCCTCCTTGTGCGACGTGCACACATTGGGGTAAAATTTCAATGGTTTTTTCTTTTTCATTACTTCAACTCACCTTTATAGATAAAGGCATTACCCAACACAATTCCATACAATCTTATTCAAGTAAAGAAACTACCTAAATCAAGGCACTCCCCAGATATTTAGGTAACCATAACTACCCAAGGTAATCCCTTTATTTCAGCTAATATTTCCTAATCCCTTATTTAAGGTTTCCTAATCCTCCAACGACGGGTTTCCTAACATTCCACCCTCCTTCAAATCAACCTTGAGGTCAGAAATCTGGGAAGCGCTCGCTTATTATCCCTCTTGATCATCCGCCCTCCAGTCATCATCACCATCTAGCATAAATAACTGTTGGGACTTACATCTGTGGCCCAGCTCGAAATTTTTGTCATAATTATAGTAGAGACCATTGTCACTACACTCCATCTCATAGTAGAGACCATTGTCTCTGCACTCCATCTCGGCCCAGGCCAGTTTCTTAGTCGCAGGGGTTCCTGTGTTAGAAGTTGTCTGCAAGGGTACAATAGCCTCGTGCCAGTTAACTTGGTTTTTTCCTCTACACCTAATGAGTTGTGGTTTTTCTGCTTGCACACGTGTAAGACTGATCATGTCTGTCAAGGTTGTGGGCTGGAACATTTGGACCACGGTCCCTATTTCTTCCTTTAGGCCCCGATAAAGCTCCTGATTAAATCCTTTTCCTGTCCACCCTCCACCCGATTTGGTAGCCTCTCAAAAATATTCTCGAATGGTTCCCATCCACTGTAATTTAAAGAGGGCTACATCGAACTCTTTGTAGTCCATGGGTCCGAAACAAACACATAATGCTTTACCAATATCTGCCCATGTCAGTGTTGCAATATCTGCACTGCATCTCTTTCCAAGTGGAAAGATGCTAGGAGAAGCTTTTGTTCCTTCTGTATGTCTCTAAACTTGAAGAATTGCTCCACGCGATAAATCCACCCAGTTGGATCATCACCACCAAACTCATGAAAATCTAAACATGTATACCAGGTTTTGATCGGGGCTCCACCCTCTCCAGTGCAAAATGTCCCTCCATGGGACATGTCTACCTTGGTCCTCCTGACCTGATTGATCGACCATTCCTCTGCAAGTTTGGTATTGAAGATGCTAAACCGCTCATATTGAAGACTTAGCGGCGAGGGTCTTGTGTATCTCATGCAGCAGTCTGAGTGTTGATGTACCTGTCCTTCGAGCTTTTCCATTTTTTGTTCCATCCCCTGCTTATCCAAAGCCTTCTGACCAGCTTTGGGCACACCAGGGTCGATGCTTTGATGCCAAATGATATGATCTCACAAAGCCAAGTCATACCCAGCAACCAAAAGAAAAGAAAAGAAACGCAATGGTTGATCTTCTTTGGGAGGGTTGTCCTCCTTGTGCAACATGCACAAACTAGGGTAAAAAGTTCAATGGTTTTTTTTCTTTTTTTATTACTTCAACTCATGTAAGCATTACCCTACACAATCCCATACATCTTATTCAAATAAAGAAACTACCTAAATCGAGGAACACAGGTAAATATAACTACCCAGGCTAATCCCTTTCTTTCAGCTAAGATTTTCTAGTGCATGTATTTCAGCTAAGGTTTGCTAATCTACTATTCGAGCTACAGGTTTCCTGACATACAATGCTAAGAAGGTCTAAAATGTGACTTCTCTTAATGGATATGTTGGAAAATTTATGACCGCTGCATTTTATCTAGTATGGAAGTTGGATGGCATTGTGCGTTAACATCTATGTCATTTTGATATCCAAATTTATGAATTCCTGTTGTAGCGTTATTTCTTTTAAGGAATCTTATTTTGCTGATTGGTTGATCTATGGTCCTTGTTCTTTTGGGTGAGATGTCGATGAAAAAGAAGTATCATTGAGAAGTTTAGTGAGAGCAATATATGGCAATCAGAAAGCCCTTCTAAAAACTAAGATATTTGTGGGTTTTCTTAGTCCTGAAATTTTAGAGATTTGAATTTTTTGAGGGAAGTTTGGTTATTTTTTATTGTGCAATTACTATTTACCAAATTCAATTGGTTTCTTTTTAAGATGTTTAGTGAGAGAAGTATATAAGAACATGCTAATGAATATGAGTTATCATAAATTCATTATGTTTATGTGGGTAGTCTGGGGGACTAAGGTTTTCGCAGGGGCGGGGGAATGTACACTGTTATTTCATTCCAGTATTGTTTCAACTTTGCATATGCTAGTTACTTCTTTCTAGGAACTTGCCGTTTTTTATGCAAAAATTATCTGTGATTTTTTTATTTTGGGCAAGTCCTGAGTTTTTTGCCAAATTTTTTTACTTTTGGCCAAATTAAAGAAGTATTTAAATTTTATCACTGTTTGAAATGCTTCAAAAATCTATTATGAATCTAAGATTCAGAATGCACCAAATTACATGTTCTTTATATCTGGGTTGCAACCAGGCAGCATCCAGATTCTGTGAAACTATAAAAGTGTGCCCATTCTTAACATTGTGTGCTTTCTGAATGAAAACAATTTCTGTTTCAGTGAGTAAGTATTGAATCTTTGGGATGTTCACTCATTTGATGTGGACCATGTGGAAGATGATTCTTTGAGATGCTAACTAACAGGATAAAGTATTCAGGAAACAATTACTTTGACTTTGTGAACCTTAATAGATTCTTTAGGAATCTTCAAGGAGTTAGAAGTTGGTCCTTTCAGTGGGTTCTCTGTGTTCATGTCATATGTACAGGGGGTTTTCTCCCCTCAAATACTTACTGCATTGATGTTTTTTGGGAATGCAGGATCTGAAGCTGTGAAAACGAAAATGGCCACAGCTTTGGCTGAAATGGAGTTAGTGGATCACAAGAAATCTTCTCTCTTTGATGAAGGTGCCCTCACATCACTCCTTGGAATGGTCTCCAATGTAGATATGCATTGTAAGGAAGCATCCATAAGAGCTCTTCAAAACCTCTCTACTGTGCCTAAGAATGGGATTCGTATGATCAAAGAAGGGTTGGTGCACCCCTTACTAGACCTTCTGCAGCTTCCAAGTGGATCTTCACAAACCTTAAGGGAACATTCAGCTGCAACCCTTGCCAATCTTGCAGTCTCTGCCACAATGGCTGAACCTGGTGGAGAGAGAGTGGTGTTTTTGGAGTCTGATAATGACATATTCAGGCTGTTCTCTTTGGTTAACTTGACTGGACCTAGTATACAGGGAAGCATACTTGCTGCTTTTCATGCAATGTGCAGACCTCCCTCAGCAACTGACATGAGGAACAAGCTAATTGAGGTACAAATTTGCAGTGATCTGATGCGTTTTTTTATCCTTTTAGTTGGAATTTAGTCTTCTTCACTTGGTAATGGTTTCAATTGGTTATTATTGATGAGTTATAAATTGAAAAGGACGTTAAAGCACATTAATTTCTGAGGTTTTTGATTTATTTTTGGAAATATCATGGTGTTTAAAAATAAAAGATATTGTAGTTATTTCAAATAAGCTATTGGAGGGGTTGAGGCCATCTGGGGTTGTAATCTCCAGTGCTTTAAGGCAAGGATCTGGTTGGGGCTTGCTAAGGTCCCCAGCTTGAGTCAGGAAACTTGAACTCGAAAACAAATCTTTCAAGAACTTGGCTCAGTACTTAAAAAAAAAGATACCAAATATTGGAAAGCAATGAGACTCAGCCGGTTCCCATGGTTGTGGTTCCAGACTCAGCAAGCTGGACTAGGCAGCCTGATTTGTTTGAGTAATTTGGTCAAGTCTGAGTCGGACTCACTGTGTTTTGATTCATTGGTCATTTCTGAAAGATCACATTGTAATGGTTTTTTCTAGGGTTTCTAGTGATGTGCTCATTACATCAATTCTTGGAACCTAAATGGATTCTTTCTGACATTTGATTGTTTGTCATTTGTGGATAATTAGAGGTTTTTTGTCATCACAATTAGCTTTTGGTTTCCATAAGTGGTTCTTGAAAGACCATGTTGATTTTTTGTACTTCGCCTTTAATTCCTTTGTAGCGATTAGACAAGCTTTGGCTTAACTATAGTGATGAACAGATCAAGAAGGAATATTATCAACGGAACCCAAGTAACTACTAACTAAATAATCTCTCATCTTCCACTTGTCCTTTTTTGATTTAAATTTCAAAACACTTTTACTTTCTTAGAACATAGGTTCGCCAGTGGGCGAAAATCGGCAATTTTGTTCAGGAATGTGCAAAAGAATGGGAGTGCCATACAAAGTGTTGGAAGACATCCCTCAAGGCATATTTTCAGCTGTGGTGCCACTCGCACCTTCAGGGATGCATAACAAATATGCTTACATGTACAGATATTAGCAGTCATGTAAGTATATATGTGTGCATGTATATTGGCAATGTATGTAATGCACCATTTAGAAACATGGTTAGAATGTTTCCAGCTGCAACTCCCAAAGTCTTGCCTAATCTACTCCTGTAACAAATCTTCCCTGAAAAATGCTAGGGGAACAAATGTTTGAATAATTGCGTACATACTCGCATAGTGTTTAAGGGAGACAACTTTTCAGCGAGCAGCTTTAAGTTGTTGGCTCGACTTAGAAAATTTGCTTTTTTCCCTCTTTCGTGTGTGTGTGTGTGTAGGCATGGTCGTGCACATGCATGCCCATTTCTGTATCTAATTGTTGGATTTCACAGGCAAGAGCTGTTCAAGTTCTGATTCAAGTCTTCGACAGTGGGAACCTTGTAATCAGGTCAAGTGCAGTGAAGCTGCTCTTTAGCCTGTCTCAGAGCAGCACTAATAGCTCAGAAATGGAGCAAATTGCTCAGAGTGACCTCGAAACCCTATTAAACATAATTCAAACATCGGCAGATGAAGAGGAGAAAGCTGCAGCCATGGGGATCATCGCCAACCTCCCTGTGCGAAACACAGAGATCACCCAATGGCTTGCAGCCTCATGGGCACTCCCAATTATCATCAGAATCCTCGAAAATGCTGCTTATTCAAATAACCAGCCTCAAACTCAGTTGGTTGAGAATTCAGCTGGGGTTCTTTGCCACTTGACTTCACCAAATGATGTTGATTGTCAAAGAAAAGTGGCTGAAGCCAACACAATCCCAATTCTAGTGAAGCTTCTACAGCATGGAAGCAGCTTAACAAAACGCCAAGCTTCAATTTCACTTGCACAATTCTCTCAAAGTTCTGGTGGTTTGTGCAGGCCATTGATAAGAAGGAGAGGCTTCTTGTGCTTTGCACCTCCTCCAGAAAGAGGTTGTCGTGTCCACCCTGGTATCTGCTCAGTAGAAGAGTCTTTTTGTTTGGTAGAGGCTGGAGCAGTGGGGCCACTGGTTAGGGTTTTGGAGGACCCGGATGAAGGTGCACGCGAGGGAGCTTTGCGGGCTTTAGAGACTCTAATCGAAGGGGAGCGGTTACAAAGTGGCAGTCAAGTTATTGCGGAGGCAAATGGAATAATGGGCATGATAAGATTATTGAGCACAGATTCAGCCAATGTTCAAGAGAAGGCACTTAGGGTTTTAGAGAGGGTGTTTATGTTGAATGAGTATAGAACAGAGTTTGGCACCTCTGTTCAAATTCATCTTGTGGATATTACCCAGAGGGGGAATAGCACTACCAAGTCTTTGGCAGCCAGGACTCTGGCTCACTTGAATGTGCTTCATGATCAGTCCAGTTATTTCTGAGATCAATGGGCAGGGTTCTGATGTAGCAAATGTGAACTGGGATATGGAAGAGAAGGCAAACCTGATTTCTGGGAAAAAAGTACCTCGGAATATTTTTTTGAGAATGAAAGCAGCTCACGTGTAATATAAGAGCGAAGGGTATTCTTGGATTTTTATAGGAGGGTTTAAATTCATTCTTTTTCGTTTTTTCAATTAACCAAAGCACCTCTAGAAGTACCTTCTATCACCAGGTGTTAGAGTTCTGTAACTTGACACATTTTTCAAATGATGTAGAGGTATGCTTCCATTTCTTATGAAAAGTTAGTGGTGGTAACCCTTGATTTCTTTTAATTGATCAAACTATCTAGGAGTTGGGTCTGAAGTGCTAATAATCTTTTGCAGGGGTTGATGTCTCATGAACAAAATGGCAGGTCTTTTGCAAGGATGCACTGGTTCTTTCATGCGTGTATTGTATTCCACTTTCTGAAGTAAAGTCCATTTTTTTAAAGCAAATAAGAGGTTATTCCATGGGACTGGTGTATTCATATGTGTGTATATTATTTCTGATCCTTGTCTTCACATTATCTTCTGTATGTAGAATGTTCCTTCTTGTAATTGGGCCAGAATTTTACCCATTTTGTACTTGGATATCTTCTGTTTAGTGATGGCATTCTTTCTGTACTCATTGTTTCTTGCCTCTTTAGAATGTGTGCTATTTGTTTCTTGTGAAAATTCATTCATGCATCTGTTATTCAATGATTTCTAGCTGCAAGAGCATCTTGAATGCAAATAGTAACACTCATCAGGCACCAATTAACCATTTGTCAGACCTGTAAAGCTCAGCGGATCTTTACTGTGATCTTTGTAGTTGTCAGGCAAGTGCCCCAGCCATCAAGTTTTAATCCTCTCTAAACATTTATCTAACACATGCACTAACTAAAGGTAAGGACAAAGACGATCCCTGGTATAAATTTGCTCTAAGACACATGGATTTACATGTTTGTTGCTATGTGGCTGTTGGGGTCCTCTTCCTAATGTCACATTGAATGTCAGCATATTAACAGCTCTTAATATAGGTCTTCATGACTTGTGATATTGTGGTTGGAACAACTATACTGACAAGGAAGAATTTGGGTTATCCAACTAGGTGCCAGGGTTGCCAAAGATGTGCTGAGAGCTGATCAGCACAACACAATGGATGCGTTATGGAAGAGTTGGTCTTTGAAGCTAGTCCATGGATGAGCAGGTTAGTCTCTAGTTTTCAGGATACTGTAAGTGCCGGCTTGCGGGCAAGCTTACAAAATGGCAGATCAGAATTTCTGTGTTGACGTTTATGTGAAACCATTTTCGAAAGCTATACTTTGAGAAGAGAGATGATTTTTTAACATATTACTTCAGGGAAGCTGTTTGACCGATTACATTTTCTTGACCAACTTGTTCCCCATGAATTAACTTGTTGTTTATGGCCTGTACAATGGGTGATCATAAAATTTTTTCATCAAAAAAAAAACTTCTTGTTTATGGCAACTCTTTGCAACTCCTTGTGACAAATTTGAAGGCCAAACAGAAGTGTCAGAACCAAATTTATTGACCCTGAATTATCTGCTGGGTTTTTCTGAAGACTTGAATCCTGCATAAACACGCAAGGGTATGTGAATAACTGATTAAATGAATGTAATACCAGATACCCTTGTATAACAATGTTATAAATATTAATTTGAGAATGTGTGTTTAGTATTTCTGGACTTGTAGTTTCTCATTATTAGGTTTGTTCTTTGGAAAAGGTTTATATTAGGGTGAGGCCCGAAACAATCAAATTAAGGCGCACCTAAAGATTTACTAGAAGAGGTTTTTTCAATGTTGAAACACCTTCAATTTGATCATCTCGACCTCAAGATGTATGGAGATGAGAGAAAATAGATCTCAGATCTTAGAAATAGTGCATCTTGTAATATATTATCTAGACCGTCAATTTTCAAGATTTTCAAGTGTTCATAAATCTGCTCGATCTACAATATTTTTTAATCTTTAAATTTTATAATTAGAGATGAAATTAAATTTTCAGGCCATCATAAAGATCTCTAATACTGAAGCAAATGTTTCTGCACTATTTGAAGGTGCGCCTTTGATTGTTTAGGGCCTCAGCCTTATACAAACCACACCCTTTTTCTTTGGCCAATTGCAGATGAAAATTTAAAGTATTAATTGTAACTCTTCCATGTATGAAGTCTTTCCAGTACATCTAATACATTGTCCTTGGGGTATATTCATGTAACAACTGAGGCTAAAATTTTATTTCATGAGCGCAAAAATGCATATATTAATTATTAAATGTCACCCTGGCCCCTATTGCACTCCACTCCCTCCTCCCTACAGAACTATGTTCACCTCTGGCAAAACTTCCTGCCCCTTCCATTCCCAAGCCCCCAGTTTTCCCTTCCCCCATACCCCCGCCACACTCCCTCCTTTCTACCAAATCGCCACACCGGCCCGTATTGCCCTCCGCTCCCTCCTCTTTACCATAACTATGATCACCTCCTCAAACCTCCTGCCCCTTCCATTCGTAAGCCCCCAGCTTCCCCTTCCCTCGTACCCCCGCCACATCGACTACATCTTTATCCCGTATCTGCTTACACCCATCCTCACCCAAACCTTATTTGTCTTGAGGAGCAACATTGCATAGCTCTGGAGAAACAACTGCAATCCACCCCGGTGAGCCCCTTTTGACCCCATGGAGACGACATCAGGGACATCGAAAAGTGGTGCTAAAGTCTACGGGACGAGCCAGACCTAATATGTCACAAACTTTCCAGCAGTGGAGTGCTCTTCTCATCTCCATCTGAAGGCAGAGCTCTCCGAGCATTGCACTGGAGTAAACCCCACTTCAAAGGAGGCCCCCTCTCTCTGGCCCATTGTCATAAGGACCTGGGTGCATCCTGTAAGCTCAGATATTGGATTTGAGCATCCCACATCCCCTTCTATGTGTGGCATGTTGACACCTTTAGAGTTATCAGAGAGGCTTGTGGGGGTTGTCTCAGTGCATTGGAGATCCTCAGAGATACTTCTACTGGAAGCAATACAGTTGCTTAGTACAGCATTTGATTCATAGCTTATCCCCTCAGAACAATGGCATACATTGAGAGGGCAACATCACCTGGATGGTCGCCTCTCCCCACCCTGAACTCCATCCTAGAGACCACTCTCGGGAGCACAGAGGGGACCATGAAGGGGGGATTAGGTCCACTATAGAAAGCACAGAAGGAATCATCGCAATCGTCGCCCCGCATCATCCAAGGGCCCTAATTGCATCCCACCCTCCTCATCCCACGCATGCTATCCTTCCCCAGAACCCTAGGCCCCATAATCTCCCCACCCTTCCGTCTTCCCCTCCCCCAACCAGGGCTGATGTAAGCCCTATCGTCTAGGCTGCAGAAAGTAACCCATCTCACCCCCTTAATCTACCCATGTTTTGATCTCAGATCCTCAAGCCATGCTGGCAATCTCATTCCCCCTCCCTAAATCCACTTGATTCCGTCTCCCCTTTGGAGGCCTCATAGGTGGAGATCTACGGCTCCCATTAAACCTCCCCCATCCCCCGAGATTCCCCTCTCAGAAACTTCCTCCCATGAATTACCTAAGTCTGTCTCAAAGCTCACCCAACCCTCTTCCTCCCGTGACATTTA
>NW_006499827.1:1554886-1578260 GCF_000471905.2 Amborella trichopoda
ATATATATATTAAATGTCAAACTCCTTTATTGAGATGTATGTTTGTATTTTACACTTTATTGTTATTGTTTCCTCCATATGTCAGTTTTGTATTTTTTTGAGTCAATTTATGAGTCAGGCATGTTTCCATAAAAGAGGGCAACAAGAGACCTATGCAACAACTTGGTGTGAATTGACTTGTATTAATTGGTGCTCACTGAGAGGATGTGTTAAGATACCTATATTTGAAAATTTTTTTGGGCCATCAAACTCTGAAACTTATGGTGAAATGAAGTGAAGCTATATGATTTATGTTGTAGCTGGAACCGCATCAAAACATTTATCATGAAATATTAACATCAATCTATTGAATCCTTTCCCTTCCTTTCCATCTGACATTTACATGTTACTGTGTTGATTATATTCTAATTTTAGTCCAGCTTTTATTTCTTATTGGAGGTAGTTCACATTATACTTATAGGACAGGAGCTTTAGGACATTTCAGAACTCAAATTTCCATAAATTGAGGCAGAGGATCTCATTATCTTCTAATGGCACTCCTTTTAACTTTCATATTTTTAAGTAAACATGGTTTACAAAATCGTACCAAATACCATATTCTGCTTAAAATGATCATGCGTCTTACTATGCATATTTACAATTCGAAGATCTTTACAAATGGGAACATAGAATCTGGAACATATCCACCAGAAACTGACGTTTATGCTAAAAACTAGAAAACATAGATTTTATCTCAATCACTACGCTTCTGGTTCAAATATGAAATTCAGCTGCCCAATAGAGGGAAAAATTGGAATAAAGAGTAAGAAGCAGGAGCAGACAAGCTGGAGGAGGTTTACGTCTCAACCACAAGGTTTCCAGTGTAAAACACCCAACAAGTTAGAAGACCGGGCAACCTTGAACATGCACTCCCTTCGCCGTAGGGCAAGTAGCCAGGGGGCACCCATGAAGCTCTGAGCCCCACCATTTGAAGCTAACATTCTCGAGCCCCAATGATAAGTATAGAAGCACTCCCATGAAGGCCAACCCCGCATCGAAAGCACCCGAAAGCACATAGTTATGCCTTGCCCACCACCCTCGGTAATACCTATATAGCACAACGCTGAAGAGGAAACCAACAAAAACATAAGTGGTATAATTAACTGCAGTGGCTGGAGGCATCATTCCTGTTGCCCCAATTAAGACTGGCATGTTGATGAGGCGAATCCAAGTCTTTGTGGGGTAGGCCTTGTGCAAGAGCCACACAAGAACAGGGGCTATGGCACCGACGAGGAAGAACCAATTCACTGAACTATAGAAGCCAAGGTTACCAAAGATTCAACGTGGGCCAATGAGGCCCCATATGACTGAGGCATCATAGAAGACTCTGTCCATTGGGCAAGTCCAAGGGCTATCATGAGGGAGGAGCTTTCTGTCGCATATGTGGGGAATGGAGTTCATGAGCCACCATGCAGTTCCCAAGTAGACAAAGGAGGCAATCAAGGTCCCCACCACCTGTTCGTTGTTACCAATACAAACACTTTTAGGTCTCTGTAGTGAGAGAACTAGTTCTCAGGGGATTTCTATAGGTCTCTATAGTGAGAGATCTAGTTCTCAGGGGATTTCTATAGGTATCTATAGTGAGAGAATTAGTTCTCAGGGGATTTCTATCTTCTGTGGGGTTATTTCATAGAGAAAGTATAGGAATTTGGCTTTTCTTGGGGATTCCTTAGGAAAAGTATAGTAATTTGGCTTTTCTTGGGGATTCCTTAGGCAAAGTATAGTAATTTGGCCTCTTGGGGATTCCTCAGGCCTCGAGGAGAGTAAGATTGGAGAAATTTATGAATCATTTGAAGCATCATAGAATTTTTTTTAAAAGAAAAATTCCATGTTGTTTAAGACCTAAGTTTCTAAGAGCTTGCTTCTGAAAGGCAATATGAAAAGCAATATGATAACAAAATACAAATACCAAGAGAATTATGAAAACAAAATACAAGAACCAGGAGAACATGCTCAACTAGTCCTAGTGAGCAGCAATGATTTTTTTGTCTTTCCAAAATTTCAGCCTTCTAATCTAGCCTGAAAACAAGCTACTAATATGCTTTCTTCATCAACACCAAACCAAGAGAGCGACAAACTGATTTACCCCTTTTTTTTTTTCAATTTGGATTTTTCATGTGCAACTTTCTTGTTTCCAAATTACCTTTTTGGCTTAATTTAGATTTTTCATGAGTGAAACTTTTTTGTTTCCAAAACTGAATATTTTGTTTAAAAAGCGACTTTTTTGTTCATTTGAGTGGAAAGCAGTCTTATTTTCATCCATTATTTCAAACCACATTCCTGTTTAGTTTCTTAAAGCACTTAAACTCTTGTCTATATTAAAAAATTTGTGCTGGATAAGAGTAAAAAATCATTCTGAAATCCAGTATCTTCAATTGAACAAAGAAACTAAGTCATAACTAGGAAAGTACCTGTGCAACAAACATTGTTCTTGGAGGTTTCTTCATGTAGTGGCCGAGCTTAAAGTCTTGCAAGAAGGTGAGAGCTTGTAACATACTAATGTACTCATACACCTTGAAGCAAACATTTGCCACTGGTCGACCCTGATACATGTAGCCAATGATGTATTCAGTGATGATATTGAGACCAGAAGCCTGTTACCATCAAAATCTTGTCAGGAACCAGGTTTTTGTGCAACACAAAATGCAATAAGAATGCTATTAGAAATAGAGAATGAATCAAGTACCCAACTTTATGGCAATAAAGTACTGTCTTAAGGGAAAATATCAAATCAGATGCTGAGAAACCCGGTACTGTGGGTGTCAGTTTTAAGCATCAATAAGCAGCCTGGACAGGTGTCTCTTCCAATGTGAACTTTCAGATCAGGTATTTGAAAAAGTCTTGAGATTAGAAGCTTTTGGAGCTCCTTAATGAATTATTTAGGTTTGCCAGGCACTGCCTTGATATTTTCCCTTTATTTTACCTCTCAGAATTGTTTGTACATGTTTATGATTATATGGAGTGGGGGTGTAGGGAGTTCATACTTGGTTAGTAGTTGCAGCGATGATCCCAACTGGAAGAGTGAAAAAAAAGGCTAGGCCACAGGAAAGTAGGACACCCCACCATGGCAGTTGAAGCTGTTCTTTGTAATATTCGCAGGCAAAGATTGTGAGGACTATATGGATTGCAAGGATGATGAAGAACCACCACTCGGGAACTTGCTTATACTTACTCATGAGCTTGGTATGGATATCCATTGTCTCTTTTTGGAATGCAGACTTGCTCAATTGCCATATTTCGCTACAAACATGAGAAAAGTGGGGGATTATATGATTGGTTTAAAATATCCAGGTTGGTTCAAAATATCCAAAGGTCTAAGAAAGTGGCCCAAATGCACCAATGTGCTCATTCTTTAGTTATCAATAGGGGAGAAACTACACTTCGCATTAGTTTGCGCAATGCATGATTTACCAGTGGAATATCCACCTAAAATGGAGCTTCGTTGTAGGTGGTTGTGTGTCCTATTGGCTTAATCTTACCATTAATCTCCACCATCCATGTTCTGGAATGGATGGTGAATGTCCTCGTTGTGTTCCCATACATCATACACCCTTAGTATAGAGTGTATCTTCCAAAGACAATCTACGAAAGGTCTCTCACCTTTAAACTAGCAGATATCGAGAGATCACAACGCAAGCACACCAACATTAACAGAAGTGCAAAAAAAGAGAACAAAGAGGTCCACCTACCGACCATGAAACGGCATCACGTGTACTACTGTCGCAGTGAGAGACGCGAAACCGACCCCATACGTGACTGCAAAGAAGGTGCTAAGGTAAAGTGGCCCATTTCTCTTATAGGCATCAAGGTCTATATTGAATTTATTGTTAATTATGCTCAAAATGTCATATTGTTGGCCTGAAAATTTGAAGAGATCCTCAGAAAATATAGGGAACCTCTTTGCGTGGAACATATCGAACCAGTAGCATATTGGAGCTATGACATACATAACCAAGAAGAAACCAGCTCCTATGTTAGCTATTGCAAACCACGGGCTCGCTAATGGGCTGCCTAAGTAAGAGGAGATAGCTGACCAGTCGAGCCCAACTGCACCCTAGCCCAGCCCATATAGGCCTGAGCCCAATTGTTGGGCGAGAACAGATTTTGGGAAAATCCAACAAACCCATGAGAGAGAGGTGAGCATTGGGAAGAGGTAGCCAGGGAGGGCGTAGTATGCAAAGCTGCACATGAGGGCAATTAGGAAAAACTGGTTTCGGGTTAGACCGCCCTTTGGCCGCTTGTCCTTCTCGTGCAGTGCCCTGAGAGAGAGAGAGAGAGAGAGAGAGAGAGAGCATGTTAAAATGAATGGTAGATATGATAAAAATACGAATGATATATGTGACAGATATGATAGAACTATCAAAAAGAAAGAATGCTAGAAACCATACTATTAGACAAGGTGAGAGAATAAAAATAAAGAAAAATATCTGTATATTTTTTTTTAGGTTTCATTTCACGATAGACCTAAGGTTTTAAAAGATATTTTGAGGTATAAATATGGTAGATTCTATTTTTTCTAACCCTTGAGACAAATCTAAAAAGACGATAGGACAAAGACAGGAAGAGAGAGAGAGAAAGAGAGCAGTTTGGGGTATATAAGTTAAGAGAAAAAAATGATAGGGTTTAGAAAGAGCATGTTTTTTTCATATTTGTTTAAGTTAAAAAATAAGTGTTAAAGGGTGAATATATCCTTTGAAACTTTGGGTTTATCAAAAAATGAAATCTAAAAATAAGGGATATATGATATTTCCCCTAAAAATAAATATGAAATTTAGGAGAAATAATAGTACGAGATTACGGAAAAAAGAACCGTATGAACATGTGTGATAGCGTAGAAGGATCACTATGCTATAATTATATCATGTACTGCATGGATCTCGTGTCGATAGTTCTGTTGAAGTTCTTTGATTTATGGATATTTTTTATCGACTTCGAGCAGATGAACAACACTCCAAAATGTTCAGAACTTGTTGCAAGGGACAAATATAATTAAAGGGTCAAAACCTTTAAAAAATCTCTGGAGGGGTAAATTTAGAGAGTTTATTTGTTAATTTTATTTCACCCAGGTGAAATCATAAATAAATTAAAAGTTTTTATGAGCGATAAAGTTAATGATTTCTAATTTATAACAAAATTTATAAACAAAATTAATTTTGTCACCCATTGTGCACTTTTAGCTTGAACTTACATGTCCATTATCAATATTTTTGAAACTTGCTCCCATTTGCCTTCTTGATATTTCAGAGCTGTTTTTAGGTATGTGAATATTTTTTTTATATTCAAATAGTTAATTTTGCTTTTGAATTACATATTATCGAGAATGTAATTTATCATGATAATAACAACATATAAAATATCGTGATAAATTAATTTTGCAGGATATTTATCGGGAATATTATTGCCATTACAATTTATCTTATAGAATAAAGATAAATTGAATTAATCCGAGAATAATATCAAGGTTGGAATGGTATGTACAGTGTCTATGGTATATAAGAGGGACCATCCACCGTTAGTCCCATCATTCGACGCTAGATATTTTTTCAATGAAGGGGACGACGTTGCACTATAATGGGGAACAATGGATCACTCATCTCTATGATCCGTTCATGAGGATGAACGGTGGACTGGGCCGTCCCATGTATCATACAAAATACACCACTTGTGTAATATCTTTTATACAGAACTAGGCTTCAAATACAGTTCGGTGACCCGGATCACCCATCTGCCCTAAACCCTAAACTGACCGAGCGAACCAGCCAATAAAAAAGTTTTTAAAAATTAGAGAATAAAAAATAAATAAATTAAAAAGTAAAAGTCGGACTGGTTTTGTCACTCAACTAAAACCGACGGAATACCGATATTTTGTGAAAGCAAACCGGTGCCATCAGTTCCCAATCGGAACTGTCAGATTCCAGTTTGGTTCGCCTTTTGTAGAAAACCCTGATATGGACCAAGTGGTAAGGATTTAAATATACCCGATTGAGACATGAGGTTTTTAATTAAATAATAATAATGAAGAAAGCACGTGAGCTTGATTTCTTTTTCTACAAATTGGATATTCACGGGTCAAAAGGAGGAGAAAAAAAAAAACGGAAAAACTTAAAAGAGTTGCATATAAGTGTGGGATGCCACTCACTTTTTGTCTGGTACCCAAATATATTTTGGCATTTCTAAGTGGGAAACTAATCAAAATACATCTGATTTATCAACTATTTAATATCTTATCTTTTTCTGTTTAATATCTTATTTTTTTCAACTATTTTATAAGGATTTATTTTAGTCTCGAAAAGTATTTTATGAAGTTACACGTCCCAATCATGGAGTGTTTTATCAATGTGCACCTCATAAAACACAGATTTGGACCTCGAAATCGTATCGTGGGCCACATTAGATTTGCACTAACACTGAGATTTGCAGGTCATTAGAAGGGTGTTTGGCACTAATATCGTAGGGGCGGCAATGGACCTAGGACCCGACTTGGGTCTGGGTTCAAGACTTGGACCTAGCAGGTCGGGTCTAGGTCCAAAATTCGAACTTGAATACGTGGACCCAACCCGGACCTGAATAGTGTTATTATATAAATAGTATTTAATATAATATTTTAATAAATAAACTCAGACCCGAATAGCATTATTATATAAATAATATTTAATATATAATAATTTAATAATACTTATTTAATTAATATTTAAATAAATATAATTATATATTTTCAATTATAATATTTGAATAATATATATATATACATTTAACATAACATTTAAATATATTTAGATTTTTCTTTTTATGGGAAAATATGCTATTATCCTCTATTTTTAATTTCTATATCTCGTGATACCTAAAAATTAAAAATATTAATTGTAAAAAAAAAGAATTCATCTTTTTTATCTTCCAATCCCTTAAACCCTTTTGACCATGTATTATTGACCTCAACAACTTATGAAATGATTCTATCTCTTTCTAAAACTCATCTTTCTCGCATCATGTCTCTCTCACTCAAAACTCCATCTCTCTCTAAAATCCAAACTCATCTCTCTCTCTCACATCATTGTCACTCTCTCAAAACTCTATCTCTCTCCCCAAAACTCAAACTCCATCTCTCTCTTTAAAATTCCATCTCTAAAACCTAAATTCCATCTCTCTCTCTCTCTAAAACTCCATTTCTCTCTCACACACAAAAAGGTGTACTCGTGTTCGAGTTAAAGCTAAACCCCTTGGCCGATAAACTCAGCTAGAAGCAAAGAGAGAGAGAGAGAGAGATGGAGTTTAAATAGGGTGTCATTTTAATATTTGTTTAGGTAAAAAAATTATGATCATAGCGGGTAAACTCAGCTAGAAGTGAAAAGAGAGACGGAGTTTTAGGAAGAGAGATAGAGTTTGAATAAGGTGTCATTTTAGTATTTGTTTGGGTAAAAAATTTATGATCAAAAGGGTCCAAGAGCTTGTAAGATGGAAAAGATTGAGACATTTTTTTCTTGCAAATAACATTTTAAATTCTTGGATATCGTGATATATAGAAGTTAAAAATAAAAAATAAAGAGATATTTTTCGTTTTATTTTTATTTATTTTTAGAATGGGTCCAATCGGGTTCAGAATCATGGTCGCATAATTTCTTTCGGGTCCAGGTCCCGTTGCCACCCCTATTGTCACACCGTAGCCACTTTTAGGGCATGTGGAAATAAATAAATTTGAATACCCACGTGATGGTTGGGTTGGAGACGGGCCATTCATTCCACAAACACCACACCACACCACACCTTTTGCTCTTCCCCCTAACTCACTTAATGAAAAGTTGAATACATTGATTATCTCCCTATTGACTTATAGTGCTACAGTCTTTTCCTTTTTATAAAATCTAATAAATAAGACAGAGCATGAGATTCTTTTGCCCTTTGAATAATACTGTAACACAGTCTTTTTCTCTTTATAGATTCTATAAAACCAGCATCCGCAGCTTCTTCTTACAGGATCTTAATTTAAAAAGGAAGGTATTTTTTTGGTACTATCGCATCTTTGTGGAATTAAAAAGGGAAAAAGTTAAAAAATAAGGTACGAACCTTAGACTATTATCCAATGTATATAAATAATCGAGTTGGCCCTTTAGAAAAATAAAAAAACAAAATTTTTGAAAAATAATAAATATGTATTAAAAGTAAATTCAAACCTAAAACACCATTAAAAAGATAAAAGAAAGGTTTAAAAAGGTAGAGAAAACAATGATTTAGAAAAGCGCATTTAAAAAGGTAGAGAAAACAATGATTTAGAAAAGCGCAATTTACAGTTTTGGATATTTTTTTAAAAAAAAGAGTTAAAAAACGAACAATACAAAAATGTGATTATGACAAAAAATACTCACCAATACATCTAAATCATGCAAGAAAAAATTGTATAACACAAATTTATGTTTTACAATTTTTTTGTTTTTTGTAATTTTCTTAAATACCCCAGTTTTCACACACAATTGACTCGCGAACACTTCTATTACCTATAAAATTACCTATAGAAAAAAAGGCACACCTCAAAAACCCATAAGAAAAATTTGTTCTACCCAATTTGTGTTCTTCCAATTTCCAAGATTTTCAAGTATCACCATGTTATTTGGATGTTCCGAAACAAATTTTTCATAGAAAACCCGGGTAAAAGTTGGAGATCTGTTCAACCGAAATATATGTTTTTGCCACTAGATCGAAACGCATGTTCTGAGTTGTTTTCTTTAGAAAAAATGCGTTTTCAAATTTTGATACACAAGACTTGTCAGATATTTCTACATATGTAGTTCGGAAAGTGTAAAGCATCCATATTAAAGATTAATGCAAGTAGGTGTTTCATCTAAAACAAACGAAAATTAATGGTCCAAATATATTCTTAATAAAATTATTATTTTTAGTATTTAAAATTGATTTAATTGTTCATAATCATGATCTGCATAAAGAGATTACATGTCCTTAAAACTTAAGTATTAAAATCCATCTTAAAAATAGATTTATTAAGAGGCCCACATTTCTACATCTACAGGCTTGGCCACATAGAAACAGTCCTTAAGGAAAAAGTTTATATCGAGTTGAGGCTCTTAATAATCAAATTAGAGCGATCTAAAAAATTTCACTAGAAGAGGTTGTTTTGATGCTCAAATATTTTTAAATTAATCATCTCGACATCAAGATACATGGATATGAGAAAAAAATGGATTTCAAGTTTTGGAAATAGTGTATATTGTATTGCATTCTCGGAATGTCAATTTTTAATATTTTCAAGTTTTTATAAATCTGCTCGATCTGCACTATTTTTTAAATTTTAAAATATATAATTAGGGATGAAAATATATTAAGGCTATCACAAAGATTTTCAATATTGAAATCGCATTTCTCGACACTATTTGAAGGTTACTGTTTGATATAAAAATAGTACCCTTTTTTTTAATATCAAAAAATTTTGTAATAATATTTCACAAAAAAATAAAATAAAGGGGAACAATAAAAAATGATTAAAATAGTCAAAACAAGCCAAAAAATCACGATGGGATCGGGATCGAAAACTAAATTATTATCAAAGTACTTAGTTTAATAAATTGGAGATAAACCTTCTAACGAAATTAAAAAAAAAAAATCATAGAAATCTCCAAATTCAATTTTCTAAAAATCTCACCTTTCAAATTTTTTTGTATACTACCCTAAACTCCAATGGTGTATGAGAAAAATATTATTGGGGTTTACAGTGGGATAAAATAAGTTTTGGGGATAGGATATATAGACGGTAGAATTTGAAGGGCATTCATAAAGTTTTCGAATAAAAATGATAAAAGCAAAAAAAATTAAAATTAAAAATTAAAAAGAGTCAAAATACTTCAAAAAAAATTGAATAAAGGAATCTTTGACTACATGACAAAGAAATTTATAGAAAAGTAAAACATCGTTTTCTCTCTGTTAGATGCCTTTTTCCTGAACTCCCTGTTTTGGAAAAAACTCCGAGTAAAGGAAACCGAGAACCCAGAAGCGCTGGATTTAGAGAGAGAAACTACATATAGAGAGAGAGAAAATGAGAAGAAAAAGGAAAAAGGAAGTGCACGACTCTCTATGCATGAGAAGAGAGAGAGCAAACCACCTGTGACCTAAACCCAAGAGAATATCAAACAAAACACAACTTAAAGGACGCCGTTAGTATGCGGGCATGTAGAAATGCGGGGCTTCTTAAAAATTTATTTTTGAGATGGATTTTGGACATGGGAATAAATAAATAAATTTATAAATAAATAAATAAATTTATAAATAAATAAATAAATTTAAAAATTTTAAAAAATAAATTTAGTAAAAAAACATTTGGACTCATAATTTCCTATATTATGTTATTAGATGGAACACTTAGTTGCATCTGTCTTTAAGATGGATGCTCTACACTTTTTGGATTGCATGTGTAGTAACCATGCTCATAATTTTTCATCTTTAAGATGGATGCTTTACTCTTTTATAGGAGTACCGGTAAATCCAATATTTCGACCCACACCCACTTGCAAGTCTTTGAGATGGATGCTCTACACTTTTTGGATTGCATGTGTAGTAATCATGCTCGCAATTTTACATCTTTAAGATGGATGCTTTACTCTTTTATAAGAATACCGGTAAATCCAAATTTTCGACCCACACCTACCTGCAGGTCCCGAAACAAATAATGTTTGCATGGGTGCCTAACCAATAAATCTAATTTTTCGACCCATGCCCACCTGGACGTCCCGGATCGGGTCCGAGTCCATTGCCACCACTTTCGACCTACGACCCAAATCCAAGAGACATCGAACAAGCAAACGACACCCAACTTAAAAACACACACCAAAGAAACATGCATTGCATTTTAGAGAAACATGCATTGCATTTTAGAGAAACATGCATTTTGTAGAGGGAGACCTGCACAAGATTGGAGGGCCACCACATTGCAGCCGGCTCCACCAAGTATTTCCGAAATATTCCCGCCCATCCAAAACCCAACAACACCTGTAACAGCCCCAATCAAATCCACAGATTCCACACCCAACCCCTCAATCGATTTTAAAAAATAAAAAAACCAAACACGAAAGATGAAAAACCAGATCTAAATACCTGAGTTGTGATCACAACCAGAAATGCGACAAAGAAGGTGAGAGTCTGCTTGTAAAAAATCTTCACAGAAGTCACAATATGAATTGCGTAAACGGATCCGGCCCCCGAATTCGCGAAATGGTGATGAGGACATGTTCCTTCACGTTAAAAGGCCCCGGATTCAGCGTAAACTCCCAGCTAGTACGCTTGAAGAACGGCCAAGTCGGCAAGACAATGGCCATGAGGTGGCCCAGGGGCACCACTGCAATCTGAGCTGAGATCGAGGTTATCGACAGGGGCTCGGTGAGGAACCAGAAGAACTGGTTGAGGAAGGAGAGGAGGACGCAGAGTAGGGAGCCTAGGAACCAGGTTCGGAAAGTTAGGGTTGGGACAGTGGTGTCGTCTGTTGTAGGCACCGTCAGGGCAACTTGCTCCACTGGTGAGTTCTCCATTTCCTCCTCCGGGGAGTCGGCCCCTGTTTTTGAGTCCATTTAGAGAGAGAGAGAGAGAGAGAGATCTAAGAACGGGAAGGTGGAGAAGGGGCAGAAAGAGAAATGGAGAATAACTAGAGAGAGAGAGAGAGGACAGAGCGAGATACTGCAGAGAGAGAGAGGTACAATGAGAGAGAAAGTGAGGCAGATAAGTAGAGAGTGACAGAAAGTGAGGCAGATAAGTAGAGAGGGAATTGGAATCTGGATTGGAATTTCGAGTGAATATCTCTTAAAAAATTACTAATTTTTTTTTTCTTTTTTTCTTTTTTTTTAAAAAATTTTATTTAGGGATATAGAAGAGGTGACAACGGTCGGGTATGGGAATGCCTCAGGCCGGTCCCAAACCAAAAAAAATGATGTGGGGTTGAGACGACCCAAAATTAAAATGTCTATGTATTTAATTATATTTAAAAATATTTTATATATTGAGACTAATAATCTAATTGTTGTCAAGTCCAAGATTTGATCCCAAACCCAACCTATCATATCCAATTTTTAGACACATACCCGAACTTGAATTGGGTCTTTCCCTCCTGTCGAGGTCGGTTGCCTTACTTAAAACCGATTTCATGACTAGTTTTAATGTTGTGACCGCCAGTTTGAACTACTCACAAAAAGGCTCCAAACTTGTAATTGCACGAATCTGGATCCTTTTTACACCTACATGATCTCACGGAATTCTCTTTCCCAATTATTCCCCCCCCCCCCTCCCCTTTTCCTTTCCCTTTCCCTTCGTCTGATGCTTATCCCAGGCGAGAGAATGGTGTTTGAAAAATTGCCGATCCAAATATAGATATTTTTTGAACAGGGATCATAAATGGTATTGTCGATGAAAATTCCTAAGTAGATGATTTCCTATTAAGGAACGTAAAAAAAGAACTTGGGCTTAATTGGTTATTGCTTGATGATTTGTAACGGTACGTCTTAAGCTCAATTCCCACTTAAATTAAGGAGCCCCCACTTATTCACCCAAACAAAATATCGCATAACCTTGATTCCGTTGGTTTTTTTTTTCTTTTTCTTTAGTTTTGATATGATATACAGCCAAATCTTAAATCACTTGCGAATGGAATCCATCCCTTGGTGATTCATAACTACACAATCGCCTAAGTTGAACTCAGCAAATTGAATCATCCCTTAATTCAGATTTTGAAATGCAAAAAACAAAAAAAGTTTATATAAGGTGTTAACCTTATATTATTGAACTAAGTAGGCAAATTGAATCATTCCTTGACAATTCAGATTCTGAAATTTTAAAAACAAATTTTTTTTTTATAGAAAGTGTAACTATTGAACTAAACGGCGCTTCAATAATTGTCTAGAAGGGAGTGTTCTGATATTGGAAAACGTCCACTTTAATCATCTCGAGTTTAAGTTATATGGATATAGAAAAAAAAAAGTTATTTTAGGTCTTAAACATAGTACATCTCCTAACAAGTTATCTAGTCGGTTTTTTTTAATATATTCAAATATTTATAGGTATGCTCGATATGTACTATTTTCAAGAACGTATGGTTTCTATAATGTTGCAACCTTAAACAATCCAATTAGGGTGCACCTCCAAATTTTATCATGATATATAATTTTTATATAAAAAATTATTAGGATTATCTTTAAATCTATCTTGATCTCTAATTATAAAATTTTAAATATAAAAAATGATTAAAATCAAGCATATCTTTCAACATAAGAAAATCTTTAACATGTGTTACAAGATGCACTATCTTTTATATTCAAATTTTTTTTTTTTTATATTCATACATCTCGAAGTCGAGATGATCAATTAAAGGGTTTTTCACTATTAAAACAACTTTGTCCAATGGATTTTTTAGTTGCATCTTTAATTCTACTTTTTAAGGTTCCCACCTTACATAAACTTTTTGATTTTTAAAATTTTAAATACTAGATACCAAGTTCCATTCTCATATTTCTCACTAGTTTAAAGTAAACATTAAAACCGGAAGTCAACATTAAAAAAACAAAGACGGTTTCCTTATCCCAATTGGGCACCGAATCCGAAGGAAAAGTTATTGCCCTGCCGCTTTTCATGTACCCAGATCCAAAACCGTTTGACCATTCCTATACTTTCCTACTTTTAAAACATTAATTAAACCATTAATAAGCCAAGTACTTTTTCAACATGGGTGCACTTTGCATACGGATGCATTCGCAGGTGGGTTCACCTTCAAATTTTATCATGATATATAATTTTGTTATAAAATATTTTTAAGACTATCTCAAAAAATATTTTTATATTTAATTATAAAATTTTAAATTTTAAAAATAGTTAAAATCAAATAGATCTATAAACATATGAAAATCTTGAAAATGGATGGTATAGATAATATGTTGTAAAATGTACTATTTTTTAGACTTAAATTTTTTTTATTTTTCATGGTCGTACATCTTGATGTCGAGATGATCAATCAAAAGGTTTTTCAACATTAAAACTATATTTTCCGATGGATTTTTTAGAGGCATCTATAGTTCTACATTATAAAGTAGCATCCTTATATAAACTTTTTCCTTCCAATATATTATCCCTAATGAACAATTGTTTCATGTGGGCTGGACCGCATTTCTACAACATGCAGTCCAGAGGTATAAGCATGTTTTATAGATAGATGTAAATAGGTAGTCCTTCTAAAAACTATTGTAACTAATGGTTCAAATGTTTTTTTAATATAATTGTTATTTTTAGTATTCAAAATTTTTTTATTTTTTCATATTCATGATCTGTATATTAAAGGTTACATATTCACTGAAAATTTGATTCAAATTATATTTAAAATATATATTTATTGCCAAGCCCATTTGTACGCTTGACGCATGCTAACTGCGTCCATATCAAATTCATGAGACGTGATAATTCCCTCCATGGTCTTAACCCCCCTGCCTCACCCAGGTACTTTATAGGGGTTTCTTAAAACTTGGACTGGGATTTGGATTGCCCACCTGGAATAGGATTTGGATTGCCCACCTAGCCATATTGAAGGGAGAGGATGTAAAATTATGATACTAAGAAAGAGAGATGAAAGCTCATATTCACTTGAGAGCTGCGTTACATGGAAACTTAAAAGTTATTATTGAGTAGAATAAATAATAAAAATAAAATAATATTATGAAGTGAAGTGTGAATAATAGTCATAAATAATTTCTTAAAAGTTAGTAATTAACATATATAATTTAAACATATTAAAAGATAAAATTTAAAGAAAGAGCAAGATCTGATAAGGAACTTAAAAAATTAATTATGGCTTGTTTTTATATTAAGTGAAATTTATAATTAAAAATTATAGTTACTCAAAAGTTCAAAAAAATATAAGTTATGACTTGTTTTTAAAGGTATTGGTGAGGTGACATTAGTGGTGGGAATAGAAACCACAATATGGTGAGTAGGATATGGGGTGCTACCATCACGATCCCATCCTTTTCCCAATATAATTAATGCTTGAATAAAGTATTATATATGAAATGATACAATAGTATTAGAAATTACAAATTTCACACTACAAAACATTAAAAATTAGTCACATTTTAAAGAAAAAACAATTATTAATTGAAGGTCCTACCAAAATCAATTTAAAAATTTAAAATAATTTGTAATAAGAATTTAATAGCAAAGTATTCGAGATAATACTAACATTTGAAAACATGAAGCTATCATGCCACGCGATCCACTTCACACATCATCCAAAAGAAACTGAATTAATTTTAATTACAAATATAATAAATTATTCAAAAATAAATATCCTAAAAAACTAAACAGGTTTATAAAAAATACAATAAGAAATTAATAGTAAATTTTTAGAGAAAACACCAACATTCAAAAATGCGAAACTAGCCAGCCTCATAGTCCATTTACAAAATACATGGATAGAAAATTTACAAAATAAAATCAAAGCATATATTACATTTCCTCCCATTTGATGAGGTTTGCATATTTATTGTAACACCCAATAATTAACTGAAAATAAAATATATAGATCCAAAAATAAATATTAGTGTTTATTACATAAAAAAATTCAAACTAAAAATTATTCATTATAAATATTAATTAAATTAACTGAATAATGATTTTTAACTAAAAATGAGATGCCTTTCATTTCAATGTACTAATAACATACATAAAATCCCTTTTAAAAAAGGGTGTGGTTTGTATAGAGCCTAGGCTCTAAACAATCAAATTAGAGTCTACTTTCAATTAGTGTCCAAAATTGTGGTTTCACTATTGGAAATCTTTGTGATAGCCTTAAAATATATTTTTATATTTATTTATAAATTTGAAAGCTTCAAAAATAGTGTAGATTGACAGATCTATGAAAACTTGAAAATCTTGAAAACTGACGGTCCAAAAATGCTTTACAAAATGCTCTATTCTCATGTCCATGCTTCTTGATGTCGAGATGATCAATTTGAAGATATTTTGGACATCAAAACAATATATTCTAATGAAATTTTTGAAGTAGCCTCAAATTTGATTGTTTAGAGTATAAACTTTTCCCTTTAAAAAATAGAAAAAGCAAAGGAAAATCTGAACTTAGGTAAAATAATTTGAAAGATAATAGCACAAAAAAATCAATAGACAAAAGAATCAAAGCTTACTAGGATACATCAAAGTGAGTAGAGAGTTTTGCAGATATAGAGTCTAAAGTGAGAGCAAACAGAGAGGATAAGAGAGTAGAAAGAGGATGACAAAATAGTGAGAAGATGAGAGATTGGAAACCGCTAGAATAGGGGATTTGGAAAACTTGTTATCAACTTCTCACACCTCTTTTAAATAGAAAGAGACCACTATTTCAAATTGAGAGATACGATTAAGAAGGAATATATAGTTGAGAGATGGGAGAGATAAATATAGAGAGATGCACCTTTCTTTTCTTTTTTTTTCTTTTTTTTTTGGTAAAAAGATGCAACTTTTTAAATTGAGATAGATATGTCCGAGAATAGATAGAGATGAGAGATGAATGAGATTTAAGTATACGAGGATAGTGAGATATTTTACGAGCTCAAAAAGGGATTGTATACTATGAGATCATATACATATATATATATATATATATTCTTTTCACCCTTTTTTTTTTTTCTTTTAGCAAATATGACTTACAAGTAGTTTTATTGCAATAACTCTTGATTCAAAGAAAATTAAACTAACAAATCCAATATCTTCAAAAAAACCTTGATGTCATTAAATCAATTTTCTTTAACCAAAGAAAATATCAACAATTCTTATGCTTGAGAATATAAAACCAATATAATTAAATATAGTAAGAAACAAAAAAAAGAGAGTGCCGGAGATTACCTCAACCGGCTTATTACACCCCACACCGAGTCACCACCATCCGATGGTGCGGGATCAATTTTCAACATTCAATCTCAACCGGAAAAGTAAATTTAGGCCAAGCCACACTAATAGAACATGAACACCTTTGATCACAAACTCAAACCCTAGGTGAATTCCCTTAGCAACCTAGTTTGAGAGAGATGAATTATCTTTTTACTAAACCATAAAACTCTTAGCCATAAATAGTAAATCCATAGTTGAGAGATATGAGAGAGAAAAACTCCATAACCTAAACTCTTCGGTTCTTTCACAATGTAGAAGAGAAAACGATCTCAAAGATGGGAGAGTGGGACATGCCTCTTTTTTTTTTTTTGGCTTTCACGAGAAAAAGAAATTTTTTTTAAGAGAGAGATAGAAAGATAATGTGTAGAGATTTTGGGTAGAGACAATCCCCTTTTTATAAGCTTTAAATAAGATTAAGGTTTATTAAGGTTTATTAAGGTTTTCTTTGACTTGCATCTTCTTGAGAGATTGAATAAGAATCATTGATTTAAGTGATTTGTGGCGTGAGATATTTGAGCCATCCATTTAATAAATGGGCCATCAACATTATTGAAGGTGCATACCCTAAACCATTTTACTATCAGTAGAAATTAAACAAATTAAATCTAATCAAAATATTGTGCATACTACAAAATAACACAAGTCTACTCAATCTTTCTACAAAATCTTTCAAAGATATATCAAGTTGGTCAATATCTTCCAACCATATGGCCACATGTCATATCACTAAAAAAACTAGGAAAGAGAATAAAGGGTGGGGTGTGCCATCCAAGGGAGGCACTCATAGGCCCCACCTTCTAGAAATATGGTGGGCCCATATGCACAATGGGCTCCCATGATATTTTTATATATTTAAAATTAATAAAAAGAAAGATGTGTGAGATGAAAAAATTTGAAACTAAAAAAAACAAAAATTTAAGAAAAGAGATAGGAAAGATGTATGAGATGAAAGACAAAAAAGTTTTAAGGAGAGATGCACGTTTTCAAATTTTTAGAAAAAATTAAACTTACAAATTCAAATGAAAAATTTAAAGAAAAAGTGAGGAGTGTGTGAGATACCTTTCAAATTTTGAGATATAAAAATTCTAAAATTCAAAAAGAAAAATATATGTAAGAGACGATAGATGTGCATGAGATGAGTGATGGGAGAGTTTTAAGGAGAGATGCAACTTTTCAAATTTTATGAGAGAAAAACCTTAACAAAAAAATTTAAGAAAAGAGATGCGAGAGGAGAGAATTTTAAGGAAGTATGCACCTTTTCAAATTTAAGGAGAGATAGGAGAGTTTTGAGGAGATGCACATTTTAAAAATTTGAGACAGAAAAAATATAGAAATTGAAAAAAAAAATTTAATAAAAGAGGTGGGAGAGGTATGTAAGATCATAGAGTTCTAAGGAAGGACACACTTTTTTAATTTTGAGAAACACATATCATAAAAAAAAAAGTGAGGTCCTCTCTCACTTCATAAATAGTAGATATTTATATAAAATTGTAGGATATAGATAAAACCATGTAAGCTCAACAAATTGATAATCAATTTTAAATATTTCATTTGTGAAAAGAATTAGAGGGTTTGTTTGTTGTTGATGTGGTGGAGATAGGTTTGGTAAGTTTGTTAATAAGGGCCATCAAGCAAATTGGCTGAGTACAGGGATGAACAGTCAGCTTGTCACGAAGCATGTGAAACCGGGTAGAGTGCAGTCTTTTAGTGAATAAGTTTGCCACTTGGTCATAGGTGGAAACATAGCGAATATCAAGATCTTTGTGATATACTTTTTGCGAACGAAGTGATAGTCAACCTCCACGTACTTATTATGTGCATGAAAGACCTGATTAGCAACTAATGATAATGCGCTAATGTTGTCGTACCAAATGATTGGTGGAGACGGTAAAAAATTATGAAGTCCTTGAGAAGCATGTGAATCAAGTATAACTCGACAGCGGTGTGAGTCAACGATCTATATTCGGACTTGGTACTTGACCTAGCCATAGTGGCCTATTTCTTGGCACTCCATGCGACGAGGTTGCTATCAAAGTATACGCAATAGCTACTTGTTGACTGGTGATCATCCGGACTACTAGCTCAATCCACATCAGAATAAGCAACAAGATTTAGTGTGCCTAGCTTAAAGTGAATACCATAATCAATTGTGCCTTTAAGGTACCGTAGAATGCGTTTAGCAGTAGCCCAATGTGTCATAAATTGACACACCTAATTGACAAGAAAACCAATGTCGGGCATATTATGGTTAAATATGGGAGAGCGCCAACAACTCCTATACTCGGTACCATCAAGGAGTGGATGGTTTGTGCCCTTAGATAATTTGTTGCCAATGACAATAGGAGTCATATAAGGTTTGGCCCCACTAACACGAGTTGTGATGGATGTAACTAATGAATCATATTCTTGACCAAGACCTCCTAAAATGTATATAGATCATCGTATGTGATACCGATTATGCAAGAAGAAAACCAAGCAATCATGTGCAATATAATAAGGAGAAAAATAAACAAAAGATGGAATAAAAAAACTACAAAATGAAATGAAGAACAAAGTACAACATCATATTTACGTGGTTCACCACTAGGACTACATTTACGAGCAATGCGACAAGCAAAAAGCTCGATTATCAAAGAGAAATTTACAAAATAAGATAAGAATTTTACGTTAATGAAGAAACCGGTGAATAATCCTCACCAAAACCCTTTCTTGAAAGCTCATAAAATATTTGCACCAAGAGGGACAACAAGCTTCTTCTTCACTCCAAGTATTGGGCTTGAGGGCCCAACCTTCAGGTATGGTTGTTCTTTATTTCTTTTTTTTCATGATTTCATTGTCTTCTTTGTAACCTTTATTCCTATTATCATTGTCTATTTCTTAATATTGCACAACTGTATGTGGATGGAATAAACAAACCATATAAAGAAACGAAGAACAAACCACAACAACGGATTTACGTAGTTCACCACTCGGACTACATCCATGAGAAATGAGGCAAGCAAAAAATTCCACTTGCAAAGATAATTTACAATATGAGATACAATGTTACCTCAATGAAAAAACCCATGAAAAATCCTTACCAAAAACTCTTTCTTGAATGCTCAAAAGATCTCTATACCAAGAGGGACAACAAGCTTCTTCTTCACTCCAGGTGTTGGGCTTGAGGGCTCGGCTTTAAGGTATAATTGCCTTCAAGTATATTCATCTATTATTTCTTTTCTTTCATAGTTTTTGTTGTTTTCCTTTATTTCCATTATTATTGTCTATTTCTTTAGAAAGTCTCTTTAGATGTGTTCTTCTTTTTTTACTTCTATTTATATTCTTTTTTTTTTGGTGAGTCTTCTATTTATATTTTTCTTTTCATTTTTTACAAATAACTAAGCCGGCTTGGCCAAGGATATTTGAAGGACATGTCTTTTTAAATTGATTTCTTCGTGCTCTGAATTTGATGGAGCCCACATCTTCTAACTTTAAATATTTAAGTTTGGACACGATCTCATAAGGATCGGACTTTGAATTAGTCTGATCTGTCTTGGAATCAATAGATGCTTGAGACACCATATCCTCCGGGTTTCCTTGTTAAGCTTAATTAAGTTGCATGGGCCTATTTATGAAATATTACTATTATTTGATGAAAAATTCAGAGTCATTGACAATGATATGGAGGCCTTTTATGCTTTGGGGCTTGTCTTCCACAAAAAGAAAAGAAAGGGAGCAAAGGTGGAAGATGAATTATGAGAAGGGGAGAATAAAAAAACTATGGCATTGATAAACGTTTAAAAACTCGGTTCGGGCTTCAGATCAGGCCTTACCGTTGCCAAGCAAGTAGGTCGAGTCCGAGCGGACTCGCTCAAGTGGTGTGCGGTGCAAACAAACTAGCCCAAACAAATAAATTAAAAAACAAAAAACAAAAACAAAAAAACTGTTACAAATACAATAGAACTAGTTAAATTCAAATTAAAGTAAAAATAACATCAAAAGTTGTAATTATATATATATATATATATATTGATTTGTTGCAAGAGACATTTCAAAAAAAAAAAGGGCCATACAACAAAAAATACTCACAAATCATCATCCAAACATCAAAATTACGTGCAAAATAGTTAAACGTTGATTTTAGTTTAACAATTTTTTATTGTTAAATATTCCTGAGTTTTACCCTAATAGTATTTTCAATCGCCAAACAAGGAGACACTTAGTTGAGCATATCAAGAACCAAGCAACAGAATAGCATGAAAGCCATTGGGCGGTAACACATACATTTTATTGTTGGGAGGGAATTGCATTAGCTTAGGATATAGACTCGGCTAAGGAACGAAAGCTTAACCAGGTCTACCGAGGCTACTCCCACGTAGGATATCTGGTAAGGCTTCGCTGCTCTTTGCTATCGAGGCCTAATCTCTTGATCCGTATCTTTCTCTTTCCACCAGGTTAGGTCGCTATCAAACCCACTTCTGCTACAGTGAACTAGAAATTTCAACTCCCAACTTCTACCGCTAAAATTTCCAGTGGCCAAACACCTCCTTAACAGCTTCAATTCTTTGTGGCACTTGCAAAACCCATAGTTTAGTGGCATCTAGAAATCTTAATATTAATCTAATTTCAAGGCCTTTAAGGTATATAGTGGTCACCACAGGGACTTAGTTGCAAATCACCTTACCTTCTCTAGCTTAGAGTCGATCGAAACCTAAACCTTAAACTCAATATTTAAGTCGTATACCCCACTAGGTATTTCGTATATTTGTTATCCACTTATGAAACCAAAAGGAAGTTCTAACCCCATCACCAATTGCCATCTGGATTCATTGAATAATGATAAATCAAATGCGTGCACTTAATCTAACAGCATCGGAAGCCGATTTCAAATGATATTACCCCGGATCGCCTCCAAGGATTTGAATACACCCCATGTTATGATTGGGGCCAGCAACAACCACATTAGCCCTGGCCCTAACCAAGCCCTGATCCACATAGAGTGTGTAACAATCTTAAAATTTCAAAAAAAAAAAAAAAAGAAAAGATGCTTTTAAATAGGTGATGGTCTGTTTGAGTATGATGGTCTTTGGGGACCATCACTATTTTTAAAAGTTTTTACTTTGTTTAAACTTTTGCTGCTGCTTTTGCCTCCTGTTGCTTACTGCTTGCCACGTCCTTTAGTGGACGTGGTTTTCATATGTTAAAAGCAGACTCTTAACGCGACACCTCAGGTATGAGGTAGAGCGTAATAAAATAATATAATAATACGTTATAAGAATTTAAATAGGGGAGGCCAGCACTCCCATCCTAAAAAATTTTGAGATCTCTCTCTCTCTGGTCGAAATACAGTGAACTCCTCTCTCGAACCGAATTTTTATCGGAAGCTCCCTCTCAAATATTTGTGAGTAAGTGACATCGTCTTCCTGAAAAATAGTCTGTTTTTAATAAATAGTGATATTTCCGTCCAGGATCTTATTTTATAAGTTTTGTGTGTAAGTGACCCCATCGTCTCGAAAAATAATCCATTCTTTTTAAAAATGAAATGAAATAATTATTTCTGCTTATTATCATGAATTTTAGGCGCGATAAATTTTATGCGCACGTGACCTCATTATCTTGAAAAATAATCTTTTTAATAAAAATTGTGATATTTTATCTATGTTAGAAATTTTGAATGCTGTAAATTAGAAAAATAAATTTATTTATTTTTCTTGTTTATTGTTAGAAATAAATGTGATATTTCTGCTTTTAGTAAAATTGTGATATTTCTTTCTACTGTTTTGAATATTTAGACATTGTAAAATTCATGTGCAAATGTCTGCCTTATTATTTAAAAAAATTGACATTTTTGCAATTGATTATAGTATTGTTGTGAAATGTTTATTTGTGGATTGATATCCCATAAATTGTGATAATTCCGTATTTTTGAATTTTTATAAGAGTTTTTCTATACATATTAAATTGGCAATTATGCTAGAATGCCTTTACAAACTGCTACCTTTCTAAATTTGAGCCCAAAATATTTGATTGGTTATTTTTGAAATGTTAGAGAGTGACTGTTATTAATGGTTTAAGTGAAATTCATATTAATGATTTTAGTGATATGTTGAGTACATGATATTGCTGCTTTCGAATGTTTAAAGAGATTTAGAAATAATTTAAGTATGCAAGTGGACTCATCCGGTTCGTCGGTGAGGTATAAGTGAAACTATCTGGGACGCCGGTAGGGATTAAGTGGAATCATCCGGTAGGCCGGTGAGGTATAAGTGGACCTGCAGGGATTAAGTGGATCTATCTGGGACGTCGATAGGGATTAAGTGGACCCATCAGGACGCTGATGGGGTATATAGGTGACCTACTTGGGACGCCAGTAGGGTATTTTGTGAAATCCTTTGAATTATGTACTGCCGTTAAAAGTGTTATAAGCATTTCAATTACTCGGACT
>NW_006499827.1:1584060-1688799 GCF_000471905.2 Amborella trichopoda
TGAAAATATTAAAAAATACATTACAAACAAAATCCATTCTTTTTTGAGATTTTAAATAAATTTTAATTTTTTTTTTAAAAAAATACCTGGTTGGTTACCAAACCGGTCGAAATCGGAACCGGCCACTGGCCAATTCCGATCTAAGAGGCACTTTAGTATGTATATATATATCACACACATCACCGTCTGAAAATGAATAGTGTTTTCGGCCATAGGCTCATCACCATCTGAAAAAATCGGACGGCGTGTATCTTTCAACTTCTACAGTAAAAAATTCATGCAGAACCGCAATAAATGGTGAGTCGTTCATTGCATATCCGTTCAATGAACCGCCATGAACATAGCAAGTCTGTGGCAGTGGCGAAACACTGTAGCACTTCGCCTATTGGCATTTTTAAGGTTTTTTCATATATATATATATATATATATATAAGCTCACTGGTATATAATTAAAACCCCAATAAACTTTCAGCCATGAAAAACTCAGGAAATCTCAATGAAAATGGCACCAAATTGAGATATAATGAATGGGCAAGCCAACCATGGAATGATAAACTTAAAGCAACTCAAAGATGCACGTAGAGGGGATTACCTCGTTGTTATAGATGAATTTATAATAAAAAAAGATGGCCAAGTGATGAAGATGTAATGTGTTCTCAAGTGTGATTAGGGGTGGCCATCGACTCGCGGATCGATCCAAAAATTAGTAGAAAAGGGTGTTCCTAAGTCGGAAAACCTTTCAATTGTTCATCTAGAGCACCAAAAGTGTACATATAAAGAAAAAAAAAAAAGAATATCAAATCTTAAAATAGTGCATCTTGTAATAAGTTACTTGGACTGTATATTTTCAAGATTTTCAACTATTTATAAATATGTTTGAAATTTACTTGAAATTATGAGATCTCCGATACCAAAACTATATCTTCAAGGAAAATAGGCACGCTTTGGTTGTATAGTTTAGGGTGGCTATCTCATACAAACCTCTCCCCATTTTTAAATGTCGAGCTTATATGAGGACTTTTCATAAATTTTCCTATTTTTAAATCTTTCCCTAGTTTTTCATTACTTCCCCTTTTTTTCCATTTTTTTTGGCTCCATTTCTCCACTTTCTGTAATGAAACGCATTTTTTTATTTATAACATCATTACCGTTATAAAACCAAAAAGAAATGCATACAATGAGACCATTTACTTTTAAATAAGGAGATCACGATCATTATTGACTATTAGATGTAAAATACGGTGGTTGACGCTTCAACCTATTGAATCTTATATCTAATAGCTAAAAATAGTTATGACCTCTTTGTACCAAAAAATAAATGTTCTCATAATATACAAGCCCAAATAAAAGCATTCGAACTCCGTCTTTCGTTTTTTTTGTTTTTTTTTTAGACGATTTTGAGAGAGCATCAAGGAGGACGCGACCAACATACCACACTAGTTGTATGAGCAAAAATTCACAAATCATGGGCATGTCCCATCGACAGCCTTTGCTATGATAATAACTTACAGTAAAAAAAAGCATTAGCTATGAAAAAATAAACAATCCTAAAACATTTTGCAAAATTCAAATAAACTTTTGTGGTTTTGCACTATTTGGGCCTCGACCAAGACCAATATTTTCACTTATATAAGTCATTTCATATAATGCATCTCTGTAAACCGAGAGAGGTTTACATAAATACTCTCTGTAATTTTTAAAATTTAAGAAATGTCCTCAATATTTTATGGATGGGTTTCTATGAGTCAGCCGACTCATATGTACACGTGTGGAGCCCCTATAAAATTCACCTTAAAGATAAATTTTTTATTTAAAAATTTAAAAATTCGTCATCTAAGCTAAGCTGATCATAAATATAAAAAAAATATATATTTTTTATATGAACCTTACAGTGTGTTTTTTTAGAATGTTTTTGGCACAATTCATATATGACTTGACCCCATGCTCTTTCCACAACGTCCATCTTAAAGATGGACATCGAAGAGTCAGCGGGCTCTTGCACCTGCTAACTAATAAAACACTTTCCCATATTTATAGTTTATGTTCATATTCGTTTTTTTTTTAGCATATCCAACATTTAAATTGCCCCTTTCTTTTTCCCTGCATTGGATTGAGCTCAAACTTATCCACGTTTCTCGTTAGAATGAAGCCGTAAAAAATATATAAATAACTAAAATAATTAAAATAACAAAAAATAAGAAAATTATCAGAAATATATCTTAATTTCTGTCTAATTGAAAAATACCCTCAACTCTTATAAATTTCGTCCACATCTTTTTTTCTTAATTTTGATATTATTTTTTACCAAAATAACCTTAACACAGTGAATTCTCTATCATAAAGTACCGTAATTTGGTAGTCACGTATTACCATGATGGTTATTCTGATAAAAAATATCAAAATTGAAAAAAAAAAAAAAAAAAAGTGTGGATGAGATTTTTGAAAGTGGGTAGTTTTTTTTTCAATTAAAAAAAAATTAAAGTATATTTATGAGGTTCCACTCCTTTCTCTTTCTTTCTTTTCATCGTTGAGTGAAGGTCCACTTCTTGCTTTTAATTTGATTTCATAGGATAGGTCCAAATAAACCTATGTACAAAAAACAGCGCACGACAAGTCATGTATCATAACCTATTTTGGGCCAAGTACATCCAAATCCCACTCTGCCTCTAATAAAGAAACTAATGTCATTGTCCCTCGTATATGTTACCATATGCATTTAGGGAAAAGATTTGGTGGTGTACTGGCGAGATCACTGCCAACACGTGGTCTCCTGTCCAAGACACATGGTTAATGATGTTTATATGATCTTTTTTTCTTTCTTTACTTTTATTTTTTATTTTTATCTTTTTCATTCATCCAGAATACCAAGTTTAAACGAATAAAAAATTTGAATTGCTTTTTTTGTATCTTTTTCACTCATCCAGAATATCAATTTTAAAAGAACAAGAAATTTGAATTGGAGCATAAAACAATCTCCAACGTATCCACTAGGGATGATCAAAATTATTGTTTGAGAAAAGCTAACATTCTTTTGTTTTTTTTCTAATTTGAAATTGATGACAAAGTGAATCAAGGATGATATGATATAAAATTAAGAAAAAAGTTCATAAATTGATGACAAAGTGAATCAAAGATGATATGATATAAAACTAAGGAAAAAGATCATCGGTGACAAAGTGAACCAAACGAAAAGCAATCTACGAAAACCAAAAAGAAAAAACAAACATAAAAGAAAGAGACAACCAACTACAACGCAATGATATACATGGTTCGGCAACATGCCTATATCCACGGGAGATGAGAACTTTTTTATAGGGTTACAAAAACTCTCTTCCTCACGCCTTTCTAATTACATAGCAACCTGTGTTTTTTCCTTAACCCTAGATGAACCCCCAACCGCAACAATATATATATGGTTTTTCCCTTAATCCTAAATGAACCCCCAATCGCAACAATATATATCGAGTTGCAGATAGATGGTACAAATTATCGAAATATCATTGTACGGATATATATTAAGTCCCAAATATATCGAAATATCATTTTTGACTCCACTTTGGTAGATCTATTTCCTCATAATACAAGACATCAATCCTCAATATATATGATGTAAAACTAAGGAAAAAGTTCATAAAAGGTTGTAACTTTATACTTTTGCAGTAAAGTGCACCTAAAAAAGAATGTTATGAAGTTGCAAAACTTTGAAAATAAATAATTCTATGTACTAAAAATAATGCATCTTGTAAGAAGCTGTCAGGGCTATCTATTTTCAAGACTTTCAAGTATTTATAGGTTTTCTTGATCTGCACTGTTTTTAGATTTTTAAATTTTTTAATTATAATTGAATATGAATTTTTAAGCTATCCTAAGATTTTCAACGCCGAAACTACATCTTCAGCCAAAATATTCAAGATGCACCTTTTACACAAACTTGACCTTGGTATGACAACACCCCTATATTTAGGCAAGAGACCATGTATGGGGTGGTTGTGCCAGACCACCACACCAGAGCCATTTTATTAAACTTTCCCACCACTCTAAAGTTATCCTCATCTTCCAGATTTTCCCCACGCTGCAAGATAGATAAGAGTTCGACAGAGATTTTCCACAGGAGGGATACCACAAAAAGAGTAAGATTTTTTGGTCTCATGGGAACAAAATGTACACTTGGTCCCACCACCAAAACTCCATGTTATTGGATTGTTTCACTGCAAACTACATATTATTCACCAGTTGACAAAAATCGATATAGAGTTTAAAAGCCGTTCCAATTCAATTCCCTTTCAAGATTGGCATTGAATTGTCCAATTCATGGATGATCGATCTATTTTAGAATTTCAAGACTTTTTCTTCTTTTTTTCTCTCTTTTTTATTTTTTTGTTTGTCTGTTTGAAGTTGGTCACTAGGTAAATGAATTACTATCCAAAAATTTTTAAGGGCATAAATAACCATCTACTGCGGTATTTTGCCCATGAGACCAAATATACACGTTGGTCCATTCAGGACCACGGTAAATTTTTTTAAAAAAGGAGCTACGATACCAGAGATAAAAGTCGCGAACGTCGCCGCTAGAGCCGTGGGCCACATGCCTACGCACCTTATTTTGAAAACCCATCGTGCTCTCCACTTGTTCGAGTGCAATTTATAGGATTTTTAATGCAGTCAACTTACACTAAATCCTCAAAAAATGCTTGAGTTCTAACTTCCAAGTGATATAGACTAATGTTGTCTTTGTCTTGGTGAGAGAGATGAACAGTATCGGCTTATTCGGAGGAAGATTTCCGATTTTTTATATATATATAATTTAATATAAATAAGTTAGATATTTGTATAGATAATATATAAAAATAATAGAAAAATAATAAATCAAAAAAAAAATATATAGATTTTTTTTTGTGTAGGCCAAAGAGGTCGAAGCTTCAGTCGAATTTGCCCAAAGCAGACCCAAATCTTACCGAAGCGGCCCAAAGCCGCCTTAATCTAACCGAAGTGGCAATACCAGGTTTCACTTCTCTTTGATTTAAGCCTAAAATCCGAAGGCTTTGGCTTCTTCAGCAGAAGCAAGTGAATTTTACAACACTGATCTAGACTCTTATTTTGTAGGATGAAGTTTCTATACGGCCTAGGCTTTAAGAAAACAAAACAATGCCTCACGTCAAATCCTCATCTGGAAAGCACTTTCGGCCGCGGAAATCTCCATGATAGATCTAAATCAATTTCCAACACCAATAACAAATTTTGAAAATTAAAAAATAGTACAAATCTTGTGGATCTATGAACACTGAATTTTAGGGTAAAATAGACTGCTAAATAATTTGTTACAATATACATGATTTTTAGAGCTTAAAATCCTAAGTTTTTTCACAACTAATATGTTCTAGCCGAGATGAGCTATGTAAAGGTTTTCCGATGCTCGAATTGTAAGTTTTAATGGATTATGAAGTGAGGCTTTACTTATATTGATAGTGCTGCAGCCCTATTAAACCATTTTCCTTTGGTAAATATAGGTATACTTGTATCTTCTAAATTGGACTAGCTATGCTCAGCCCCAGTGTTCGATTACTCCGGCGGGCCAACTCTAGTAACTTGGACTCAAGTATCCCAAGTTAGGTGGTCCATCAATAAATAAATAGAAAATTCAAAAAAAATAAAAACTATATTTGTAATATATATTTTTATGTTTTCTATCATTTTTGCCAAAAAATTTGGGAAGTGTTTTGGCCTTTTTTTTTTGGATATTTCTATAATGTCCCTTGTCACAAAGTATTATTTTAAAATCCATTTTTTCACTACTTTTTTTTCTTTCTTTTTTATTTTACTTTATTTAGATGTGTTTTGTTTAATTTTCAAACACATTTTTCCTATTTTTTGTATGTTTTTAATTTTTTTTACCTTTTTTTGGTTTGGCCAGGATTGCCCATCTCGAGCCGAGTTACTCAAACTTGAGCCGAGCATTCAGTTTGATCCTAAGCCAAGTACCAAGTCCGAATCGATCTTTCCAACCCCGCTTGGCCCACAAAGAAAAGCAAGAAAAACAGAACGATTATGAGACAGAGAGAACACAAGAAGCCAACAAGGAGATTTCTTCACTGGGAACTAAATAGTGGATGTGAATGGTGATATTTTTTTATTTAATTTTTAAGGACATGTAATCTCTAACATGGAGATCATGAATATGGAAAAAATAAATAAATTTTAAAAATTTAAAATATTAAAAAATTAATAATTCTAATTAGAAAACATTTGGACCATTAATTTCCTTTGTTTTTAAATCGAACACCTATGTGCATCCATCTTGATGCTTTACAGTTTTTGGACCGCATATGTAGTCATGCGGTCCAGCTCGCATGAAACAATTTTCCATTGTATAGATTGGCCATTTTGGGTCAAACCAACCAGGACCCAACTGGGATCTGTATCTGGTCCAAATCAATGGGATTCGAACTGGATAGGCCAAGATGGGTTGAGTTATGGTCAAGACAACGTTTTGTTTAAAAAAAGTTGTATGTATTTTAACTGTATAAATTATATGTATATTAATATACATGTTATCTGTATAAAGGGTTAGGTCAACCCAGACCCTACCTGATATGGTCCATGCTAAATTCAGATTCGAAATCTAGGGTCCAATGCTCGAGCGCAGACCTGGACCCATACAAGTCGACCTGGACCCATACAAGTCGACCCAGTCAAACCCCACCCCTATAAAAACCTTAAAGATAACGATTCATCAAAGTAATTTAGATAATTTTAAATACTTTCAACAAAATATAACCATGTCCTAGGGATAGCAATGGACCGGGACCTAACATGGGACCTGAGGGATAGCCCCAATCCGGAGCCGGGTATGTGTTCAAAAATTGGACCAAGTAGGTCGGATTCGCGTCCGGTCCAGGTCCAACAATATTTTTCGGGTCCTAATAAATGAAATATATTTAAATACATAGATACTTTAATTTTTGTTTCCAGGTCAACGTTCAGCATGACCTGGACCGACCCAAGGCATTGCCACCCCTACCATGTCCGACTCATATTCACCGAAGTTTAGATGAGTGGAAGCCTGGTTCCGGTTTTCTAATCACTGATTGACAATGTTAGCAAAATGGGCGATCTAATCGCTAACCACCAAGTTAGATCGGAATCACCCATTGGCCGGTTTAGATTTTGGGTAGTTTTGCCGATAAGCTGGTATTTTAAAAAAAAAATCAAAAAAAATATATATAAATTCCTAAAAATAAGGAAGTTGATTTTTAATGTATTTTTAAAATTTCTTTATATTATGGTAAAGAAAAAAAATTGTTTGATCATTAATACCCACTTTTATATTTTCCATATTTTTCAAAAAAAATTGAAAAATACCCCTAGGTACAAATCCATTGGTTAAACTCCATTTTTTTCATTAATTTTCAACTTCATTTGAATATGTTTTATTTTAACCATTTTTTATAGGGTGCGGTTTGTATAGAGCCTAGGCTCTAAACAAAAAAATTAAAGCCTACATTCAAATAGTGTCGAGAAATGTGGTTTCAATACTAAAAATCTTTGTAATAGCCTTAAAATATATTTTCATATTTATTTATAAAGTTTAAAGCTTCAAAAATATTGTAGATCGACATATCTAAGAAAACTTGAAAATCTTGAAAATTGACGGTCCAAAAATACGTTATAAAATACACTATTTCCAAAACTTGAAATCCATTTTTGTCTCATCACCATGCATCTTCGGTGCCGTTTGGATATCTGGAAATATATTGTTTGTGTAATATATTACGGGAGTAATATATTACTGGAGTAATATATTACTGCGTAATACATTACCTGCAAATGGATTGTCACTGTTTGGATAGTATTTAGTACAAATGGATTGTCACTGTTTGGGTAGTATTTAGATGCAACTTGGTAAATACATTGCTACTGTTTCGCTATGTATAGAATAAATATGAGAAATGTATTACCATCCAAATATGAAAAATATGGCTATGTTTGACTAACATGATTAGACTTTGGTTTCAACATGATAAGCCATTGGAATAATATGATTGGAATAACATGATTTTATTTTGATAAGCCTTATTTTTATTTATTTTTTATAAAAGTCTTTCAAATGTCTCTTTATATATAATCTCAAATAAACAATAAATTTATAATACCAAAATCAAAATCTTTATGGTACAAGTTAAAAAATGGAAATAAGTTTGATTAGTAAACTAGAAGGTTTGGTAATTGCAGTAGAAAATTTTGAAACATTAGAAGAGATTAAAGATGTATCTTATTTCAAATGAGCTCTTACTAATCTCTTATGGTGATTATGTTGTATGAAATTTTTTATTATGATTGCGTTGTGTAATTTTTCATCGATTATCAATTATTATTTTTATTTTTATATGATAGCTAATGGCGTGCTACCATCAAAATTGAGGATAGAGGGATGTAGAAATTTTTTTATTATGATTGTAGTAGAAAATTATCCTTCATCGAGTTAGGTTAAAATCAATTTAGATTTCCCTTACTTTCATTTACCAATTATTAAAAATTTTGTTTTTATATGAGAGTCACATGATGGCTATAACCAAATTGGAGAAAGAGGGATGTATAATTTTTTTATTATTCGTGCAGTAGAAAATTGTCCTCATACACTATTCAAATCAATTTAGATTTCCCTTTTCATATCCCCTACTTTCACTTTCTATTTACCTTAATAATTACACAATAGAACGTATACTTGAGAGAGGGAAATGCTTTTGTAAGCCCGGATAGGGCTTGAGAGAGGAAAATGTTTTTTTAAACAGGGATGTGGCATCGTATACTTAAGAGAGGGAAATGTTTTTTAAGTTGGGATAAGGCTTGAGAGAGGGAAATGTTAAAATGTTTTTTAAATAGGGATAAGGCTTGAGAAATGTTTTTTAAGTTGGGATAAGGCTTGAGAGAGGGAAATGTTAAAATGTTTTTTAAATAGGGATAAGGCTTGAGAGAGGGAAATGTTTTTTTAAACAAGGATAAGGCAGAGAGACGAAGGCGAAATATTTCTATAATGGATTTAGTGATTTTTGAAAAATCTCAGATAATTTCGAGTAATGTATTTCCATTTTCTTATTATTAAATGCTATATTTCTTTTTAATCTATTGTCACGTAATAGATTTCCATTGGTGTTTAGATGCTCAATTTGAAGGTATTTGGTCGTCAAAACAACTTGTTCTAGTGAAGTTTTTGAGGTAGGCTCAAATTTGATTTATATTTTAGTATATTTTTTTGTATTTTTTTTAACTTTTTTAACATTTTTTCGATTGCTTGAGACTTGCCCGATTAAAACGGTTAAATTGGCCGATTTACTGATTAGGCTAGTCAAACCGCTTCCAGGCCCATGTCTGATTAACCGTCCCCATTCGATTATGCGAACAATGCTGATTGATTGATGCTCGTGTAAAGAAGGTTTCACATGTTACACGGGCTCCATTCGGGAAATGTAATTCATGGGAGCACTGATCAATCACACATGTGGTAAGAATCATTTTGAAAGTGACTCGAGAGGCAACCTGTGGTCGTTATGATGAAACAAACTAAAGGCATAAATAATGGGGAAAAGCTTATATTGTTCAAACTAAATGATGTAGTTTGAATATACAGAAAGTGCTCCGCGAGTCAGATAGACGACGCGTAAAATGCACGGGCGTCAAATCAAACATGGATGGACAGTACCAAAACAAAATCCTCAATTTTTTCTTGTGTTTTTTTCTTCATATTTGTCATGGCATAGATAACGTATCCCTGATATTTTAGATAAAAAAGCTATCTTTGAAGTGAAATTTAGAGGGGCCGCAAGTGTATATATGAGTCAACTGACTCATAGAAACCCCATCCAATAAAATAAAATAAATAAATGAGACGTTTACCGTGTGGTCAAACCCGCACATGTACAAATGCGGGCTTGGCAATAAAGGGAAAGGTTTATATACTTCCACTATAGCATAAAAGATCTATGCTTCCCCTACCATCCAGCCATCCAATTTTGATCAAGAGAGCTTCTTACCGTATGATCTTAAATCCGACATCTTGAAGTATTTTATTTTTAGTTTTTTTTTATACAAGTTGTATGAATATGAAATTTGGTATGTGTTATTTTCTCATTGGGGCACACTTATAAAAATATTAAACATAATTTTTTGATAAAATATAATGACCAAAATACCCCTTTAATCTTTCAGGGGTATTTTGGTCATTTTATTTTATTGAAAATATATTTTTAATATTTTTCACTAGTGTAAGTTTAATAGAGGAATGGACATCCAAAATTTGGTGTCAAAATAATTTATAGAAAAATAATTAAAAATAAAATAGTGTTGAGACGTGACATTGTGATTGGGGCAATCTTAACCCTCCATTCAAAATGGACGGTTGGATAAGGGGAAGTATATAAGTTTTATATTGTAGGGAAAGCATAGAAAGCTTGCCAGGCAATAAATATATATTTTAAATATAATTTGTTCCTAATTTTTAGAGAATATATAATCTTTAACATGGAGATGAATAAATAAATAAAATTTGAAAATTAAAAATAATAATTATATTAAGAAAACATTTCGACTGTTAGTTACAATTGTTTTTAGATGGACCACCTATTGGAATCCATCTTTAAGATGGATGCTTTATACCTCTAGTGGACTGCATATTGTACAAATGCGGTCCGGTCCGCATGAAGCAACCGTTAATAAGTAAAAGTTATAACTATTTATATTAAACACTCCAAATAAATAAATATTGCGAAATATTATGAATCAAGGTAAGGTAACTTAGAATTTAGGAACCTTTTTAGATGCAAAACAAGATTTCAAAAGTTAGTTTCATCCATCAAAATCGTATATTTAACCTACTAGAAACAAGATAAATGAGAATATGAATTATAATACACGAAAGAAGGCATACTGTGGTTCACTCAAAGCAGCTAAATGGGTATAACAAACTAAAATCATTGTATCAATGATTTGAGACACAAAAGGTATTTTAATAACCACCAACAATATACAATTGGTCTTATTAACCATCAACAATACATAGTCAAACAACCCTTGAAACCACTCTCCCAATTGACATCACATGTGGTTTTCCCTTCTTTTTTCTTCTGATCATTTGTACCAAACACTCCTTATAGAGATGCAAGAGTAATAAGAAATTAAAATTCTCTAAAGGAGATGCCAAAACCTCCACGATAACTGCTTCTCAACCAACAAACAAGTTTATCTCTCCACACGAGGCATAGATGCACCGTCTCTCTCACTACAAGCTCTCTCTAGAAATTCACTCAGATACTCTTCCTTGCAGACTAGAGGAAAGTCCACCTTCGCCAGGAGATGACCTAAATGGTGCACACATATTTTTGTCCTCGTATTGTTCATGTATGTCACATATATCTCAGAAACCAAGAGATATAATTAAGAATTCTAATCTTGTTGGCCTTGTATTTTCTTTACTCAAATCTTTACCCGAATGGTGATAGGATTCCCATGGGACTGTGATTTCTTTGAATATCAACGTAATGGTGACTCCAAGTGGTTCTTTCAATATCAAGAGTTATAACAAAGTCCCCTGTGAATTCTTGAACATTCAGTGAAAATATTGAAGAAGTAAACAAACATGATTATGCTAACAAATCAAACACAAATCACTCCAATTTTCATATCTAACCGACACAAGAATTGAGCATGACCAATAAATTCAAGGGATTAGTTTTTCTTGATAATTTTTTGCATTGAAGTTCCACAACTAACGACATTTTCATTTGCTAAGTATACGAATTTAGTACTTGAAGCGCTGGACTTAGATATGTTTTGATAGGGCTGCAACCCTGTCGTTATAGTTAAGCCTCGCATCAAAAGTCAGAAAATTATAATTGTCGTTTAAAAACCTTTAAATTGATTATCTTGACCTTAATTATTATAGTTGTGAAAAATATTAGGATATTCAGTCATAAATATAGTATACACAATAGATTATCTCCGTTCATTTTTAACTGTTACGGATCCACAAGATTTGTAACATTTATTGAGTTACAAATTTTATAGTTGGTGGTAGAAGTTGATTCTAGAGCCATCGTAGATGTTTCTCATGCTCGAAGTGTTTTTCAGACGAAGTTTCGAGATGAGGCTTTACTTTTTTCACAAAGCCTACGCTTTATAGATACTACATCCTTATCAAAAGAATAAGGTTATAACCTTAAACAATCCAAGGCGTACCTCCAAATTTCATCATAACATGTAATTTTGGTGTTAAATTCTTAGGATTATCTGAAAATCTATTTTCATAACTAATTATAAAATTTTAAACTCAAAAGTGGTTAAAATCAAATAGATTTATAAACATGTGACAAACTTAAAAATAAACGGGCTCGATAATATATTTCAAGATGCACTATTTTTGGGACTCAAAATCTCTCTTTTTTTCTTTTTTTCATGCATCTCGATGTCAAGATGATCAATTAGAAGGTTTCATAATATTAAAACAATATTCTTCAATGGATTTCTGAGGTGTGTATATAATTCTATATTTTAAAGTTGCAATCGTATATAAATTTTTCCCTTATAAAAAAATAAAAAAAGAAAAGATACATGCATAAAATACTAAAATATTGAAACTATTTTTTAATTCCAAAAATATATACGATATTTATCTAAATTTTCCAATTACAAAAGAGGGAAGTAACCATATTTAGTCTCTTTATTTTTTCATCTCTTCTTTCTAATTCATCTTTAGCTCCTCTTTAATTTAATAAAATAAAAAATTTATATAAAGATGCAACCTCATAATGTAGAACAACGGATGCCTTTTCAAAATCCACCAAAAAAAATAGTTTTAATGTTGAAAAACCCTTTGATTGATCATCTCCACACCGAGATATATGATCACGAAAAATAAAAAGTTTTTAAGTTTTAAAAATAATACATTTTATAATATACTATCTACACCGTCCATTTTCAACTGCACCCTTAAAAGAAAGAAACAGAAGTAACCACATATTAAGGAACGTTGATGGAAATGCCAAGTGGCACAAGCATATGCCTACGTTGAAAATATACGGAATCCGATCACCAAACGCATCTATTTTCCGAGATTCTGTAAAATCCGAAGAATCTTAATCGTACATAATAGTAATTCATTTTCAATGGCCTCATAAGTGTAACTACTAGTCAATATAAATTAAAGCGACAAACACGAGAAAAATTGATTGGACATGTCTTTTATTCAAATGACAAAACAGCCTTGAGCCATTAGTTAGATAAAGGAAAAAGTTTATGGAAGGTTATAATTTTAAAATGTAGAATAACATGTGCACCTCAATAACCTTTATGAAACATTTGTTTTAATGTTAAAAAACACTACGATTTGGTGTCAAAATGTATGAATTTGAAAAAATAAATAAAAAAATTGAGTTTTAGAAATAATGCATATTGAAAGCGTATTTAGATCGTCCATTTTTAAAAATTTTATATATTTAGAGACTACTTGATTTTAACCATTTTTAGAGTTTAAAATTTTATAATTAGATTTAAAAATAGATTTTAAGATAATCATAAAAAAAATTTACAACAAAATTACACGTTAAGATAAAATTTGGAGGTACGCTTTAATTGGATTGTTTAAGGTCGCAAACTTATACAGACTACACGATAAAGATGCCTCTATAAAATCCGAAAGACCTCTTCTCTATAAGATATCAAACCAGGGAATAAGGACTCTATTATTCTCAAAACAAAGTAATTGAAAAAATCATCGATCCCACTCGAAATCATGCAAATTGGATTATGATAATTAATTAGGCCATTTTAGTTTTAAGAAACTCGAAACGCTTCTATTTGTTAATTTTAGCTTCTATTTTAAATCTCTTTTGTTGCATATAGCTTGATCTGGCTCGAAATGACCCAAGTTGGATGCGTTGAATCAAAATCAAACAATGGCAAGTCAAGTCCCAATACTGATTTTTGCAAATAGACCACTTTTTATACTCAAATCGTGCTCACGAATCGGGGTACTAACCAAGGTTGCTTAGGTAGAAAACCCCTAAAGTAAATAATTGAGTACAATCCTGTATAAAAAAGGGAAAGTTTATATAGAGTCGAGACTTTAAATAATCAAATTAGAGCTTATCTCAAATTTTTCACTAAAAGATGTTTTGATGCTCGAATATCCTCAAGCTGATTATCTCGACATCAAGATGCATGGGCATGAGAAAAAAAAATGGATTTCAAGTTTTGAAAATAGTATATTTTGTAACGCATTTTTGGACCATCAATTTTCAAGATTACAAGTTTTCATAGATCTGTCAATCTACAATATTTTTGAAGTTTTAAAGTTTATAAATAAAGATGAAAATATATTTTTAGGTTAGCACAAAGATTTTCAGTATTGAAACTACATTTCTCTATACTATTTGAAGGTAGAATTTAATTTGATTGTTTAGAGCCTAGGTTCTATTAAAAAAAACCGCACCCCTATAAAAAAAAAAGAAAAAAAAATGTATATTTTTTATTGTTGATATATGCAATTGGTTACTGAAAAGAATAGGGGTATTTTGGTCACCCAAGGAAACTACAAAAAGTAACTCTCCCACAACAGCAAACTGGCAGCTATATCCTCCAAATTTGGAGGACTGCTCTAAAATAAACGTCTCTCCTCCCATCTCTCTCTCAATCTCAATCTCAATCTCAATCTCATCTATCTAAAATGGAGGATTCAGCTAAAATCGTGTAGCTCTGCATATGTGAAATCCCTATACCCTCCAATCAAATTACAACACTCTTTTTTTCTCCCTATTCTTCCCAAAAGCAAATGGAGAATTCAGCTGCAACTTTTGAGCAAATGTGAAGGAATTCATCCCTTGAATCTAACTACCATTCCATTTTGCATCTCCCTTCATCATATCCTCTCAAAAAATGGAGGATCCCTCAAAATCCATTACCACCTCTCTCTGTAAGTCTCTCTCTCTCTCTCTAATGGATAATCCCTCTGTCTCTCTCAAATGGATAGTCCCTCTCTCTCTCTCTAATGGGTAGTCCCTCTCTCTTTCTCTCTATGAATATTGTTCATTTTTTCTCTCTCCCCACTTTCCTAGAGAGATGTTCTCTCTTTCTCTCTAGATGGGTTATTTTCTCTCTTCTCTCTCTACATGGGTTTTCTCTCTCTTCCCTTACTTATTTGTTTCCCACTTTCTCTCTCATGAATTGCAGTGGACAAGGCATCTTCCTCAACAACAATAGAAGAACCCAACACCTCCCCTGAGAATTCACCCATCGAGCAAGTCGCCCTAACGGTCCCCGTTACCGATGATCCTTCCCTACCCGTTTTAACGTTCAGGATGTGGTTCTTAGGGGGCCTCTCTTGCGTTGTTCTCTCCTTCCTCAACCAATTCTTCTGGTACAGGACCGAGCCTCTGAGTATAACCTCGGTTTCAGCACAAATTGCGGTTGTGCCCCTAGGCCACCTCATGGCCGCCGTCCTACCTACTCGCCCCTTCTTCAAGGGCAAGCGTTGGGAATTTACGCTGAATCCAGGGCCTTTTAATGTGAAGGAACATGTTCTTATAACTATTTTTGCAAATTCAGGGGCTGGATCTGTTTATGCTATACATATTGTGAGTGCAGTGAAGATATTTTATAAGGAGACCCTCTCTTTTTTTGTGGCCTTTTTGGTTGTCATCACTACTCAGGTGAGCTAAGGCCCTTATTTTTTAATTGAAAAATGGTTATATATTTCAAGAAAGTTTGTATGAGTTTTCAATTCAAAAATCTTATAAAAGAAAGTGTTTTCATTCGGGAGAATCATCAAACTGGAACCTCGAGTTCTGTGGATATAAAATATATATATATATAAAATTTTAATTATAAAAATAATATATTTTGTAAGAAGTGATATGTAAAATAATATTTTTGATTTTTTAAAATATAAACAACTGTCTGAACCATCGGATGTCGGTCGGATGAGCTTTGAGTAGAAGAGCGGGGATCCGCAACCATCTGATTGTGATATCTGACGGTTGAGGGAGTTGTTTATATACATGAGACATATATATACATGTAGTATTTTATTCCTTTTTTTTATTTTTCTTTTATTAAGGGAATAATGTGGATTTTGCTTTAGGTGTTGGGGTTCGGATGGGCAGGGATATTTCGGAAATATTTGGTGGAGCCAGCGGCTATGTGGTGGCCATATAATCTTGTCCAGGTATCGCTGTTTGGGTAAGTATTTCTTTTACCCCCTTTCTGTTTTGTTATTTGATAATTTTTGGGAAGGACACGGTTTATATATGTCCACGTAGAAATTAGTCACCTTTTAAAAAAATCAATTTTTAAGATGGATTTTTGGACTTAATTTTTTAGAGCATGTAATCTTTAATATGAAGATCATGAATACAATAAATAAGTAAATTTAAAAAAAAATAATAATAATAATTCTGTTAAGAAAATTTTTGGGTAGGTAGTTTCAAATGGACCACTTATTGGCGTCTATGTTTAAGGTGGACAACATAATGTAGGAAGGTGGTTCGACCATGAAAACAATTTTTTCCTTTCAGAAATATCAAGAGAGTAATGATCTTATAAGACCTTTTTCCACCTCAAAGAATCATTATTAAAGTTGACATAAATCTCTAAAAATACTATTATATGGGTGTGGGATTTGGCTTTTTTTATAGATCTATGTCAAATTTAATGGTGATTTTTTGAGATCCTACACATATTAGTAGAATTTAATGGTGATTTTTTGAGATCCTACACATATGAGTGGGAGAGTGGGTGGGAGAGTGGAAGAGGGTCGTATAAGATCATTTCTCATATCAAAATAGTGCTCAAAACATCTCTATATATTATGGAGATGCTCCAAAACTTGTGATTGGTCCTTCGGATATTGACATTTTATTTTGGACATGTTACTCTTAGCAGCTCTTTCTAACTGAAAATTGAGTTAGGGTCAATGGACTTGAATCCAAGTACTCAAGGTATAGAGGGTAAAATGGTAATGAATATGAAAGGTACAACATCGTGAGTGGCCAAATCTCATAGCGTGGCTTTATGATATTTAAAGTTTTGGTATTTTACGAACCTTTCAAATCGTTTTCGAAAGCTTTTAAGTAAATATTTAGGACCCCAACAAAAACAACGTAAAAGGTTTTGTACCAGGGAACCATGTTGGAAAAACCGGAAAATCTAACCGTCCGGTTAGATCGGAATTGAGCGGTTATTAATTATCGGCTCCAGTTTTTTATGGTTTTGGTGGTTGGCCGGTATTTTAATAAATTTTTTTTTAAAAAAAACTATAAAATCCAATAATTAAAGAATTTGATTTGTAATATATTTTTTAATATTATTTACATTATGGTAAATATTAGAAATTGTTTTGGTGATTAATACTCAATTTTATATTTTCCCATCTTTTTCGAAATTTTTTAAAAATACCCTTAGACACAAATCAATTCTTTAAAATCCAAATTTTTCATTAATTTTCAACTTCTTTTGAATGTGTTTTTGTTTTTAACAACTTTTTATAGGGTGCGGTTTTAATAGAGCCTAGGATCCAAACAATCAAATTAGAGCCTAGGCTCTAAACAATCAAATTAGAGCTTACCTTCAAATAGTATTGAGAAATGTAGTTTCAATATTGAAAATATTTGTGATAGCCTTAAAATATATTTTCATTTTTATTTATAAAGTTTAAAGCTTCAAAAATAGTGTAGATCGATAGAACTATCAAAACTTGAAAATCTTGAAAATTGACGGTCTAAAAATGTGTTTCAAAATACACTATTTTCAAAACTGGATGTCGATTTTTTTCTCATGTTCATGCCTATTGATGTCGAGATGATCAATTTGAAGATATCTGGGCATCAAAACAACATCTTCTTGTGAAATTTTTTGAGGCAGGCTCAAATTTGATTGTTTAAAGCCCCGGCTCTATATAAACTTTTCCCTTTTTTATATGTTTTTCATATTCAGTAGATTTTTTTGTATCTTTCTTAATTTTTTCAACAATTTTTTGACAGTCCGAGACTTGTCCTGTTAGAACTGTTTAATCGGCTAGTTTACCAGTTAGGCCGGTTAAACCGCTTTTGACCCTATGTCTGGTTAATCATTTCAGTTCGGTTTTACGAACACTGATAGAGACGTAGATTTCCGAACCGCTCTTCAATTTGAACTTGTTCGACCAGACCCGGTTCGAACAGATAAATCCGGTCGAACAGATAAAACCCGGTTCCACCGGAGAGGTGAGTCAATCGTTATAAATGAAGGGCCACAAAGGGTAATAAAATGGCATTAAATGATGGATTGGCTTGTTGCGTCCTCTTTTACCGGGGCTTTAATTTTGGCAAGTGGGGTGCCATTGCGTGAACTATAATTTGTTTTTTTTTTATTATTTTAGAGTAATGACACTATGAGACCTTCTCACCGTATTTTAAAGGTTTAATATTAAATTTTGATACAGATTTTTAAAAAAAATTATCACATGAGTGTGAGATTTGGGTGAATGGATTTATGGATAACTTTTCTAGATATATGTATCAAAATTTAATGGTGATCATTTGAGATCCTACTCACATGGGTGTGAAAAAGTCTCATAGTATCATTATTTATTTTTTTATTTTCTACTTTAATTGTCTTAAAATGGTCTACTTTTAAGTTTAAAATAAAATAATTACTACGTATACTATGCTCCTCCTGACTAAGCAAAAAATTAAATTTTGAGTTATTGAACATCTAGATCATTCTTTCTCAAAATTGGAGGGTCCTACTGCCATTTTAGGATACCATTTTTTTAAGTACATAAAGAGTGAGAGCTGAATTTTTTTTATTTTTGAGGATGGTTGCACATCAACAAAATTTGGGATCTATAAGATATTCCTAGTGAAAGTTTTGTCCGATGGAGTAGACGGATATTATACTCCCACCGGAGTAGAATATCTTTTGGCTCTAATCATTTTTGGGAATCATGTTTGTGGCAGTTTATAATAGAGTTGCTGTGGCAGTTTATAATAGAGTTGCAGTCCATTTTCTATGCATTTCTTTTGATTATGTCGGGTAAAGCCTAAAATGAGGGGAGAGATGGGTCCATGATAAAGACAAATATGTTAAAGCTGAAAAACAAAAATAAGGGTGAAAGATGGGTGTATGATATCTTGGTACCCTTATATTTTGAGAAATTCGAAATTAATGATGACTTTTGATTTTTTTTATTTCAAAGTTATGATAATCTAGAGTGTTCGAAAAAATTGGACTGGTGGTTCGAATTAGTCATCCACTGGTTTTGAGCCGGCTTGCCAGCTCCCAAGGTTTTTATTACTTGAAAATAATAAAAAAAATGGTAGAAACTAGTGAAAACCGGTAGGTCTTAGACTCAGACCAGCTCCAACGGTTTCGAACCCGCCCAATGATCTTCAAGATCTCGAATAATTGAAGCGAAATTTATATTGTTTTGTCAATTGATAATGCTAGCATTGAGAATTTGGGGATAAAGTTGTGGGTTTTTATCTAAATACAAATTATTGTCTCATTTCTTTTACTTGACGTTGCTGGTGTTCCCATACCAAGGGTTATAAAATAAATGTATTTATGATATTTTTTTAATTTTAAATAAAATAGATGGGGCCCGGTATCCCTACTAAAAATTAGTATAATTGCTTGCATAAAAGCGTGAGGGGTACAAGTTAATTGACACTCTCTAGACAACATCATAACAGCATGGAAAAGGGGTTTGGGTCGTGGTGGTAACACCCTACACTCTAGTTATCATTGTGTTTTCATTTCAACCAATGCCGCTAAACTATTTGAAAAAAAGAGTGGGCCAGTCTTCATTACTACCCCAACAAATAAAAAATAAAAAATAAAAAATAAAAAATAAAAAATAAAATATAAAATGATAATGGCGTTTCTCGTGGTCTACTCCGAATGCAAATTGAGCAAGTGGAAAAACAATAATATAACCCCTCGTGCACGTTTTGCATGATGCTATTCAACTTTAGCCATGCTTTGTGATAAGATGCATGTGAATAGTTAAGGCATGCGCGTAGCTATTTTAATGTTCAAAAATGTTTTTGGGCCATGCTCATAACTATTTTAACGAAAATTCCTTCAAAATTGTATCTTATCACAAAGTTTAGAGGTGCGCTTTAACTATTTTAATATGAAAAAATAAGATGTAATTTTGGTATCAAAAACTTTTAAGATGGCTCAAGAATCTACTTTTATCTTTTGTTATAAAATTTTAAATTTTAAAAATGGTTCGATAAAGCAAATCTATAAACACATAAAAATCTTGAAAATTGATGATTTAGAAAATTTGTTCCACGATATACTACTTTTGGGTTTTAAAATCTTTTTTTTTTCCTTATCCATACATTTCAATATCGAGATGATCAATTATATGGTTTTTCAACATCAAAATAGCCTTTTTCCAATAGATTTTTAAGATGCACTTTAATTCTACAATATAAGGGGTCAACCTTATATAAACTTTTTCCAATATTGATGCTTACCAAGTTCAAAATGAAGGCCATAAGTCAAGAAATCATATTGAATCATAAAAATGGAAAATGTGTAAGAAATGAATATAAAAAATGACTGAAAAATCACAAAATGGCATAAATATGGAGTAAATATGAGGAAAATATTTTAAAAATATATTATTTTATAATTTGAAGAAGCGACATTTTTCATAATAATTAATTTCTATTTCTTGGAATTACTTATTGATTAAAAAGTGAGTCAGATCACTTTTATAATGGCCATTTTATGCAAAAAAAAAAAAAACTATAATTTCTTTCTTATACACATAGTTTTTCTTCTCATTCTCATTGCCTGATATACGACGTTCTAAATATCGACTCAGCCAAAGTACTTGGTCCCTTGGTTGAGCAGAGTAACTCAGCCAAGTATACACCTCAACAAAGCGTGAAAATTATAAAAAATAGATAAAAACCAGAAAAGATGAAAAGAGTCAATAGAAATCATTAGAAGACTTAATCAAGATGAAAAAAATATATAAAAGATGAATTATTGAAAATTTTGACTTATACTTAGAAAATTAAAGAAAAGGAAAAATATGGAAGTTCGCAAATCATCTTATAAAGTATCAAAATCATCTAAGAAAATATTTCTAACCACTATATTTTTTGAATTTCACATTTTGGCAGAGCTTTGCATGAGAAGGAAGAGAGACGAAAAGGAAGCCTAACACGAAACCAGTTCTTCCTCATTGCTCTAATGTGCAGCTTTGCATACTATGTCCTACCCGGCTACCTATTCCCCATGCTCACCTCTCTCTCTTGGATTTGTTGGATTTTCCCTAAGTCAGTGTTAGCCCAACAACTGGGCTCGGGCCTTTATGGCTTGGGCCTTGGTGCAATTGGGCTAGATTGGTCCACCATTTCCTCTTACTTAGGCAGCCCACTAGCTAGCCCTTGGTTTGCAACTGCTAATGTGGCTGCAGGTTTCTTCATAGTCATGTATGTTATAACTCCACTATCATATTGGCTTGATCTCTACCATGCTAAAAGGTTCCCTATATTCTCGGAGGACCTCTTTACGTATTCCGGCCAAGAGTATAATATTACGGCCATTATCGACTCGAACTTCAATATTGATTTGGAGGCGTATGAGAAGGAAGGGAAGCTGTACCTTAGCACGTTCTTCGCGATGACTTATGGTGTTGGGTTCGCTTCTCTCTCTGCGACTGTGGTTCATGTGGCTCTCTTTCATGGCCGGTGAGCTTCGATTACTACTATTACGTTTATTTACTGTTATCGTCGTTAAGGAGAAAAGAGGTGGTGTTTGGTTTAAGTAAAAAGGTGGTGTTTGGTTTAAGTAAAGTTCGTTCGACTTTTTAACAAGACAATAATAATTTCTTGACACCTCTTAGAACTTGGGGTTATTTTTCACCAGTTTCTAAGAATCAGTGCTAACTTTATAAAATCAGTTGTATTTCTTTAGGGCACGTTTGGTTCGCGTGAAAATACTATGTAAAAAAATTCCCTCGCATGGTTTGGTGGGGGAATGATTTTCACACCAATTAGCTACCAATTGGTGTGAAAGATGCACTAGGACCAATTGTATTAAAATACTTTCATATTTAACCACATGAGGAAATTCTTTCACGTGAAAATACTTCCTGAGAAATATTTCACACGAAACAAATGTGCCCTTAGTTGTTAGGTTTTTCCCCATTATGGCTGTTAAGCTTGGACCCGAATTGAAAACATGTTGTAGTTAATAAAGAACCTCCATCACAGCTCTCACTAGGATCAAATTTGGATATTGAATTTTATTGACATATGACAATTTAGTTGCTAAGCTACATTGAGAGAGATCATTGAAGATTTATAACTTTTTGCTATTCCTTTTGTAATTTGACAAAATACACCTAACTTTTAATATTACAAGGAATAACACCAACCTTTTATATGACCATTAACAGCCTCCATATTTTGAATTGGTCCATTTTACTCTAGTTTTCTTCTCATGCAGAGAAATATGGCAATTGAGCAAATCTGCATTCCAAGAAAAGAAGATGGACATTCATACCAGACTCATGAGCAAGTACAAGCAAGTACCAGAGTGGTGGTTCATCACTATCCTTATAATAAACATTGCAGCCACCATTTTTGCTTGTGAATATTACAATGCGCAACTTCAATTACCATGGTGGGGAGTCCTACTAGCATGTGGCATTGCCATTTCCTTCACTCTTCCAATTGGAATAATCACTGCAACCACTAATCAAGTATGCCCTTGCCTTTAATTCAACAATTTATTGAATTTTTTGCCAGAATGTTTTTGTTTGGTGAGTTATTATGTGATATTAGAGACAGATGGCCTAACTTGTGGAATTAATGATATCAGCAACCTGGCCTAAATATCATCACCGAGTATATTATTGGATATCTATATCCTGGTCGACCAGTGGCAAATATATGCTTCAAAGTTTATGGGTATATCAGTATGACACAAGCTGTGACATTTTTACAAGACTTTAAGCTTGGCCACTACATGAAGATACCACCACGAGCAATGTTCATGGCACAGGTAAAAGAGAAAAGACAATGGTAGAATTTGTTTCTATTTAAAGGCCATGTTTACACATTTGAGAAGGCCAATTCCGCACAAATGCCCAGGATTGAAATAAGCAGGAAAGATTTAACTGTTTGACATCTTTGCTTAGCAGTTAGAGCATACATGTTCCGTCACTAACATCTAAGGTGCTTATCCCATTTTCTCTACCAGAACAGGAGTAAGAACACGAAGAACAATGCATGAGCTAACTTTGTAAATCTCACAATGTGTGCACCCTCACCAAATGCACCATATCACACAACATTCCTTACCTATAGAGAGAATGTCGTGAGCAAACATTTATAGTAGTTGAATGTTCTTCCTAATCAGGCTTGCACCTATACTTAGCATGCACCTAAGATTAAATTTTGATAAAGAAAACTCCTAAACAAATGGTTAATCATCTGAATAATGATTTCTAATATGTTAATTGTAGTGATTAGAAGCTCGTTTTCAACATGAAAGACTCACGGAGTCACCTTGCCTAGGCCAGTTGCAGAGTTTTATAATTGAAAAATCTAGTCAAGCTGAAGAGTTTTATAATTGAAAAATTTAGTTGCACCACGAGTTTGTTATTTATGTACATCTGTTGTTATTTTGTCATGTAAATGTTATCTAGTGGAGTGCTAGAAATGTGGTATGGCTTGCCCTATTTTTGCAAGATAAACATTCGACTCGGTGAGTCGATTGGGTTTTGGCAATGACTCTGTTGGCCGAGTTTTTGTGTTTTTGAACAGTGTATAATAGTGAACTCTCGCCCATCTTGCTACCATTCTTGCCCAATCATGCTTAACTCTAGAAGTTGGTCTAACTTTTCATGCAGATAGTAGGAACTCTGATCGCAGCCATGGTCTACCTAGGAACTGCATGGTGGCTTATGAATGCAATCCCCAACATCTGTGACACTTCAGTGCTTTCCTCTGATAGCCCATGGACATGTCCCATGGACCGCGTCTTTTACGATGCTTCTGTGATATGGGGGCTCATTGGACCACGTCGAATTTTCGGTGACCTTGGTACCTACTCAGCTATCAATTGGTTCTTCTTAGGTGGAGCTATCGCCCCCCTTCTTGTATGGCTTGCTCATCGCGCCTTCCCTGACAAAGAATGGATCCGTCTCATCAACATGCCAGTTTTAATAGGGGCAACAAGCATGATGCCTCCGGCCACTGTGGTGAATTACACTAGTTGGATTTTGATGGGATTTATCTTCAGTTTCGTTGTTTACAGGTATAAACGTGATTGGTGGACACGCCACAATTACGTCCTTTCTGGTGCACTAGATGCAGGTTTAGCCTTTATGGGGGTGTTGCTATACTTGTGCCTAGGGCTTGAGGACATAAGCATTAGTTGGTGGGGTTCAGACCTTGATGGTTGTCCCTTGGCTTCTTGCCCTACAGCAAAAGGGGTGGTAGTCGAAGGCTGCCCTGTTTACTAATTGCGTATAAAAGTGTGCTTTCTTAGGTGTGTTTCAGGTTTCAAGAGCCACATGTATGATCTCCCTCTCTCTATATGTCTGTATAGAAGGGTGCTCACAGCATACAAAGAAATATCTTGCGGGGCCAAACCAAAGTGCAATTTGTTATGTGAACAGGAAAACAAAAAGGAAAGTTACAATTATTTGTGGGAATGCACAGGAGACCATTAGGAATTGCACAAAGTTACAATTCTTTGTGGGGTTCTTGATTTTGAGTTGGCTTAAACTCTCATGGGATCAGCTATAGATATTTATAATTGAATTTGTAAAATGTTATCAAGCTACATTGATTTGAGCTATGAAATGATGAAACCAAGTATTAAATCAGTAAGGACTTCAAATTACAACGGAGACGAAGGACATACAGCTTTAAGTACACTAAAAAAAAGGGAGTGCAGTCTTTGTGAAGCTATGGCCCCTCTGGCCAGGAGAGTCAAAGGGCATGACTTCACATAACTAATTTTTTGGTTTAAGTTATGCTCTCTTATATAACTGGATGAATTGTTGCAGGTGCTTGAGCAACATGAATTATTTAAAATTATCAACATATTCTAAAATCCAAGTACCAAGACTATCATGTATCTGACAGAGATGAAACAAAAACAGATTCAAATCTTTAACAAAACTCTTGAAGTATGGAGCAAGAACTCATCTCAATTCGATGAATCTTCACTCTCGCTGGCTTGATTCCAATAGCATAATGAAAATTGCAAAGGCTTTGATTGTTGATGAGCCTATTTTGTCATGCGCATACCTGAGAGAAGAAGAAGAGAAACATATTGGGTAATATTCTAGGCTAAACCAATCCTATATGATAGTGAAATCACAATTTTCTACTCAACTTTTTTTTTATATATATATAAACTGCTGATGTATTTTAGGAATGGCGTTCTGTCATTTCAAATTCCCTCCAAAAATAATTTTAAATTTAGAATGATTATGTTGACGTTTTCATTAAAGCAATTTAAAAATGCAAATATGCATTTTTTTACATTTTTGGAACAAATTATGTTATTTTATAGGAGTATGTAAGTAAAAATTTTTAAATTAAAAAATTCCTAGTGCTCCATCAAAATAAGATTAGCCTAAAACAACTATTTTAATTAATTACAAAAATTACATAAATATCCCTTATATTTTGCAAATTTAAAAATTATGCCCAATGTTCATATTTTATGCTCACGACCACTTTTTCAGAACATATATAATTGATTTTAATAGTTTTTTTTATAAATTGGATGAAGCTCAAATTTTGGGTCTATATTTTCGTATTATGCATTTATAAAAAATAGGAAAATAATAAAATTAAATAAATAAAATAATTAAAAATTCCAAAATACAGGTAAAAGTCTGGTGGATATATTGCTTTTTATTTAATTTTTTTTTATATTTTTTAATGATGTGTGATGGTGGAAAATATTAGCCTACAAAATTTAAGTTTAATTTTATGTATAAAAAATAAAATTAAAATGCTAAATATGTTTTTAAAAAGTAGGACATGACTATAGAATATAAAATATAAAATATTAAGAATAATTTTTTAATGGAGAATAGTTTGATAGGGTTGCAGCCCTATCATCACCTCATAACTCATCGAAAATTACAATTTCATAAGACCTTTACATCGATCATCTCAACATGAGCATTATGGTTTTGAAAAACAATTAGAGTTCAAGTTTTAAAAATAATGTATATTGTAACAAATTATCTCAATTGTCCGTTTTATTTTAAAAATAAATGTTCATATACTATCAATATGTGTATCATTTTTCGAGTCTCAAATTCAATTGTTGGTGTTGAAAATTGCTTTTTGAGCCATGAGGTACATTTCTATTGGCCAAAGTGCTTTTTGGACGGGGATTTGAAACGAAGGTTTTTTTTTTTTTATAAAGCCCGGTCCAAACCTCATCCATTTTCAAAATCTAAAAAAATATAAGAAATATTCATCTAAATTTCCCTTATTAATTGGACTGGCCGTCACATGCTCTCAGTCTCCATGTTTGTCTCAATCTTTCATCAACTCTCTGATTTAAAAGACTCTTGTCCCGATTATAATAATTTCTCAGAGTCAAAAACCTCGACATGTGACGTAATGTTTGACATTAACCGCAATCAATTAAGTATATGCAATCCTTGAAAACAAATATGCAGAGGCCTCCTCTCCTCCTCCTCCTCAATCATCCTACATTCCCGTTTTGCTTCTCCGTTCATCGTATCTTCTCACAAGATGGAGGATATCTCAGACTCCATTACCCTCTCTCTGTGTAAGTCTCTCTCTCTTAAATGGGTACTCCATGTCTGTTTCTCTCTCTATATAGATGGGTTTTTTCTCTACCCTCTCTCTCTAGGTAGATAGGAGTCTCTCTCCATGGACTTGTGCACTCTCCCCACTTCTTGTAGATAGGTTCTCTCTCTAACCTCTCTCTAATGGGTGATTTCTCTCCCCTCTCTCTATATGGATCCCCTCTCTTGGTCTCTCTACATTGTTGCCTTGGTCTTTGTCTCACACTTTCTCTCTCTTAATTTGCAGTGGACAAGCCCTCTTCCTCAACAACTGAAGAACCCAACAGCTCCGCTGAAATCATCGAGAACTCGCCGATTGAGCAAGTCGCACTGACGGTTCCGGTGAGCGATGACCCTTCGTTGCCCGTTTTAACGTTCAGGATGTGTTTCTTGGGGGGCGCCTGTTGCATTATCCTCTCTTTCCTCAACCAGTTCTTCTGGTACAGGACCGAGCCTCTGAGTATAACATCAGTTTCAGCACAAATTGCGGTTGTGCCCCTAGGCCACCTCATGGCCGCCGTCCTGCCTACTCGCCCCTTCTTCAAGGGCAAGCGTTGGGAATTTACGCTGAATCCAGGGCCTTTTAATGTGAAGGAACATGTTCTTATAACTATTTTTGCAAATTCAGGGACTGGATCTGTTTATGCTATACGTATTGTGAGTGCAGTGAAGACATTTTATTAGGAGACTCTTTCATTTTTTGTGGCCTTTTTGGTTGTGATCACTACTCAGGTGAGTTAGGATTTTCACTTCTTTTATTATGTTTTTGGCTTTGGAAAATAATTTCTGTCAAATGTAGCTTAAGAGTTGAACTGTTTAATATCTCACCATTTCTTTTGGTCCAATTTGAAAGAGTCCATAATTCATCGTTAGTTGATCTAATTTCAAAAGAGCCTATCAAACCCATTATCATCGGTCTGGCCACTTTTGTAACAACTTCCAAGAATAAGAAGGTAAAAAAAGCTGTAAGAGTAAGTATTCTATTTCACACTGCAAGAGAGTGTACAAGCCACTTCGTGGGCCGATCCTCCTAGACAATCGGAAAGCTCAATCTTGTCCCCTTTGATACATTTGTCATCTTGATGTAAGCTAAGCATTTATCATCATCATCATAGCCTTTTTCCAATTAATTGGGGCTGGCTTCACGAATCCTGATCCTCCATGCTATACCCTCAGTGAGGCCTTTAAGTCCCCATATCTTGTGGCTAAGGCCACAAGATACATATTTAGATACACATTTATATAGCACACCTAATCCTTCAAAGTGATCCTACATTGCCTCGTTGGACTTTGAAGTTTGGAATTATGGATGTCTATGTGAAGTTTCGAATTTTAGATATGTTATATGGGACGGAATAGATTTCTTTGTTTTACATGTTATCAGGCTAGCAGGGGACTCAGAGTCCTAGACAACTAATATTAGAGACAATGAATAAATTGAAATAACTACTATTACATAAATCACGTGTATGTTTTTTCTATGCATGATTATATTTTTTAGAATTGTTTTAAATTTATTGACCACATTGGAGTTGATGTGGAACTGCCATTGAGCTGCATTGTTGTGATGGACCCCCGGCCGCATTGGGTGCGCATACTGCATTTTAAAACATTGATTGAGGGCACTATTTATATCCATGTAAGATATAAACAGGTATTATTTGATTACTTTTTCTTTTTTGTGGGAAATAATGTGGATTTTGCTTTAGGTGTTAGGATTTGGATGGGCGGGGATATTTTGGAAATATTTGGTGGAGCCGGCGGCTATGTGGTGGCCACTAAATCTCGTCCAGGTATCGTTGTTCAGGTAAGGCGAAATTGTTTTTTCTTTGATCATTTGGTTATTTTGAGAGATATCAGAATAGTACTCGGAATACCTGCATAGATTATGGAGATGCTCCAAAACTTGTGATTGTTCTCTTTGGATATTGATACAAGTTTACCTTTTTCCATAGGTTGTTGTTTCTGACCGGAAACCATGTTTGGTTCAATGGGTTATCTCCAGTACTTAAATAAAGGATGGATGGTATAATGGTTGAATTTGTAGGTCCTGGTTTGTGAATAATCAAATCGTTTTCTTTTGGCTCTAATGTATATAAATTCTTTGAGCACATTGTACCTGAATTATGATGGTGTTCCTGGTTTTCTTTTGTAACTTCTCTCAATTTTTATCTTTTGTATGTGAATTATGATGGTGTTCCTGGCTTTTTTTTTTCTTTTTATATCTTTTCTTAATTTTTCTCTTTTGAATTAAAAATTAGAAGTTTAACTTTTCAAATGATCTTTGTCAAGTGCTTTTTAGCCAACAGTTTATTGAGAGTAGGCTTCAATGGGTTGGGCCTTGCTGCCTTGCCTGGGACTCCTAGAGGCTTGGCCAAGGCCCTAATCGGGCTAAAGGCTCCTTGCCCAGGCCCCGGCCCAGCCCTATTAGTGGTTCAGGCCAGGCCCTGCCTGGCCTTTTCTTTACGGTATTTTGAAAAAACATAAAAATTTTAAAAATAGGTTGGGTGAGATTCTAACAAAACATAAAAGTTTTAGAAATAGGTTGGATGTGATTTCCAAACTTGACCAATGGTATAACTTCAATACACTGGTTGAAATTTTTTACTCGGGGGGGTGGGGGCGGGAGTAAGGTATCAATACTTACTAGAAGTTTCCTAGTTTGGGAAGTGCAATGAGGGTGTCCATACAATAAATATATAAAACTAAACCTATTTTAAATACATAAATATTTTTAAAAAGCATTTAGATGCAAAATTTACTTATTAGAAATACCTTTAATTTAGGCTAATAAAATTTGACTGTCTTCTCATATTCAAGTCCTCCACAATAATGTAGCGAAGGTATTTATCTGATTGTACATTCTAAATGACAGTAAAGAATCTTGTTTTGGTTAAATCACATAAAAGTCATGTTCTTTTCTTCACATATCTCCCTTCATTCAATTTAATAGAAAGAAAACTAATGTGTGGGGTAGATGAAGTAAATAAACATGGAAATATGGACACAGAAAGAGATAGAGATTGGAGAAAGGAGTCATTCTCTCTTGTGCACATTTTAAAAAGATGATGCGTCGAAGTCCCTAAAGCATTTGTGACAAATGTTGGACCACTATTTCCTACATTAAGTGCTATTTTGGGAAGCATTGGATTGCAACTTTCTTTTTGTAATTGATGCGAACTTAAGAATCTCTTTTTTTTGAAAAATAATGGAACATGGATTTGAATTTTGAATAATTTAGGGAAGCAATTAATGCTTGCTTCTTTTTTATGGATATCTATTTACCGCTTTCAATTTTGAATTGATATACATTTATTGTTTCTTTTTATTTTATAATGCATGGAACATGATCATATTAACTTGTTGATTGACTCATATTGGCTTAGGATCGCGCTCCCCTAACATGGGATCACGGCCGGCTACTTCCTCATTGCTCTAATGTGTAGTTTCGCTTACTTTGTCTTACCTGGCTACTTCTTACCAATGCTCACCTCTCTTTCTTGGATTTGTTGGATTTTCCCTAAGTCAGTGTTTGGCCAACAACTAGGCTCGGGTCTTCATGGCTTGGGACTTGGTGCAATTGGGATAGACTGGTCCACCATTTCCTCTTACTTAGGCAGCGCACTAGCTAGCCCTTGGTTTGCAACCGTTAATGTGGCTGCAGGTTTCTTCTTGTTCATGTATGTTATAACTCCACTATCATATTGGCTTGATCTCTACCATGCTAAAAGGTTTCCTATATTCTCTGAGAGCCTCTTCAGGTATTCCGGCCAAAAGTATAATATTACTGCCATTATTGATACGAATTTCAATATCGATTTGGAGGCCTATGAGAGGGAAGGAAAGTTGTATCTTAGCTCGTTATTTGCGATGACTTATGGTGTTGGGTTTGCTTCTCTCACTGCAACTCTGGTTCATGTGTTGCTCTTTCATGGCCGGTAAGGTTGGATTTCTCCTCCAACGTCATTTTACTATTATCTTTATTTTTGTCTTTATCTGTATTTTTTATTATTGTTGTTGCGAGGATAGATAAGCATAAGAGATTGGGGAAGTAGAGTTTAGCTATTTTATAGACAAGAATGATTTCATTTCACTTCGTAGAACTTGAGGTTATTTTCCACTAGTATCTAAGAACCAATTGTAACTTAGTAAAATATGTCCCATTGTTCTTTTTGTTAGTTTTTTAACCCCTCATGTGTGCTATGCTGGGGTCCTGAATTGAAAACCAAGTGGATGGTCAAACAAAGAGCCTCCATCACAGCTTTTGCTAGGATTCAAAAGTGGGTTTGAATCATGTATTGTTATATACTTGCGGAGCTACAATTAGAGAGATCATTGCAGATTCGTTATTTTCCCTATAGCTTTTTTAATTTGACAAAAAAAAAAAAGGTTTAAAATATAAGACATGTATCACTTTTTTATATGACCATAAAGCATCTCCCTGTGTTGGATAGGACCATTATACGCTAGTTTTCTTCTCATGGAGAGAAATATGGCAATTGAGCAAGTCTGCATTCCAAGGCAAGATGGACGTTCATACCAAAATCATGAGCAAGTATAAGCAAGTCCCGGAGTGGTGGTTTATGGTTATCCTTATGATTAATATAGCAGCTGCGACTTTTGCATGTGAATATTACATTGACCAACTTCAAATGCCATGGTGGGGAGTCCTACTAGCTTGTGGCATTGCCATTTGCTTCACTCTTCCAATTGGGATAATCAGGTATGACCTTTCTTCTTAATCCAACATATGGTGAATTTGATGTAATTAACCTAACTTGTTGAGTTTATGACGTCAGCATCCTGGCCTAAACATAATCACAGAGTATTATCATTGGATATCTATATCCAGGTCGACCAGTAGCAATGATATATTTCAAAGTTTATGGGCACATCAGTATGAAACAGGCTGTTACATTTTTACAAGATTTTAAGCTTTGCCATTACATGAAGATACCTCCGAGAACAATGTTGATGGCACAGGTAAAGAGAAAACACATTATTGTTAGTACACTAATGTTAGAATTGTTTCTGTTGAAGTCCATCTTTACACCTTTGACAATAAGTTTTGTGCTAGCTGCTGAATCTTGTAATTAAGGAGGGAAGTTCCCTTATGGCTTTCGCTTAAGCTTATTAGTTGGAGCGAACATGTTCTACCACTAATGTTTAAGATTCTTATCCCATTTTCCACACCAAAATCTGAAAAAGAACGATATGGATGCCCCTCCCATCTTCCCACAAACCTAATGTTATTTAATGGACTGGTAGCAATATGTTGTGCCTTTCCTGATTTTTGGCAAGTTAAGGGATTGACATGGCGAGTTGACTTGGTTATGGTAATGACCGAGTGGGTCGAGCTTTTTGTGTTTCACTGAATAATGGTGGACTTATTCTCGCTCAGCTTGCATATATCTGGAAGATTTGGATAAAGAACTCTCATATTTTTCAAATTCTATGTGGTATGGCAGATTTGTTAGTGAGGCTATTATAGCTTTTCCAAAAGTGGAAAAGAGAAGTTCTGTTGACAAATTTATAGTGGAGATTGAAGAAATCCTCAGAGATTAAAGTATGGTGGCCAAACTGACACTTGCGCTTCAAGGTGAAGCATGCTTTAACTAAGCAATTTGGTCAACATTTCATGCAGGTAGTAGGAACCATGATCGCAGCTATGGTCTACCTGGGAACTGCATGGTGGCTCATGAATTCCGTCCCCAACATCTGCAACACCTCGCTGCTCCCCTCCAATAGCCCATGGAGATGTCCAATGGACCATGTTTTCTATGATGCCTCTGTAATATGGGGGCTCATTGGACCACGTCGAATATTTGGTGACCTTGGCACCTACTCAGCTATTAATTGGTTCTTCTTAGGTGGAGGCCATAGCCCCTCTTCTTGTATGGCTTGCTCATCATGCCTTTCCGGACAAAGAATGGATTCGTCTCATCAACATGCCAGTCTTAATAGGGGCACTTATCCAGATGCCTCCCGCCACTGCAGTGAATTACACTAGTTGGATTTTGATGGGATTTTTCTCCAATTTCGTTCTTTACAGATATAGACGTGATTGGTGGCAACGCTACAGTTACATTCTTTCGGGTGCACTAGATGCAGTGTTAGCCTTCATGGGGGTTTTGCTATACTTGTGCTTAGGGCTTGAGGACATTAGCCTTAAGTGGTGGGGTTCAGAGCTTGATGGTTGTCCCTTGGCTTCTTGCCCTACAGTAAAAGGGGTGGTTGTTGAAGGTTGCCCTGTTTACTAATTGTGTACAAAAGTGTGTTTTCTTAGGAATGTTTTGCTTCAGGTGTCAAGTGCCATGTGAATAATTTCCTTCACAATATGTGCCCAAAAAAGAAGAAATTCACTCATGGGGGCTAGCAAAATGCAATTGGTTGTCCCTAAAGAAAAATAGGTAAAAGTAGAGTTGTAATTCTTTGTAAGAATGGAGAGGCAACCATTAGGAATTGTTTGGCTTGTAATGTGGGGTTATGGGTTTGGAGTTCTCTCCATTTCTCAGGCAAGATTTTGGGGATGGCCTTAGAATTTTATGGGCTAAGTTGTAAAATCCTATTTGAGCTCACTACATTGTCATGAGTAATGTTTAAAGATTTAAACTAGTGGGATAAACAGGTCACCCATCGAGTTAGCTCGGTTAATATATTTAAAAATCTATACTTATAATAGAGAAAAAAGAGGGGAAATCATCCCCAAAAAAAACAGACACACACACATAGTCAAATATTGGGATTCAAGTAATTTATTTCATATTGTAGGAGGTATAAATCAAACTCACATTAAAAGATACAAACAAAAAATAGAAAATGGAGAAAAACAAAAAATTGATCATAGAGATTTTTGGTTTTAATTCAAAGCAATTTTTTTACGGCCTTGTAGATCAATGTGGTTAGAAACATTTTGGGTCAATTTTGAACAGATTTGGTGAAATTGTGAGAGAAAATTGAATATTTTTTATTTTGGGTTAAAATTTTTTGACATTTAAACGTTTGGTTTTTTTTTTATTTTGGTTTTCATGGGTCTGTTAGAGGGTTCCAACACCAACATTTTGAATTAAATTGCAGTGATTTGATCCAGAAATGAGAGAGATTGTAAGAAAGGTGGATTGGATTTTAAGGCTTAAAATGGTATTTTTATAAAAATTTGTCTAAATAAAACTTTTAATTTAAAAAACTTAAAAGAATGATTACTGGGGGGGGTTAGAGAAATCGGTTTGTAACCAAATCAATCAAAACGGGGTTTGGAGGTGAATTGTTGGTTGAGAAAAAGATAAAACACAAAAACACTTTTTTGCCTTTTTTTTTCCCACTAAACAAGGGTAGTACCGAGTGATTTGCCCGAGTCCATACGAGAATAGGCCCAATACCGTATCGGTTTTGAGTCGAGTAAACTGAAGAAATATCGGTTTTGAGTCGACTGAAGAAAGACTGAGACACTCCGCAAAATTGTAGACATTGCGTATGAACGCAAACAATCAAACAAGGATGCGGTTAGCATGCGGTCAAACCCGCACATGTAGACATGCGGGTTTGGTAATAAATATAGTTTTAAATATAATTTGATTTTAATTTTTAGAGAATATATAATCTTTAACATGAAGATGATGAATATGAATAAATAAATGATTTTTAAAATTTAGAAATAATAACTATATTGAGAAAACATTTGAACCATTAGTTACAATTGTTTTTAGATGGACCACCTATTTGCATCTATCTTTAAGATGGATGCTTTATACAGCATATTGTAGAAAGGGTACAGTTGGCATTCGGATACATCTGTAGCTGTAGAGATAAGGTGCACCTTCAAATTTTATCATGATATATAATTTTGATGTAAAATATTCTTAGGATTATCTCAAAATCTATTTTTATATCTAATTATAAAATTTTAAATTTTAAAAATGGTTAAAATCAAGTAAATCTATAAACACATGAAAATCTTGAAAATGGATTGTGTAGATAATATGTTGTAAAATGCACTATTTTTTAGACTTAAAATCTTTTTATTTTTCATGGTCATACATCTCGATGTCGAGATGATCAATCAAAGGGTTTTTCAATATTAAAACTACCTTTTCTGATAGATTTTTGATGTGTATCCGTAGTTCCACATTGGCATCATTATATAAACTTTTTCCTTCTAAAAATGCAATCAAGCCCGAATGAAACAATTGCTCATCAAACAGAGCTTCAATCGCAATAGAGATAAAGGTCCTCCCCATATTCATAATCAAGTCATAACGAAAAGGGGGTGCCGACCCTATGACCCCCGTGGTGGGGAGAGTCACGCATGACCTACCCTATCTGGTTTTGTAATTTATCTATATGAGTTCAATTGGGGGTGGTATTGGGTCCGATCGATCTGCTGATCAGTCAAATCGCATAGACTTGGGTATGAGTCTGGACCCAAACGTCTGTAGGCGAAAGTAGCAAAGGGAGGTCGGGTTTGGGTCCAGCTTTGAAAAAATTGCGCGACCTAGATCCGAAGTCATCGGACTTGGATCCAGACCCAAAAATATAATGTGGGACTTGGAACTAGATCTAGATCCGACCTAAAAATCAAAATATCTATATCTTTAAATATATTTTATAAATTGAGACCCAAAAATATAATGTGGATTTCAGACCCAGACCCAGGCCCGGACCCGACCGGACTTGATAGGACCCAGATTTGGACTTGAACCTAACCCGCCGGGTCCAATTTTTTGATCCATATCGGACCTGGGTTGGGTCTACCAGTCGGGACTGGGCCAATTGCCAATACTTGACCAAGATTGGATCTTGAGTCTATGTCCACATCTATCCAGGACTTATCGTGGCGACTCGGGTCTAATATATGCAAACCTCACCTCACCCAAACTGATATAAATCACAATCCATATAAATACTGAAAAAGTTTATATAGAGCCGAGGCTCTAAATGCTCAAATTAGGGCCTACCTCAAAAATTTCACTAGGAGGGTGGAAGTGATTGAGAAAGTATTACTGTAATAAGAATATAGTAAAGACTTCTCACATATTACAGTAATTAAATTACCATAATAGTTCAAATTATGGCATTAGTTCAAATTGGTAAAGACTCTCTATCATTTTATTAGTTGTAAAGCTTCAAACTGAAGTTAATGTTAAGGCGACCCTCTCTCTTTTTAAAAAATCCATGTTCCCATGGAAGCATGATGTGGATCTACTCTCTCGCTCTAAAATACTTTATTTAGGAGTGTTATTGTTCTAAAATTTTGAGAACCATATAAAAATTAAGTGGAGATTATATATTAAAAATATGAGATTTGAAAAATACAGCTAGTATGGATTTTTGTCGAAGGAGTAAATAGATAGTAAACTCGAAAAAGTAGAAAATCATTTGTTACGAGGCTTGGGCAATATTATGGTAACTAAATTACTGTAATACTACTTTAAGGCATTACGGTATTTTAATTACCATAATACTCATTCAACTTATAACGGTATTTAAAATACCATAATGTTCACTACGGTAAAAAAAAACTACTATTTTTGTCCAAAAAAAGCAGAAAATTGAGAAAAAAGGCGTACACAAATTGAAAAAATTAAATTTTTTTTCTAATTTTATTAAAATATAAGTATATTAACAATAATTTCTCTTAAAAAATCACGGCCTCTATTAACCCTAGCGTTTTCGAAAAATTTATAAATAAGTACCCCTGTACATAGGAGCACGCCACCGGAACACATTTTCATCTGACACCTGATAAATCAAATATCCTACTCACGGGTACCTTGAAATCATGGCAATTTTGAGTCTCTCTCTATTGGACTCTCTCTCTAATCACTTTTCTTTATTTGCAGTGGACAAACCCATTCCTTCAACACCAACACAAGAACCCAACGCCGCCCACCATCTAGGGTTCACCTCTCAAGCAAGTTGCCCTTACTTCCTTAACAGATTCTTCTGGTTTAGAACTTAGCCTTTAACTATAACCGCTGTTTCAATACAAATTTGTGATGTGCCCCCGGCCGCCTCATGGCTGCGATTTTACCTACTCGACGCTTCTTCTCGGAAGGGCACACATTGGGGATTCGCGTTGAATCCATGGGCTTTCAATGCGAAGGAGCGTGTTCTTATTACTATTTCTGCAAATTCAGGTGCTGAATCTGTTTTTGCCATACATATTGTTAGCGCAGTGAAGATATTTTATGAGGAAACCCTCCCTTCTTTTCATGGCCATGACACTGCAGGTGAGTTTGGGTTTTCTTTCTTACATTTTATTACTTTTTCCTTATCTGCCTTTAAATTGGTAAAATGCGTATTTATATGTGTGTATGTGTTTTTTTGCCCCTTCTGTCAGTAAAATGGGGTTTTTCCTTGTCACTATGTTACCTTTTATATTGGTGGTATAATATGATCATATGGTCATCACAACCCAAACTCCATTGTCACTATGTTACCTTTTAGAAGCACTGAGTCTACCTCACACTTTAATTAAAGAAATGAACAATTGAATTAAATAAATTCTTCATCTATCCCATTTATTTGAAACTGATAAACGCCCTGGTCATGATTGGGGCTGCCAATCAGGTTGGCCTGCGGCCAACAAGCCAGGCTCGGACTGGGCTTACTGGCCAAAACAATTATCAGTCTGCGCCTGGGTCATCCTTGGCCCGCCTAGAAATCTTATGTAATATTCACTTTTGCATATATCAGCAGTAGAATGGGCTTCACAAGTTTTAACCCACGTCCTTTTTCCTTAGGCGAAAATGATATATTCTAAAAAATTTATTTTTACAAAGCGATTCAAAGCCATATTCTTTGTTTAACTCCTGTGCTCTATCAAAAGACAAAGGTTTTAGAAAATGTCTTATGATGCAAATTTGAGGTCCTTCATGTAAACTAGGAAATTGTTGAAAGTAGGTTCCAATATGACAGCAAATGCTTGAATGCTTGTACTGAATCTATTAAGAAAAGGTCAGGTTAACAAATATTGAGCCTCTCGTTGTACAAAGACATATAAATACACTGTTGGGATTTTGTGGGGCTAAATTAAAACACAATGAGTAAACATTAAAAATTGGGCCCTTAAGTTTGAGGGATGATTTGATTACTGTATAAATGTATGAATAAAGATTTCCTTTTTTTTTATTCTGCAACTTTTGTTCTTGGTAGTACCCTCTATAAAAGTACAACTTTATAAATTACATGAGAGAAAAGCCTTGGGATGGAGCTGCTATATAAAATTTAAGACATAAATAGAGAACTTGCATCAAACGAAATGATTTTGATGCGGTGACCTCAAGGTTGCAACACTAGTGCAACTTGACAACGTTATTTTTGCAGCAAGAAATAATGCCATTGTGGTATACCAGTTTGACTTATAATATATTTTTCTTAATGAAAAATAATGTCACATATCTCAAGATAAGGTACTCATTTCTTCATGGGGAAACATATTATGCTCTTTGCATGCACAACCTATGTGGTTCACAAATCAATCATTCATGGAGGCCAGCTGCCATCTCAATAAGAAATTTCAGCCACCAATCATGTAGAAATATAGTAGAATAATGATAGGCAAAACATTTGGTGAGTCTAAGGGTGCAATGGAATGGTATCCGCCGGTCGTCATTTTGGGAACCTTAGGGACATGATCAATGTTTCAGAAAATGCTAGTCGGCCGGCTCAGCACCTAGGCCGGAGCCTAGAACCTTAGGCATCTTGAGTTGAAAATCTTTTAGGAATTGTGCTATTCAAACGCACATTTATGAAGATATTTATGTTAATTTTGTAGTTTTTTGCATTTGTATGTCTTGCAACTTACTTTTTTCATGTAGATATATAAGAATGAATGTTAAAGCACATTCGAAACTTCAAATCATTGAAAATTTAGTGAAAAAGCATAACTAACTCCATAGGGTATTAGTCTCCAACTCTCCAATCTGTACTCCATAGTGACATCCAATCATGATACAAAATTACACATGATCAATGTTCTTCTGTGTGTTTGATGTCGGTTGAGCTGGAAATCACGACAAAAATCTTCTAATACCTTCACTAGCCCCCTAAAACAAAGTCCACGAATAAAGGGTAAGCTTTTGGATGCTTCTTCGAACCTCATATATATATATATATATATATATATTTTTTTTTTTTTCAATTCAAAGAAATTTGCAAACTGAATCGATTTAGGGTTTGTTTAGATTTGATTTTTTTTCATTTTGGGGGGGTTGTTTACCCCAAACACCCTTTCTAGTATATTTTGTGGGTCAAAATGATCCAAACTGCCCTTAGGACCTTCTTTATTTCCACAAAAAAGGGCCTAGGCTCTAGGCACTCACCTAGGCCGACACCACTTGGGCGGGCACCTTGGTATTGGTGCCCAGGGATGGCAGCCAGGCCTAGGCATGCGACCTAGGGCCCTTTGAGCTCCTAGGTGCTTGGTGGCCAGTTTTAAAATATGGACATGATAGAAAGCTAAGCTCTCCGTTTCTCTCTCTAAAATAGGGTAGATTTTACTTCTCTTCCTCTCTCCAAGATAGGGCTGATTGAGTTCTCATGTTATCTCTATGATACAGGAGCCTCTCTCTCAAATGCAGGGGCCTATTAAGCTCACCCCCTCTCTAAACCAGCCCAGGACTAGGTGTGCGGCCTAGGGCCCTTTGGGTGCCTAGGCGTTGGGCGGCTTGGTTTTAAACAATGGACATGATAGAAAGCTGAGCTCTCCATTTCTCTCTGTAAAACAGGGTAGATTTTGTGTCCTGTCCTCTCACCAAGATAGGGTTGGTTGAGCTCTCCCAATCTTTCTAATACAGGAGTCTCTCTCTCAAATGTAGGGGCCTGTTGAGCTCACCCTCTCTTTAAAACCACACACACTCTCCCCCCCCCCTCCAAATCACAATAGAAAGCTGATCTATCCTTTCTCTAAAATAAGATATGTTGACCAAACCACATCTCTCTTTCCAAAAAAGGAAACTATGAGATCGTCCTTTGTTTCTCTAATATGGGGCATATTGAGCTTGCTTATTCTCTCTCTCTCTAGAACCACTCTTTCCCTCTTTATCCGTGTCGTGGTGTGGAGGTGGCAATCCAGGTCACTACTGTGACTCTTCCTACTTTATGTGATCTCCATTTCTGGTGCTTGCCATTTCCTCTGAATTCTTCTTAGGAAGAGGTTTTTGAAACATTGGAGCATGCTTTAAGGGAGAAAACCATAGATGAAAGAACTGTGAAGTTGTGGGTGTATAAGAGTAATCAAACAAAGCGTGGGCTTACTAACTCTACTATTGTAGCTAAAGAGCTTGGGTACTTTTTGTTCTCATCGTTATCTCCTCATTTTTTACACTCTGGTGCTCTCTTTCTCCTCATCATAACCTTACTCCATCTTTGATTCTTTCCTCATGATTTCCTTGCTTCCTTTGGTGCTTTCTCTCTCAACACTTCCGTCTCTCTTGTAATTCTCTCCTCGCAATTTCCTTACTCTCTTTGGTACTTTCTCCTTCCTCCCTCCTCCCCCCCCCCCCACCACCCACCCCAAAAAAAAAAAAAAAAAAACAAAAAAAGCCACCCTCTTTCACCCTAATTACTAATTCACCGAATTAACGAGTTTTGATGCCAAAACTCTTTAACTCTTTAGGTCTAACAGACTTGGAAATTTCAAACTTCAAGTTTGAAAGATTTGTTCCAAACCCAATTTTTTTTTATTAAAACAAAAAATTGCTCGAGATTTACAGAAGTTTCTCAAATGGTCCTCCTGCCAACCCCTTTCCCCTTTTTGAGGGGGGAGAAAGACCTTTTTTTTTTCTGGGTAATTCAATGGGGATTAGTTCCCTACTTCGTTGTAGGAAGGGAACTGAAGACGTCACGTTGTGGAAACCCACCACCTTGACCAGCTAGCCTTGAGCCCATCCTTAGGAAAAAAAACTTTTTTCCCCCATGTTTCTGCCCTCCGATAGGGGCTTGGGGGCGAGCGCTTGGCCGCACTTAGGCTGACTAGTCGCTGGCCTAGGGGTCCACCGCCTATGGTGAGTTGCTTAGGATTCTCCTGCCTAGTCGGTCATTGCGTCTGGCTTTAAATACACTGAATTGGACTTAGACCTTTTAGAAAGAAGGTTTCCCCATTAGAAGAAATGCTTTTAAAGGTGACAAGACCATTATTGCAAATATTTGCATTGTGTTAGAGTGAGCCACGTGGTTCTCATTTACAATATAATAATCATGGTAGAAGTAAGAAATGTTCATAATTAATTGCCCAATATAGAAGCTATACTCCTTACAGATACGGTTTAGATTCCAGACCATGTCTTCTACCTTTGTAATCTTAAATATATCTTGTACATTTAGTATCTGTGTGAACAAATGGTCTTGTTAATATTGCTAATACATAGTCAAGGAACATTTTATGATCTTTGACACTTGAATAAACTTTGATATGATGTAAACCAGGCGATTTCCTGCATGAGAAGTTCACCTCACTGATCAAGATATTATTTTATTATGCATATTTGCAGTTTTTTGAATTATTCCTTGTGGCAACATTTGAATCATCCCAAATATCATGTACAGCTTTTTCAAATGCTTGGCACATGTAAATGACACGAGCGAGCAAATATATAGCTCTTCCAAAGCATGCTTCTTGAAGGACTCAAACCAACAGTTAATGCTGACACCACTTTTGGGTGCTCATATCCTTAGTGATTGTACTAACGAAGCGTTTCTGTAATTGATGAAATTAACACATGTATGTGGTTCTCATCAGCTGTTGCTTTAAACTGTCCCACTCTGATCTTATCAGTGGGGTCTTTGAGGAAATGCCCTATAATTTGGTTGCACTTAACACTGTTACTTACAATTGTATAATTGATGCATATGTCAAGGCAGGATGCTCAAAGATATGGAAAAGTCTCTTACTGCCTACAAGATCTTTACACTATGAATTGTCTTATCTAGGCTTGCGGTAACTATGGGCCGATTGAGGAAATGTAGAAGTGGTATGATGAATTTCATCATATTGGTGTTGAGCTATTTATTTAGACCATAGTTACCGGTAGTGCACATGTGGGGGTCCGCTTTTGCCCCCTAGTCTCGATCCCATCCACCGAGTGACCGGATCTCAATTCCATACGCTTCCTTGTATATTTGGATCTCATACCTAGAGTTATGGGAACTCGATTCCTATTATTTGGGAATGAGTTCCCTAGCAAGTGGGATCCAGATCCGTATGCCCAAGATCATGGCTCCAATATCACTCAGAACCACGATTCCATCATACCAGGAACCGAGTATCCTATACCATGGGAGCAAGCTACGCCTACACAATTTATTTTATTCGTATAAAGTATTCGGCTTTCCTCAAATCATCTAGCAATTGCTAGATGGTTCCCAGAATTTTAGCCTAAAGCAATCAACCTAGTGTGGTGTTTTGAGTCTTTTGACTGAGGGAGGAATATACAATATGCTTGTGCATGAGCACAATACATGTTCTCAATCATCGATTACAAACTTAGTCGAAATGGGAAATCTAGCCCATCCTTGAGTGTCAATAGTATAGACCTGAAAGGGTCAATCTTGCCCAGCATCGAGTGCCAGTTTAGAGAAGGGTATTGTATAATTAAGGGGTAGTAGTGCACAGTATACCACAAGAATATTGCTTACTGAATTTGGTGTGAAATCATGCTCCAATTCATCACAATAAGGCTTTTCACTGAATTCGATATGAAATCATGCTCCAATGCACACCAATACTATTGTTTGCTGAATTTGGTATGAAATCATGCTCCAATGACATCAAAAATTCAAAGGCAATCTCAATGCCATGATTTTTATTACATTGATACCTTGGAACCGTGGATTTGGAAAGAGTTAAACATGCTATCTAATGGAACTCGCTCCCAGTTTAAAATATAAAGAAATAGTGAACTCCAGAAACCTTGATCCTAAGAACGGCACAATTTGATCCCTTTTGGTAGGGAACCCGCTCCCGTCCGGATAGCAATGTACTCCGCTCCCTATAAGTCATGGAACTCACTCCCATCCCTAGGCCATGTACAAAGCTCGCTCGGCTGCTTAGGGAACTTCGAGCTAGACTTGCTCTGCGCTCTCGTTCCAGTTCTTGGAACTTCTCACATTCCCATTCCCAGTAACTATGATTCAGACTCTTACTTTTTAATCAAGTCTTATGATAGAGCTACTATGCATCAGAAAATGATGTTAGTAATGGATTTTATGAGGAGGCGGTATTTCTCACCAACAACTATGAAATAATAATGATATAAATAAACTTGTAAGTTACCAAACAAGAAAGTTAAATTAACTACTTGAGTCATGCTGGTCCATTTGCCTCATTTTATCTTCACCTCAAGCAGCCCATACTTTTCTGGTGTAAGTTTGAACAATAGTTGAAAATGTTACATTATCGGGCTTGCATTGCTTTTCTTTATCATTAAAAACATCTCCATTTCCAAATCTCTAGCACTGGCATATGCACTGAAGATGCCGTTGAAAAGTGGGTTATTAAAGTGGGTTATCCACCATCTCAATATCGATGCATCTATTTCAGATCCTCCTTTACTCCGTCCATTGACAAAATAGATAAGTGATACAATTGGGTTTCACATCATGCATTTTCATCATGCAGAAAATACCCTCCGTTGCATGCAATGTTTCAAGATTGGCAGTAATAGAGAAACTCTTGCCCGGGTACCTTTATATCTATTTATATCTACAGATAAGATTTTAAGCTCATTGATAGTCACATACAGTGATGCACATGCATTCTCATGTACCATGTTTTACCCTTGTTATTTGTGTCAATTTTACATCTTTATTCATGGAGCTGTAATCAACTGTTGATTTTGTCATCTGCCAAATTGGAAATTTAATTGGGAGAGTTTGTGCTTAGAGTGAGATTCTACTACTCAATAAATTGCCAAGTAGAGAGCTGTGAAATGCACGTGAGTTTAGAACTAAGAAACGAAATATAATTGCTTTCAAGGAAGAAACAACTTTTGAGATTTATGCATGTCTAGTTCTAGGTGTTACTCTTTGTTCCATGGACAAAGAGTAGGTGTTCTCTAGGTGCCTTTTAGGGTTAAGCATCATCACAACCACCATTGTTATTATGATTTTCTATCCTATTGAATATTTCCAATCGTTGTTTGCTGATTTGCACACTGGCAATTGTGAGAAGAACATGGCAGCATGGGTTCCAATTTTATGTGTTCCAAATCAATTTTTTTTTTGTCGGCTTTTCTTTTCAGGTATTATTTTGTATATATTTCTCTCGTTACGTTTTTTAGTAGTGTTGGTATCATACTCAAATACTGGGTTGAGAGTTGATTAATATAATGGATGGAGATGCATTTTTATAAAAAAAACAAGAAGAAGAAATAGGTGGAGATAACTTGAATCTAGGGGTTCCTATTTGGTTAATGATGAACTATAGTTATGGGTAGTGAGTGGTATAGAGCTTTATAAACTCACTTTATAAACTCACTTTATAAGTGGATCTTGTGTTTGATTTCCCAGCATATGTTGCTGAAAAAGAAGGGTTGCTAATTTATAAGCTGACAGAGCATAAAGGACAAATTTGCGAGGGATACAATTTGACGTTACCAAAAGCAGACAACCCTTTATTCTACTGCTGCCTGGTGGATTGGCAGTGCAAAGTGAATTATATGTTTCAGGTAATTTTTTTCCCCTAAACCTTTGATTTACAATTGAATGTAGAATTTCCCAATTAATGTATGATTCTTATTAAATATTTTCTCTCTTTCTTTGTATCTTTAAAATTTTGCAGGTTTTGTTCTATATTTGTTGTGGCTTCTTGGTAACAAATTTGCGAGGGATACAATGTGACGTTACCAAAAGCTGACAACCCTTTACTCTACCGCTGCCTGGTGGATTGGCATTGATACTATCCATGTTTTACCGGGATACCATGTCTTGGGGAGTCATTCGAGACTATGTTGCTCCTCTGGTAGACATGATTTGAAATTTAGACCATACCAGCATGAGTTTCCCAAAAAATAGTTGTTGGATCGCGTTCAACCTAGTTATGTCTTATGAAATATATAAGCCCTAGCAAACCAAGTGTGAACTCTACTAACAAGAAGCTGTCTTCCATGTGTGTCAATAATTGCCACTTTGAGCTCCTTTGGCGACCAATGCTTAACAAAAGTCTCAAACATTGGTAGCTGCTTGTATCTCCCTAGATTCCATGTGAGGGGTAAGTAAGGAGGAGATGATCCATGCCACCTTGTCATCTTGGCAAAATAGTTTGCTAAATAGTTGAGTCCAAACTGCTTTTTGCTCAAGCAAGTTTGGTGCGTTGTAGTTGGTGACCTAATTCCAGATCAGGATGCCTCCATTATTGGTTTAATAATGGTTATCTTTAGACGTTATTATTGACATCAAAATATAAAATACAAAGCTACTCCCAGGTCTAGTCTCTCTCTCTCTCTTTTAATTTGCTGATGGTTCTTCTACATAAGGGTCGACCATTGGGCCCTTATGCAGAAATAATTCAGTCAAAAGAGCTTGAAACCTAAAATTTTTCAAGAATTTAGAATCGGATGTAGTATTGGCATTAGATTTAATGCTAACCGATCTATATCTAGGAAAATCATTGTTTTTTCAAGAGACATAAGATATTGAATTACTTTGGGAATACTTGTATACTCATGTTTGCTATTGAAAGTTCAATTAGATTATATTTCCTTCTTTATCAGTTATCTCTCTCTTTATCTCTTTCTCTCGTTTTAGTGGTAGGATTCAAACTTGGAATGTAGTATTGCAATCATCAACACTTTAACCGACAAGTTTTAGCGAGTGTGGTGAAGATGGATTGATGGTTTTCAATCTTTTTGGTTTTCTTTTTATTTTCTGATGGCAAAAAAGTTATTATATGCAAGGAGACACCAGCAAAAACTAAAGACAAGAAGCAACAGAAATGGGAAACTGCACATCATTTCAATTGCTTTCAAAAACTAAATGGGTATTTTCTCTTAGAGTGACTTGGCAAAATTTCCTATTTTTTGGTCAAGCTTTAGCAAAAGTATAGTTGTTGGAAACGTATGTGATTTCGAATAGTTTCTGGAATCGAAATCGTGGAATCGTGTGTATCAGAAGTTTCGGAATCTAGGGATCACTATCTATACGATTCGGATATGAGAAAAATGATTCTCACTATTTCGGAATCGCGTTTCAAAAATTATGATTCGTGTTTCCTATTTGCAAGAATCGATGTCTTTTCATGTTGAAATTGCGTTTCATACCTATATGGAGTCCAGTGTTTTAAAATGTGGTCGCATCGTTGCATATGAGGCTGCATCGTGTGGGATGCGCTCGCATCCGTATTAGAAACAAGTGCATATGCGCTTTTGACAGATGCGGTCGCATATGCGCCGCATCGTAGCCGCATCCCGCATAGGCCGCATCGCACCGCATCCCACTGCTATAATGTCCGCCAAATTTTTTTTTTGTTTGCCCATCGGGGAGCGGCAAAATGGTCTTTTTGACCATCCAAATGTTAGGGAAACTGTTTGGGGGGTATTAGGGGCACTAAATGAAGATTTTCAGCCACTTTTGTGGCTTTCTTTGCATCAAATTGAGGTAAAAAAAAAATTTGGGCGGAATTTTTTTTTTCATCGAAATCTTTGATTTGGCATTTGTTTGATATTTAGATGTTCATTGGATGCCTTTGATTGTTGATTTGGAGATGTTAGGGTGAATTTGTGATAAGAAATCGGGGGTTTTAGATGTCGTGAAGAAATCGAGCAGTGTTTCACAGAGTCAGTAAATTTTTTTCTTTCTTGTACAATATTACTATTATACATATTTTTGGGGCAATGTTTTCTTCCCAATCTTCTAGTAATAAGGATTCGGCTTGAAAATATGCTAAACTAAAATATCCCAAAGATAGAAATTGTGTGATATGAAATACTTATATAAGTGGATAACTGAATACAGAATTTTCGATAGCTAATAGTTTTGAAGTTAATCATTAAACTAAAATGTCTACTATCACTTTCATATTTTTTTCTATGCATTAACTTATTTTTTTAGATTTTTTTAGAATTTTTTTATATTTATTGACCGCATCATCGCGGTGCATCCGCATCCGGGCCGCATCGAGCCATCGACCCCCCCACCGCATCAGAGCCGCATCCCGCATTTTAAAACACTAGTGGAGTCACACATGACCCCACTTGTTTCGGTGGTTGCTGGAATTGTAATTCCTAAAAATAAGGAATCGTCCTAAAACTCTAGAATCGTTGTCCCCATCAATTTGGAATCAACATTCTCACCATTCCGGAATCGTCATTCTCCCCATATTGGAATCGAGATTCTCTCATTACTAGAATTGCAAACCAATTCCTTCCGGTATATGAGAGAAGTATTCAGAAAATATATAAATTTACCCATTACTACAAGATTGAATTTTGGTCTGCATATACATAGTCCAAAACTCCAAGTATTAATGTCAACTTTTATGATATCTTTGTGGACAAATCCCATACAATGGACTCGGTTTACCGATAACCCTATTATGCCTACAAGGTCTGGAGCTAGTTTACGACATACAAGGAGTGAGAACAAGGGCAAACGCCCTTTATCTCCTTTCTTTGAATTATAAAATAAATACATGACATAGTAATTCTTCTTTGTTTAATGTAGTTTTGAGTCTTTTGACTTTTGAAAATTGAGGTATTCAATTTTTAGTCAATTTTTTCGATATTTAATGATTAATTTAACCTAAAACACCACACAGGGCACTTCGCTTATATCCTTATTGTCTTCTTATTTTACTGAAAGAAAAACATTTTTATCCTCTTATTCAACTTGAAGAGATGATGGTGTAGATCATATATTAAACATTATTACGTTAGTAGTTTACTACCGACACCATTTACCAAACATTATTAAATTTGAAGTAACATATTTTTTTAGTATTGTTTATTCTTGGTAAGAGTTCTTAAAAAGTAACATGGAATGAAGGATGGAAATTAATAAATAAGAAAATAAAAAATTTAACATGTTACTTATATTTTAAATTTTTATTTTATTGCCGTGTGCAACAACTTTAAATTCTCTTATGTTCTCATACATGTCGCGCTCACTCTTGATTGAACACACATCAAAGGGTTTCTGCACTCCCTATGCTCACATATTACTTATATTTTAAATTTTGATTTTATTGTCATGTGCAACAACTTTAATTTCTCTCACGCGCTCACTCATGTTTAAGCACACATTGAAAGGTTTCAGCTCTCCATATGCTCATATTGCTTTCTGACAACATGGATTCACAATTCCTTAATACTTTGAATCAACGTTAGCATAAGTAGAATCGCATTGTTGTGTAGCAAGGAATCACGATGTCTGCGATATAGAAACTTGATTGCAAACAACATGGATTCGCAATTCCAAAAAATTTGGAATCAACGTTTCTCATAAGCAAAATCGCATTCTTGCGTAGCTAAGAATCATAAAATCCTCGATATGGAATCTTGATTCTGGCAATCCAGGAATCGAGATTCCTAAACTAAGTGGAATCGAGTTCCACAAAAAATGGAAATGTGATTCCTTTCTTTTATAATTGACTTTCGTTCCGAGAAACATCGAATCGAGATTCCGAAACGGAATCGCTACCGACATAGGCAATTTAGGTAACTATAAGCAAAAGCACATTGTCATATAACTTCTGATTTGGGATGAAAAAACAAAAAAACAAAAAAGAGGAGAAAAAGAAAACATACATTGTTTTCTTGTTTTTACACACACATAAAGAGATGTCATCATAATAATATCTTATCATTTTTTCCTTGAATAACAAACAAACTTATTGACATGGATATAAAACTATGACTACAGGTACATGCATGTTTGCATGTAACAAACAAGGTTACTGGCATGCATATAAAACTATGACTATTGATACATACATGCTTGCATGCAAAGTTATTATCAATTTATCACACCCACGAAATAGCTATGAAATTTATCCAATATATTGTTTGGCTTGAACAATTCTTTGCCCTGCATGTTATTAGGTTTGAACAATCCTTGCATCTTCCCTCATCATCTTCACATTTGCATAAAGCTCAACCATTCACATAGCACTACATACCTTCACATCTCCACTTCATGTAGGTTGGGTTTTTCTTCTTCCTATGCTGTTCAGTTGTGATTTTTTTTATTTCCATATTGCTTAGGTGTGATTTTCCCCATTTCAACATTGAAAATACCACCAAATTCTCTAGGATCAAAGGATTGAAGTTCCTTCAATCTCATCCTCATTCTCCATCAGAAGAAGTGACAAAATTCCAATCTTGTTCTCTTTTTAGCAAACTAGTTGGATCAGTTTAATCCAAAAATCATTTTTGCGAAGACCTAAGCAAACGTGGATTGATCTCTTAAGAATGATTGAACCTCTAGACAACCTGGGCTTTTGGTAGAAATATTCTATTGATGTAGATCTCTACATGATGTGCCCCATCCTGAAAAGAGTAGAGGACAAGGAAAAAGGTGGGCTGATGGGAATTGGGTTTTTTCTATTTAGCAAAAAAGGAATAAAAAGGATGGGTAATAACTTTTTTCTTTTTTGGAAAAAAGAAATGGGAGATGAATCAATGAAAAGCTGAAGCCTTTGGATGTTTTCTTGTTTTACACACACAGAGAAATGTCATCTTTTTTTCCTTGCATAACAAATAGGCTTACGGACATGCATATGAAACTATGACTACAGATACCTGCCTGTTTGCATGCAAATTTATTATCAATTTATCACACCCACAAAATAGCTATAAAATTTGTCCAATATATTGTTTGGCTTGAACAAATCTTTGCCCTTCATGTTATTAGGCTTGAACAATCCTCATATCTTCCCTCATGATCTTCACATCTGCATGAAGCTCAACCATTCACATGGCACTACATACCTTCACATCTCAATTTCATGTAGGTTGGGTTTTTTTCATTTCCATGCTGTTCAGTTGTGATTTTTCTCATTTCCATACTGCTTAGGTGTGATTTTCCCCATGTCAACATCGAAAATACCACCAAATCCTCTAGGATCAAAGGATTGAAATTTGGATCTTCAATCTCAACCTCGTTCGCCGTAAGAAGAAGCGACAAGATTTTAGTATTCTTCTCTTGTTAGCGAACTAATAGGATCAGTTTGATCCATGACCTAAGCAAACATGGATTGTTCTCTTAAGAATGATTAAAACCTCTACACAACCTGGGCTTTTGGTAGAAATATTCTATTGATATAGATCTCTACATGATGTGCCCAGTCCTGAGCAAAAGAATAGAGACAAGGAAAAGGGTGGGCTGATGGGAGCTGGGTTTTCTCCTTACAAAGAAAGAATAAAAAGGATGGGAAATAACTTATTAAAAAAGAAGAAGCAATGGGAGATGAATAAATGAAATGCTGAAGCGCTTGGATGTGAGAGACACGACTGCAAGTTGTGGGAGAGAGAGAGAGATGGCGTTCTCTATTTATTATGTTGGAGGCTGAGTTACTTAACCCACCAATTTGGCTGGCCATGGTTAACTAACATTGTGATTCATTAATCACTTCTGGATAAGACCCAATTGGAAAAGCAATATGTAAATTGCCTTCTACTTTACTCTTGGCACACCCATCTCTATTTTTAGTATTTATGCCCTCCTTTTGTTTAATCTTGGCATGCTTGTCTTTATCCTGGATGCATGTCCTCATTGTAATTTGCCACTATGGAAGAAACTAACTCTACATTGTCAAATTTTAGCAGTGTTGACTTGCAACTAGGATACAGCCAAACTTTGTACAGTCTCTCTAAATGCATTGGGACATAAGTGAGTTCTTACTGAAAATAGCATTGTCTTCTAATTTGTATTCATCCTCACTGATGCATTCTTGACATATGTGATCTTTTTCTCATAATAACATTGATTGCTGACTATTCTATCAAAAAAAAAAACATTGATTGTTGACTAAAATAGTTTAGCGGTGCCACTTATTTACATTAGGACATACAAACTTTTGTCTGTTTTTCTTAATGGCATTTTGGAGATGCCCAAATTTTTACTTAACATTGATTTGGGGGAAAATATTTTTTAAATAATCAAACCACAACTCCCTAAAATTTTTATTAAAAATTCTTGAATGCCCTTCTTCTAGGTTTGTAACATCAAAAAAGCATGGTCATTTTTAAGTAAAAGGCATTTTTAAGTAAATGATGCATTTTCTATAAAGCCTAGGCTTTATGAAAACAAAGTAAAAGATGCATTTTCTATAAGGCCTAGGCTTTATGAAAACAAAGTAAATGATGCATTTTCTAAAAGGCATAGGCTTTACGGAAACAAAGTAAATCTCCATGATGGCTCTAAAATCAATTTTCAATGCTAACTATGAAATTTGAAGTTCAAAAAATGGTACAGATCTTGTGGATCTATAAATGCTTATTTTTAGGGTGAAATGGATGGTCTAGGTAATGTGTTACAATATACACTATGTTTTGGCTTGAAATCTTAATTTTTGTTTTTTTTTACAACCATAATGGTCAAGGTCGAGATCATGGATTTCAAATTTTTCCAACATCATAACTGTAATTTTCAGAGAGCTTTGAGGTAAGGCTTTACTTATTGTGATAGGGCTGTGGTCCTATCATAATATTTTATTTAAGTAAAATGATATTTTGACATGAAAACAACAGTCATTTATTAGAAAATATCATTTATATGATCTTCCATACTCAATAAAAGTCAACAGTTTCAAATAAAAATATCATTTATATGGTCAAATCACCATAAAAGATCAATGGTGGTGTTCAATCAACTATTTTACTCATAAAGTGGTTCCTTTTTATAATGGATACCTCTCCAAGAATTTTGTTGACAATGCTTAAAATTGCCCTTTTTTTTAGTATTGTAACCCCCAATCAATCATGGCTCTTCAAGTAATTTGATGTATTTAAGTCATTTGAGCCAAATGACATAAATACATTTTCAAAACTGGAATATTAATTTACACTAAAAACAATTTTATTCCAGAATTGGAATTTGGAACAAGCAGCTTCAGTTTGTGGTTTAGCCCCACTTAAATCAACTGAGTCCAAAGACATGAATGCCCTTGCTTTTGTCTAGGTTCCAAACTCAAAATATGACTTTTTTGAGAAAACTTCGAGTTCAGGGACAAGCAGTGGCATTTGGTTCATTTGGCTCGACTAATTTATGTGGCCAAATTACCAAAATGTCATATCTTGTTCAGAGTTCTAAATACAGAAAGGGGCACTTGGGCATTTTCATTAAAATAATTGAGGAGGTTCCCAAGTTTTAGGAATTGATCGCTTGTTGGTAATTTAGTTGATATTACTAACCAATGTAACCTTATTGATCTTTGATGCGGCTTGACCATTCTATTGCCTTTAATAGTATTCATGTATGTTATCTGTGGTGGCTCAAATCTAATGCAAGCAAGGTAATTTTGTCCAAAATGTGAGAATATAATTCCAACTTTCCTGTTGCCGGAAGGGAAGAATACTCATGTTTCATTTCCCAGACAAAAAACCTCAAAATAATTAACAGTATAGTTTAAGGACATTTTGGTCAATGCTACTGGTAATGTCCAAAATGTCCTTCTCTCTCAAAATAATTAAATACTTTTCCTTTATCGATACATACAAGTACTGCACGCATGAAAGAGAAGGAAATAGAAAATGAGACATTTAAACAAACAAATACATGCATTACTACAGCATTAATGGACCAGAGGGATTTGGATGTGCTTTTTTAACAGGACTATAGAAGTGCAATCAATGTGCACCTTAAGATTCCAGTAGGTAGTCAAATTTGTCAATAGAGTTAAGAAGTTTAGTTTTGAGTTCATGCTAAGTAAAGGACATTTCCAATGGTTAAATATGAATTATTTTCATGTTAGGGAAAAGATGGTTCTGATGGTTAAAAATGGAATAAAATAGTATCGGAACTTTCTCGTCTATAATTTTTTATAATCAAGGCTATATACTAATACTTTCTGTATCCATGACTATTTAAACCCAATATGAGAAAAGGGTATGATCACAAAGGCCAAGTTAAAATTAGGTTATAAATTTAAGGTCCACACTATAGGGGATTTTTATCTAAGAACACCATCACACATCTTGAGCGTAGCTATATTCAGTAATTTTTAACCATTACTTTGAAATTCAATAGTCCCCGCTTGAGTCCAAGACTCCAACGCCCATATTTGATTGTGGAAAAAGAGGGGTTCTTACCAATGTGACTTAGAATATTTTTACATAAAACTCAAGTTATACAGGAAGAGACTTGCATTCTCTGAATTATTAATAAAGGGAGTAACAGTGTCACAAAAAAAAAAAGAAAAAAAAAAGAGTTGAATTCCCTCTCCTTGGTCATGAGACTCCAAATACTTATTACTTTGCATTTGAGGTATCCATGTAATCTACAACAAATTGGAGCACCATGACTAGGTGGTGTCTCATAAATGAGGTTGCCCATAGACTAGAAAGGAGGTGGAGTTGCTGTGGGTTTTGGGGTTTTAGAATGTCTATACGATTCGAAAGATGACATTTACAAAAACAAAGCAAAAGGACAGAAAAACCTCTCAATATGGAAATGCAAATTTGCTGATTGAGCGAGTTTCGGATGCTCAACTCTTGCTCTTCAGATCTCACAAACTTTGGAAACTTTGCCTGTAGAAGATTTCTTTGAAACCTAATATTTTTTTATTAAAAAATTCAAAATTAGATTTTTGAAAGTTTCTCGCTCCGAGAAAGCCCCCCTATCAACCCCTTCCCCCTTTTTGAGGGGGACAAAGAGTTTTTGCCATTGCTTGATGTATGTTCCCACCACCCCTATAGAGGCACAGGGGAAGCGCATGGTGCAAGGTGGCACATAGGCTAACTAGGCTCTGGCCTTGGGGGGGTCCCTATCGAGTGTGAGGTTCATAGGAGCCCCTCCCCCCCACACCTAGTGTGAGTTTCCCATGAGTCACCTGCCTAGTTATCCTGTGTGTGTTGATATACTAAATTAGACCATATCTTTTAGGAGGAAGGTTTACTTGTTGAAATAAATGTTGGGAAAAGCGACAACACCATTTTGGCCAGTATTGTGATTGTGTCAAAGTGCATGGTTCTCACATCTCGTAAATGCAATAATCATGGTTCAAAGAAAAAATATCCATGATCACAATAACTACTCAATTAGAAGCTATACCCCCTTACGGACACTCGGACTATACCTTTTTACTCTCAAATATGTCTTGCACAATAAATATCTACATGAATTAATGACCTTGTTGCAATTGAGATACGGTAATACATCACCAGGGAATTTTCTGATTTTTGACACTTAGATATAATGGAAACCAGACAATCTTGTGCATGAGTATTTCAATAAAGTGATCATGATACTTGCAGTTTTTGTATTACTCCTTAGAGCAACATCATCCCAGATGTCATGTAAAGCTCATTGAAATTTTTGGCACATGTAAATTACATGAGCAGGCAAGATCGCTCTTCCAAACTATGCTCGTTGAAGGACTCAATTTGACAGTGATGTGTACATCATTTTTGGGTGCTTATGGTATAAGTGTCGTCTTGATGAAGCATTTCATGTAATTTATGTAGTTGTTTCATTGTAAACCTGATATTAGCACATAACATTAATTGTTCCTTTAAACTTCCCCTCTTTGATCTCTAATCAATTGGGTCTCTAAGGCGACATCCTATTATTTTGTTTAATTTAACACTATTACTTACGATTGTACAATTGGTGGATATGGCAAGGCAGGAATGCTCAAAGATATGGAGAAGTCACAAATAGAAATGCGTGACACAGGTAAATGCCCACTAGATATTTACTCTCTGAATGATTTTTTTGAGCTTATGGTAAATAATCAATTAGGTCTCCTCCTACTATTGTGTTGAACTTTAACACTATCCCTTACAATTATATAACTGATGGATATGACGAGGCAGAAATGCTCATAGATACGGAAAAATCAGTTACAGAAATGCTTGAAACTGGTAGATGCCTATATATATATATATATTTACTCTGTGAAGTGTTTTAGTTTGGCTCATGGTAACTATGGACCTATTAAAGATATCTAGAAGCAGTATGATAAATATCGGCATTCAAACTCTAAATATCTTGATCAAGTCATATGATAGAGCTGGTATGCATCAGAAAATGACATCACTAATGGATTTTATGAGGGGAATTCCTCACCAACAACTGTAACCTTATAACAACACTAAAATAAAGATGTATTGCACCAAAAAGGAAGTTAAATTAACTACTAGAGATATGCTGCTCCACATGCCACATTTTATCTTCACCTCACGAGTAGCCTCAACCATACTTTGACTTGCGTAATCTTTGATAATAATTGTCTCGCATTATCAGGCTCGCGTTGCTATTATGACATCATTAAAAACTTTTCTTATCACAAGTGCACTACCATATGCACTTGAGATGCATTTTAAATGTGGATTCTCTTGAATAGCTGAACTACCTATTTGTCTCAGTACTGATGGGATTTTTTTGACCCCACTTTACAATATCAATTGACAAGAGAGCTAGTGATATGATTTGGTTTAACATCCTGCCTTTTCATCATGCCGAAAAATATGCTCCATTTCTTTAAATGTTTCAAGATTGGCTACAACATAGGACTTCTTTCTCTCACATTTGCTATTTCTCTATTTATATCAAATGCATTGATATTCAAATATGGTGATGCACACGCGTTCTCATGCACAAGGTTACTTTTGTTATTTTGTGTCAACTTTACATCTTTACTCATGAAGCTGTTATCGATAATTAATTGCATCATTTGCCAATTTGAATTTACAATTTTTTAATTAATGGATTATTCTTAAATATGATCTCTCTCGCTCTCAAAGTTGATTGGTTTCGTTCTGTATTCTTTGTTGCTAGTTTTCCATTGTGGTGGATTACATGGTTTATGTTCTATGATTTGTTAGTAGAAAGGAATACGCTAATAAAGAAAGGAAATATATTATAAAACTAGTAGCCTTCTAACAAATATTCGCTATAATCAATCCTAAACTGCCAAAACAAAGCACTATATACTCCATCATGTACTACAATAACCCATCTTGTGCTCCGAAAGAAACCTCCTTATAAAAGTCGCCACTGTCCCATACATGTTTTAGTGACCCGGCATGCCTTTTTTTATTTTTTTGAGTATGTTCACATTTGTATCGATACATTCTCCAAAAAAAAGAAAAAATTGTCTTTGGCAAAGCATTTGAGTTTATGTTGCTTCTCTGGTACACATTATTCGATTCCAGTGTATACCAGCATTCCCAAAAGGTAGTTGTTGGATCGCATTCGGTATAGTTTATGCATTATGAAATATGTAACCCTTAGCATACCAAGTGTGTCTGCCTTCTAGAAATAGGAAGCTGGTATTCCATGTGGTGTCAATAATCAGCACTATGAATTTCTTCGCTAACCAATCTCTAACAAAGTCTCGGACATTAGTCCTGTTAGGGACACTATAAAAGTTGTCTATGTCAGATCCTATACGGGGTAAGCAAAAGAAGATCCATGCTCTCCTTTTCATCATGGCAAATCAAATCCAAACTGTTGATTGCCTTGGCATTCTTATTGTCTAATGGAGAGTGAGTGTGCTATGAACTTATTCCAGATCAGGACAACATGGTAATCTTCAAGCATAATTATTGATGTAAAACATAAAATATGAAGCTACTTCCTGGTCTAGGATCTCTACCGATATCTGATGTTTCTAAATTAGGGTCCACTATAGGGCCCCTTTGGCAACTATAGATCCAGCCGAAAGAACTTGAAACCTAAATAACTTCTAGAATGTAAAACCATATGTGTTTTTGGCAATACATTTACTGCTAATTGATCTATATCCAGGAAAATCATTATTCTAACAAGAGACATGATATTGAATTTCTTTGAAAATGCCTTTGTAATCTTGGGTTTGCTGTAGAACGTTGATCTTGACCATCATTTTTTTGGTCGTTGTTTATCGACAGCATACGATCTCGGATGTAGTATTTGAACTTGGGATGGTAGTATTGCAATAGTCAACCTCTAAACCATCAAGCCCAAGATTGCCACTTTTATTCAAGAAAATATATCATCTCATTTATTGAATTTTCACAAGTTTGATCGTGGTGAAGATGGATTGATAATTTCCCCCTTTTTTTTTTCTTTTATTTGGCAGCAAAAAAAATATTGGATGAGAAACCAGCAAAAGCTGAAGACAACAAGTAACGGATTTGCAAGAGTGTACATCATTGTAGTTGTTTCCAATAAATAACTGGGTATTTCATCTTACAATGACACAATATCAAAATTTCTTCTTTTTGTCAAGCTTTAGGAAAATAAAATTGTATCATATAACTACTGATTTAAAAAGAAAACATGCATTGCTTTCTTCTTTCACATACACAGAACGATGTCCTTAATATTATATAGTTTCACTTTTTCTAGGATATTGACAAACTTACTCGCATGTATATAAAACCATGTCCATAGTTGCACGCGCATGCATCCATGCAAATTTAGTGTCACCCACGTAATATCTATATGTTTGTCTCATGTAATGTTTGGCTTGAACAATTATTTGCCCTGCATGGTCCTCATTGCACTTGGAGGATGGGTCATCTCAGCATCTCCCCAAGTGGAAGAATGCACGTCATAATTATTTGCCTTGCATATAATCAGTTTTGAAACAATCCTCAGAGCTTCACTAATATTGTTTATTGCTCAATTTTCTTGTTAAGATTGGATTTTATTTTTGGGGCTGCTTTAGCATTATTAGTTCAGTGGTAGGAATAGTACTTGAGATGTAGCTTTGCAGTGGTAAGAATAGTACTTGAGATGTAGAGTTGCTTATGTCAACTGCTAACCACTCAATCTTAAGCCCGATTCCAAACATACCACTTATCATCTTTATATCAGCTTGAAGCTCAATCTTACACGTCCCCACTCTATTATATACACATCTTCACACCATGTAGGTAGGATTTTTCTCATTTCCATATTGTTTGGGTGTGATTTTCTCCATTTCAATATCACAAATACCATCAAACTCTCCAGGCTTGAAGAATTGAAGTTCGGATCTTCAATCTCGTCCTCGTCCGCCATTAGAAGAGATAAAATTCTAGTCTTTTCCATCAGAAGCGATAAAATTCTAGTCATCTTCTCTTGTTAGTGAATTAATCAAAAACTGTTTTTGCTAGATACACTTAAGAAAACAAGGGCTAGTTAAATAATTTTCTCTTCAAAACCCTACTTTGGATTGATCTTTTAGTAGTGACGAAACCCTATGGACAACTTGGGCTTCTCGTAGAAATATTCATTTAACCTAGATTTGAAGCCAAAGACTTCTGGACATCAAATAGGTAGGATAATGGAACAGATAGGTCAATCAAGCAATAGCCTTTGGGACTTGGGTGGATTTGTTTTAATTCAACAAAAAAGGAATTAAGGGGAAGAGAAAGAACTATTAAAGAGAAAGGAAAAATAAGATGGGGATATACCTCTAAAAAACCAGATAATTGCAAGGTTTTGGGTGTGGGATAGAGATGTTGGTTTATTTCTCCCTGACTAACCATAATTTCTTATGGTTCACTAACCACGGCTGGATAAGACCCAAGTGGAAAGCAATATTTGAATTGCCTCCTCTTTTGCACGCTCTCTATTTTTAGTATTTATGCTCTCATTTTCTTTAATCTTGGCAAGCTTGTCCTTATCCAGTATTAATGCCTTCTCTATTTGCTCTTGTATGACAAATTGTATGCTCAAAATTTAGTGGTGTCATTGATAGGGGTGGCAATGGGTTGGGTTGGAGTCTGGCCCGACCCGAAGTCACCTGACTTAGATCTGGACCCAAAACTATATTGTGAGACTCAAACTTGAACCCGGAACCGATCCAAAAATTGAAATATCTATATATTTTAATATATTTCATATATTGGGACCCAAAAATATGATGTGGATTTGGGACCCGGACCCGATCCTAGTTGGACTTAGGCTTGGACCCGAATAGTATTTGGGTCCAAGATTTGGACCTGAACCCGACATGCCGAGTCCGAAAATTGGACCTGTACTTGGACCTCGGACGGGTCCGGGTCCATTGTCACCCCTACTCATTGGCTTACAATTAAGGTATAGGTAAACTTTGTACAGTGTCTCCAAATGCATTGGGCATGTCAGCCTTTACTTAAAATAGCATTGATTTTCTTTTTCTAGTCGTGCCATTTAGTTATTTACATTTGAATATCCAATATTTGTCTCTGTCTTTCTTAATGTGCTAGGGAGGCATATTTTTTCTTAAAAACTTATTTGTGGGAAAGCATCATTTAAATGGTCAAACCTCAGCAAAAAAAAAACAAAAACACCAAAAAAGAAGAAAGAAAATGAAAATCAATGAGGTGGCTAAATCAAGTATTCTGCCAATAAAGTGGTTAATATTTAAAGAAATTTTTTTTATAGAAGGTTGCAACCTTACTTCTACAGTGCACCTCAAAAATCCATCTGTTTGATTGATCATCTCGATATCGAGATGTATGACCATGAAAATAAAAAGATTTTAAGTCTAAAAAATGGTGCATTTTATGGCATATTATCTACACTGTCTATTTTCAAGATTTTCATATGTTTATAGATCTATTTGATTTTAACCATTTTTGAAATTTAAAATTTTATAATTAGATATAAAAATAGATTTTGAGATAATCCTAAGAACATTTTACACCAAAATTATATACCATGATAAAATTTGAAGGTGCACTTTACTCACCCATACCCATATTTGCACCCATACCCATATTTAAAGGTATGGTTTGTATAAAAGCTGAGGCCCTAAATCAAAATAAGGCACACTGTCAAATAGTGTCAAAAGATGTCATTTGACTACTAAAAATCTTATGATGACCTGAAATTTATTTACGTCTCTAATTATGAAATTTAAAGCTTCAAAAATAGTGTAGATCAAGCCAATTTATGAACATTTGAAAATCTTGAAATTGACAGTCTAAATAATGCATTATATAATACGTTATTTCCAAGACTTAAAGTCTATTTTTTCTTATGTCCATGTATCTCAAGATCGAGATGATCGGATTTGAGGGTTTTTCGGCATTAAAACAACTTCTAGTGAATTTTTGAGGTGTGCTTTAGTTTGATTGTTTATGGCCTCAACCTCATATACATTTTTTGGTTAATATTTAAAAATGTTTTTATTTGGGTACCCCAAGTTTGATTAAAAATACTTAAATTGCCGTTTTTCTATATTTGTAGTTTCTAACAAGCTCGTCATTTCTAGGGAGTAAAACTACGACCTGGCCACGGGACTTGGCCCATGGGCTTACTCCAAGATACTCGGTTCAGGCCTCTGGCCAAGCCAAAAAGTGTTAAAAAAAAGAGAAAAAACATAAAACCCAAAAAATGAGAAAGAATTGTTTAAAGTAAAATAGAACAAAACACATTTAAATGAGGCTAAAAAAATAGTGAACAAAGGATTTTGAAAAAAACAATTTGTGATGTGGGTTTATTTTAAAAATAATCCTAAAAGAAGGGAAAAATGTGAAAATAAGTATTTATGGTCAAAACATTTTCCAATTTTTGTCAAAAGGATAGAAAACATAAAAAAAATATTACAAATAAATTTATTACTTCTATATATTCTTTGTAATTTTTTTGAATTTTGTTTAAGATCTTTGAATCGGACCACCCAACATGGGATACTTGGACTTGCCAGGTGGTAAGTTTAAGTTAATCGGGTGAGTCCGAATTGGCTCACTAGAGTTTTTCCACCATTGGTCATTTCAAATAATTTGATTCACTTAAAGTCATTAGAGAAAAATGACCTCTATAAAATATTTTTTTTTTGGATTCAAATCTTAAACCGATATTTTTCACTAAAAATAATTTTACTCAAGATATGGAATTTGGAGAAATAATCTCTCTCTCCAATATTTCCCTGATTACTCAGAGAAAGCTACTCATTTAATCAAATTTAAGTATATTTCAACTAATTTGCATAAAAAAAACTAGCTTAGGAAAATCAAACACGAAACTAAAAACATTATTTCATGGGAGTATCAATTTTTTTTGTTGAAATTTGGAACATAGCTAAACCATTAGCAATTGAGATTTTGGCCATAGAGGCACACAGATTATTAGCATCTTATTATAGCAGAAGTATACTATAATAATTAGTATTCTTTAGAAAAGATGGATCCTTGATGTTTTGGGGAACACGGTTTTTAATATCCTCTGATACATTAAATAGTTTTCCTTAAGGGTTTGTTTGGATACCTGGATTTTTCAATTCTAGGAAAAGTCAATCCTGGAATTGAGATTTATTAAAATTGACATTTCTTGAAATATAGTATATGTTATTTGGATTGCATCGGGTAGAAATCAAGAAAATGCAAATCCTCACTCTAAAATTTTTGATACTCTCTAAAATTTTAATACTCTCTTTCAAATATTTAAAATATGCAATTGTCACTCTATTCAAATTTTAAGATAGTTTCTCTCTCTAAACAATTTTATGTTATTTCTCTTTCTAAAGTTTGATATAGTTTTTCTGTAAAATTTTGAAATACTTTCTCTCTAAAACTTAAAATTTGAGTTAATTTCTCTGTATAAAAATTTTGGTATAGTTTCTCTCTCTAAACAATTTTAAATAATTTTTCTCTCTAAAATATGATATAGTTTATCTCTCTAAAATTTTAAGTTATTTTCTTTATCTAAAATTGAAAATTTGAAATAGTTTCTCTATCTAAATTTTTTTAAATTGTTTCTCTTTTAAAAAAATTAAGTACTTTATCACTCTAAAATTTGATATAGTTACTCTCTCGAAAATTTTAAGATGCTTTCTCTCTTTAAAACTTAAATTTTGAGATAGTTTTTCTCCCTAAAATTTCCAAGTAGTTTCGTTCTCTAAAATTTTAATATATTTTCTTTTTCTAAAACTTAGAATTTGATATAGTTTCTCTATCTAAATTTTTTTAAATAGTTTCTCTAAAAATTTCAGGTACTTTTCCTATCTAAAATTTGATATAGGTCTCTCTAACGTTTTAAGAAATATTTTCTCTCTTAAACTTAAAATTTGATATTGATTCTCTCTTTAAAACTTTCAAATAGTTTCTCTCTCTAAAATTTTAATATATTTTTTTCTCTCTAAAAATTAAAATTTGAGGTAATTTCTCTACAAACTTAAGGTACTTTCTCTACCTAAAGTTTGATATAGTTTATCGCTCTAAAGTTTTACGATATTTTCTCTCTAAAATTTAAAATCTGAGATAGTTTCTATCTCTAAAATTTTTCAAGTATTTGATCTATCTAAAATTTGATATAATTTCTAATTTCTAAAATTTAATATACTCTCTCCCTAAATTTTAGATAATTTGAGATAGTTTCTCTCTTTGAATGTTTTGAGATATTTATCTTTAAAACTTTTCAAGTAGTTTCTGTCTCTAAAATTTAATATAGTTTCTCTCTCTAAAATTTTAAGACCCTTCGTCTCTCTAAAACTTGAGATTTGAGATAGCTCTCTAAAATTTTAATATGGTCTCTTAAAGTCCTTAAATTTGAGATAGTTTCTCTCTAAAAAAAATTCGTATATTTTCTCTCTTAAAGATTTTATATGCTTTCTCTTTTTAAAATTATATAATTTCCCTCTTTAAAATTTTACTATTTTTTGTTCTTAAGTCGCTTAATGGGTAATTTCTATGAAATGTTAATTCCAACTATTTTGGTGGAATTGAGATTTTCAAAATTTAGACTTAACATTAGCATCCAGAAATCCTACGGAACTCTCAATTCCAATGGAAATGTCAAAATTCTAAGTGAACCAAACACGATTGACCCAACTTTTCAAAGACAAGTGACTCTTAAAATTCTGAATCCAATGAACCAAACGGGTCCTTAAGCCTATGAGGTTTGCTATTTTTCATCATTTGGAAAATTGTTTCATGCTGGCTGAACTGCATGAAACAATATGTGTTCTAGAGATATAAAGCATCTATCTTGAAGATGGATGCAAACAGGTGGTCCATCTAAAAATAAGTGTAACTAACAGTCCAAATGTTTTTTTAATATAATTATTATTTCTTAGTTTTTTTTTGTTCATATTTATAATTTCCTTGTTAAAAAAGATATATTCTCCAAAAATTAAAATCAAATTATATTTTAAAATATATTTATCACGAAAACCACATTTCTACAATATGCGGTCCTCATCATTTTCCTTCGTTTTTGACGTGTAATGCATTAAAAATAGTTTGCCAGAGGGATAAGGAAATGGACATCATTTACGTGATAGGGTTCATCAATTGCCATTCTTAGGACTGGGAAGGCAAAAGTACAGCATTTAGTGAAGGTTTAATAATGTGATTATGCAATAAGATTGTAATTATACAATGGGATCGTACGAGATCATTTATCATTGTTACGAGATCACAATTACTTCTAATCATTAAATGTCTGATTTTATGGCTAAGACAAAGTTCGGTTAATGAGATACTTCATTCTTTCGAAAGGGAAACGAGATTTTCACAACGCAACAAGGCCTGCACGTAAGAGTAATTAAGTTTCACCTCATCTTCAGTAAATACTATTTTGTTTTGGGCAAATTATCTCAACTTCCCCATCAAAGAGTTAGAATCAGCAGTAGGCATACTTGTCCCCCATCAAAACAATAAGAAATCCTCAAAACTTTAATGTTATGAGACTCTTGAAGAGAAAGAAAAGTTGCTTTGGCAAGTGTTTCTCGGCAAAATAACATAAACAAAAGTATGCAAAGAGACTATTCACTTAATGTATACAATGAGACCATTTATCTTCGGTACTTGGAGGTCACAATAACTTACAACCATATGATGTAAAGTTACAACTTTTAAGAAAAATTATTTTGAACTCTGAGCTTGATCAATGAAATAAATGCAGCAACCCAATTTCACACCCAATTGTCAAGATTAATTGTGATCACCTTGTACACAGTGTTTTAAAATATAGGCACATCGCATATGCGGTCGCATCATGCGGGATGCACTCGCATCCGCATCACAAACTGGCGCATATGCGCTTTTGACAGATGTGCTGCATATGTGCCACATCAGGCCGCATCATGGCCGCATCAGGCCGCATCTGTTTTTCGCGAAAAAAATTATCGATTTTGCCTCTCATGGAGGGGCAAAATAGTCTTTTTGAACTTCCAAAGTTTAGGGAAACTGTTTGGGGGGTTATTATACCCCCTAAACGAGATTTCCAGCCACTTTTGTGGCTTTTTTTGCATCAAATAGAGGGAAAAAAAAAGTTTAGCGAATTTTTTTTTTTCATCCAAATCTTCGATTTGGCGGTTGTTTGATACTTAGATGTTCATTTGATGCCTTTGATTGTTGATTTGGGGATGTTAAGGTGAATTTGTGATAAGAAATTGGGGATTTCAAGGGCCGTGAAGAAATCGAGCACTGCTTCACAGAGTCGGTAACTTTTTATTCCTTCTTGTACAATAATATAGTTATACTTATTTTTTAGGCAATGTCTTCTTCCCAATCTTCTAGTGACAAGGATTTGGCTTGGAAATATGTTAAACTAAAAAATCCGAAAAATAGAAATTGTGTGATGTGCTTGCTCTGTGGAAATACTTATATGAGTGGTATTTTTTGAAAAAAAGAGCATTTAGCCGGAATTTTTGGGAATGTAAGAGCATGTCCACAAGCTACAAATGATATAAAAAATGATATTAGAGAATATTTGGATAGATTGAAAAAAGATGAAGAGAAAAAAAAAAAAGACAAGAAATGAATTACTTGATGATATGCAATTATTTGATGATGTTGATGATGATGATGATGATGATGATGATTATATGTCTGAAGTTGCTATGATGCAAAGGGGTACTCATTTTCCAACCTCCAGAGAGAGGGTTATAAATATTGGTGGTAGTGCTGAGAGAAGAACACCTTTCTCTAAGGGGCCAATGGATTCTTTTTTTACCCTTAGCCCCGAAATTGTGGTTCAGGAGAGAGAAAAAAACAAAACATACTACAATTGAAAATAAATATAAGAAAGAACAAAGAAAGTCGGTATGTAAGTGGATTGCAAAGTGGATTTATATGGCCGACATTCATTTTAATACTATAACTCTAGATGGTTTTGCATGTATGGTCCAGACAATTGGGCCATATGGCTCAGGACTTATTTCTCCTTCACTACATGAGGTTAGGGAGCCTTTGTTGGAGGATGTTGTATTTGATGTGAATAAAATTTTGATTCATCAGAGAGAAGGGTGAGAGAAATATGGGGCCACAATTATGTGTGATGGTTAGTCCGATGGGAAATCAAGAGCATTCATTAATTTTTTGGTTAATTGCCCAACAGGTACTTTTTTTGTTAAGTCTATTGATGCATCAGACAAGTCACATGATGGTACATACTTATGTGGCTTGATGGATGAGAAATGTCGATTTTGTTGGGAAGCAAAATGTGGTACAAATTATCACTGACAATGGTGCTAACTATGCTGCAGCTGGGTATTTCTTGACTTTGAAAAAGAAGCATATGTTTTGGACTCCTTGCGCAGCTCACTGTGTTAATCTTATGCTTAAGGAAATAGGTACAACATTTTTATTTAGTGAGGTGATTTCAAGAGTTATGTTTGTTGTTGGATTTATTTACAATCACACCATAGTCCTAAGCATGATGAGGGCTTTTATAAAGAGGAGAGAATTAGTGAGACCGGGTATCACTAGATTTGCCACGTCATTTCTCACTCTTCGAATCCTAGTCAAGCAAAAGAGTGCCTTGAAGACCATGTTTGCTTCAGAGCAATGGAGTCAAAGCAACTAGTCAAAGTATAAGGATGGGAGAAAGGCTGAAAAAATTATTTTGAATACATCTTTTTGGAGTCAAATAATTCTTGCATTGGCGGTGGCTCGCCCTTTAGTGAGAGTGCTTCGACTGGTTGATAGTGATGCGAAGTTCGCCATAGGCTACATCCATGAGGCAATGACTAGGACAAGAACTGAAATAAAAGATATTTTAAAGGATGATGAAAATATGTGCAAGGCTATACTTGAAATTATTGATAGGAGATGGGACACCCAGCTTCACATGCACCTCCATTCAGCCGGTTATTTTCTAAACCCATCTCTTCACTACAAGCACCCATCGATGAGTCAGATCATGTAATAAATTGTGGATTCTTAGATGTGTTGGAGAGGTTGGTGTCCTACAAAGATATCCAAGATGAGATCTAGAGCCATGAATTGATTAAGTTCAAGTTAGCCTTGGAAAACTTTGAGAGAGATATTGCCACTCAAAATAGGGACACTACAGATCCAGGTAAAGGACAAAAGCCCAAAAATAATCTTATTTGTCTCTTACTTTATGTATAGTTCTATTGTTTATTTTGTACCCTTAATTTTTAATTATATTCTAAATTATAAAATATTATACAGCTACATGGTGGGCATTAGATGAAAGCGAGACACCAAATCTACAACGTCTCGCTATTCGAGTGTTTAATCTCACATGTAGCTCATCTGGTTGTGAGCGTAATTGGAGTGCATTTGAGCATGTAAGTCCTTTACTCCTTATTCCTTAATCCTCATTTCTTAAATTTCAATTTTCTAATTTAAAATCTAATTTATTTGATTTGAAATTTCTGCTACAGCTCTATACCAAAAAAAGAAATAGGTTAGAGCAGAAAAAGTTGAATGATTTGGTTTATGTGCGATATAAGGAGCGGCTTAGGGAGAGGTATAAAAATCGCACGAAGCTCAACCCTATTCAATTATATGAAGCTGATGGTGATTCCATGAGTGAGTGAACCATGGATCCAAGACAAAAGCGTGTGTTTGAAGGTGAAGATTTACATGACTTGATGTCGAGCTAGCAACATAAGCTAATGAAGAAGATGGACCTAACACTAGAGCACAAAGGAGTAAAGGAGTTGTTGGGTCTAGTCGCACTTGCACATTAACTTCAAAGGTCGAGGAGGAAGCTGACTCAGAGAAGACCGATGAAGAAGAATACATGAAGGTCGTCATGTATGATATTGATGATGTGCATAACGACTCTTAAAATGACTTGCCTGATTGATATTTGAAAAATGAAGTTCAAATTTCAAAATTGACTCTTTGATTGTTGAATGCTTTATGAAACTGATTTCAAGTTTCTAGTTTCTATCAGGAGATAGTGGATAACTGAATACAGAATCTCCGACAGCTAATAGTTTTAAAGTTAATCATTAAACTAAAATACCTACTATCACATATATCACCTTCATATTTTTTTCTATGCATTAACTTATTTTTTTAGATTTTTTAGAATTTTTTTACATTTATTGACCACATCATCATGATGCACCCGCATCCAAGCCACATCGCCTCCCCACCGCATCAGGACCGCATCCCGCATTTTAAAACACTGCTTGTACCACAAGTAAATAATCTCATTATATACTTTTTGTTACTTTTAATACAAGATCACAATCATTCACGTACATCAAATTTCAAATCGGGTGGTTATCATTGATTTGACTCAAGGTTTAAAAAATAACACCCTAAACCATCCAATTTGACATGAATAGCAATTGTGACCACCGTAAAACAAAGGTAAATGATCTCATGGTACACAATCTCGATGGAAAAGAGCTGAGCTGGAAAGGATATTACAATGAAACAAAGGTTTAAATATCAAATATGACATGAAACAGCACTAGTGACCAAATTCCTTTTCAAGAATCCAGACCTCTTTACAAGTAACATCCTAAAACCATAACACACCATACACAGGTGCTTAACAAAGCCATAGTTACCAAGGGCCATTCCTTAGAACCTGGGAACCGATGCTAAGAAACATGCAACCAGATGGACTTCATGCATCAAGCAAAGCTTAAGATACCAACAAATTTCCCTACTGTCGTTTTAGTGTGGCAGCACCATGATCATGTGGGCTACTGCTGCAACCATCTCTTCTCACAGGCAAAATTCAAACCCAAGAAACACATCATCGCCTTCAAATTCTTCCTACTGCCTCGCTCCTCTCTCTCTAAACCAACCCAAGAAACCAGTGGACCACATTCACATTATTCCTGATTGTGTCCCTAGAAACCAACCAAATAAACATATACACATTCTCCCTAGTTGCCTCTCAAAAACCACCAAAGATTGAAACCCTCTTCATATATCTCCTATACCCCGAGTTTTCTTCTCTCCAATTTTCCACTCATAGCATACTTCACCCTCAACCATGAATAACAAAGCCAAAAAAGGCAAAAACTGTCTCTCGCTCCTCACTTTCTCCGCACATATCCCCCACCCATCATGTAGTGGTGCCGTCCCCGAAGACCTCCACCATGATGCCTTCCACCCTCCCACAACCCCCTCCCCACCGACCTCCCCACACCTCCACTAGGCCCCACCTGCCCCCAACCCATCACCTGCCCCCCTCCACTTCCAACCCCAGAAGCCTCCTCCTCCTCCCTGTCATTATACTCAAGTATCAGCCTCTTTATATTTTGCTTCTCCTCCAACTCTGCTGCCTCCTTCTGCTTAGTCCCTTGAACTAATGCACAACCCTTCGGAACACTCAATTGCTTTGTTTGTTGCTTATTCCCCTTCTTCACCAAAACCCTAACTGATACCCCTCCTCCCCCTTCCTCATCAGCACCCTCATCATCACTCTCATCACCTCGGCCATGGTGGTGAGACCCACTACTCAAGCCCTCAAACACATTCATGGGTATCATCATGTTAAGGGCAGGCCGGCCCCTCAGCTCAAGCTTACGAGAATCAAGACTCTCCTGAACCAAGGCACGAAGCTCACGCTCGAAATCTGCCTCTTCTACAGGGTCCACCTTGGTCTTTGACCTAACCCTCACCTCCTCTTCCTCTTCTAACCCCATGTGGACCCCACCCTCGTCGTCCTCATTATCTTCCTCATCAGACCCACCATGTTCCCCACGTCCTGAGTCCTCTTCATAGGCATCGGGACCACCAGTTGCGCTTCCACTGTCAGACTCAGTCTCGCTATCAGCGGCCCTGCCATTCTCGTCAAGCCCTCCATTGGCTACTGTTGCTTGTCCATTGCGATTGGTTGGATGAGGGAGCTTGTTGGCCCTGTGGCTTTCTGTATCTGAGAGCCTCTCTGTGTTACCAGGCTTATCAGACGAGGAGGGCTCCTGGTCCTCAGATTCTGCAAGAGCGGCACTGACTTCCTCCATTGATGAGTATCTCAACATGTTTGGGCGGAGATCCGCAAAAAGGTCCTGCAACCCATGCACTTTTCAGTTGGTTGGATTACAGCGAGGACAAATGAAAAACAAATAAAAAAATGGGTAGCTAAGAGTCATAGATTGAGAGCGCTGGATAGAGGGAACCAATTTTTTGGGAAAGTGCACAACATGGTAAAAAGTATAGCATATATTGGACTGTGGTGTAGACTACTTTGAAGGGAGCCTCACCGTCCAATCCTGATAGCAGACGCTTTAAGATTTATGGTAAGGGAACCCAATGGACCATGAACTCTCGTATAGTCAATCTCTGACCATATGTAATTCAGGAATGAACGGTGGGTGCCCCTTCAAGGTATACCAAGCTACATTGGACTAAAGTATAACTTTTCAATTATATTTATTTTTCATAATGGCTTTTAATGTTGAATCAAGTTATAGAGAAATATTGAGGGGAGAAAGTATATACCACAGTCCAATAGACTTTGGTATAGCAAGAGGGTAACTGGAGGAGGGCCCAAATGGACTCTATAGCCAGGTAGAGGCTAACTGGAAGGGGGTCCACAGGGACCCTATAGCCAGATAAAATTATCTCCAATCATACGCCTTCGTAAGGGTCAACTGATGAGGTTTACAGTACCACATAATATAGTGTATTGAAAAATCATATACTTTGCAAATATCTGTGATCCCAAAACAGATGAACAAGCTTGCATGACGAACCTGAATATCAAATTCGATATCAAGAGGTATTGACCCTTTGCTGAGAACATATTGCTGAAAATATAACAAGAATCTGTCGAGCTTCCTCTTCGAAGATCCTCTATCGAAGTATCGACCACATGTCTGGAGAAGCGTAATAATCATCCTGATCCGGAAACAATCTTCAGGCGGGTCCAATGTATCTTGCTAGCAACCAAACAAGGCAAAAAACAGAACACAATTGAACATTTTAAGTAATAGCCACAGAAGAAATTACAGGCATATAAATGACACCCATCTTTAAGGAGTTCAAGGGAAAAAATTACAAAGGAACAGTCCATTCTAGTGTCTGAAAATGTGCAACAAATTCGTTTAGCTGATAAACAACATGAGATGGTTTCCATGACTTCATGGATAAGAATCATGGCTCTCCTGGAGATTCTTAGAAAAGCCAATCAGTTTCCCGAGCTAATCAAAGTGAACTTTGTGTAACTAATCTCATGACTTTTAAATCCCCACAAGAATGTCATAATCACCAAGAAGCTCACACAATCCTCACCTCGGGGGTGCCATGGCCAAAAGTAAGAATCAAATAGAGCGTTTCAAATATAACAGAGGAGTCAATCTGTTCATAGTTGTATAGCTCTCCCAAAAACCGCATATGTGCTATTCGTCGCTGCTGCATCCCATAATCATTCAACTCCAGTCCTAACCTGATCTCCTCCAAGACCTGAAATTATTCGACAAAAAGAGAAGGCTAATAATATTCCATCTCCAGCAAGCATAAAATACATAGTTACATGAAACTTCAAATGTAAAAGTGGAATGACCCACGTGCTAAAATGATTCAACGTAAAATGCACTGAAGAAATCCATTGTGATGCATGATAAACTTCACTACAAGGAAGGAGCAGATTTAAGAGAGAAAATCAAGCACGAAGTAAAAGACAATGTGCAAAGGCCTCTCCTTAGGCCTTTCCTTCAAAAAACAATTGAAGATTGCAAACATCAGATAAAATAAAGTGATGAGCAGTGCATTCAACTTGGTCAGTTCAGCTCTTTAAGGAAAATCGCTTTTTATAACAAGGATTAAAAAGAACTGAACATGAAAAGACCCTGGGGAAACTGGAACTTTTAGTGAAACTAAAGCCTTTTTACTGAAATGACTACTGAAATCCATAATATCTGACAATAGTCATTCCTAAGAGGGAAATGTATACTCCCAATAGACTCCAAATCAGCTTGCATGATTTAATGGTTGAATTTGCAGCAAGGTTTCAAAATATGCTAGGCGGCCAGCCTGGCGCCCGGCGCCTAGTGCCTAGACGGGCGCCCAGAATCTTGGGCGCCCTGTAGTACAAGTTCTATATACATACACATTTGTGTCAATTTTGTAATTTATTGAATTTGGAAATATTGTATTATTGTAACACATTTTTTTATATATAACCATATTACATATCGCAAGTTGAGAATAAACTTGTTCAAAATTTCAAAATTCAAACCATACTAAATTTAAAAGTCTAATAGGATATGTATTAGTAATAGTCTCCAACTCTCCATATTCGATAATAAGTGAAAACGTTTAGGAAGCTTCTTCAAACTACAAAAAATATTTTTGATTCTCAGAAATAGGTATAGCTAAGACATCAAGGGTTTTTGGAATTGTTCTTTTAATATTAGATAGTCCCCATAACCTATTTAAACATTTTTGGGGGTCAAATTACCCCTTTTTCTTTTTTGGGTATCTTAAAAAAAAAAAAAAAGCCCACGTCCCTGGGCGCCCGCCTAGCTCGCCTGGCTGCCTGGGTGCCCGCCCAAGTACATCCACCCGAGTGGGGCCACCTAGGTCTGGGCGTGCAGTATTTTGGTCCAGGCTGACTAGGTGCTGGGCGGACCATTTTTTAAAACATTGAAATGCATTTGTCAGCAGGGCCTTTTGTACTATGTGACAACTTAACAATATCACCATTCGCCATGGTACACACAGAATCAAAGCATGCTTGAATATAGGTAACATATAAATTTTTATCCATGATGTACTATGTTCTACAATACGATTTTTCTACAAAACGCATTTGTCCGTGGGGGCTTCTATACTACGTGACAACTTGACAATATCACCATTTGCCATGATACACATGGAATCAAAGTTTTAACAGTACATATAAATTTTATATAGCATCCAGTTTTAACAGTACATGAGTTCAGTACTGTAACACAACCACCTACATAGAAACACATAAATCTATTATACCGGACAAACTATAAAACTTGATCACAGATAAGTAAAGAGGAAAAAGTTAAGATAATTGTGGAATGAGTACCTTAAAAAAATAAAAAATTTGTGGAATGCATTGATAAGTGAACATGTTTCAAACTCATTTAATGTGAGGAAAGTGCAAAGAAACACAAACCTCATCCACAACTGCAACAGCAAATTCATCATGGTACCGGCTCAAGCCTAGAGTGAGTGAAGCAATCAAATGAACTTGACTGTATTTCCCTCTATGAACCTTCATGAAGCATTTCAAAAGGTATGGTTCACAATCATTCCAAGGTAATTTGCGTAGCTGGCGCAAAACATGCTCAATTGAAGACTTGTCCAGGTCTGAGAATAGCAATTTTCTTATATACTGCATTTCAAACACAATGTAACACAAATCAAACACTAAAGAAAATATATAGCGAATTGGAACAAAAACTGCAAGATCATTTAATTTCCACAGAACTATCTAGTAGTCAGTTACGTAGAATTCCCTAGATATACCTGATGTAATGGTGGACGAATTTTAGACACCCGTGCAGAACGTTCGGGGGGTTTGCACAAGTAATAAGCATTTTCCACAAGAGTACTGTGTCTAGGATCCAAATTTTTAACGTTCTTTAATCTCATCAATATCTCTAACATGTTTGCCATACGTATTGTCGTTTCTGGTGAGCGATACAGGAAGCGTCCACAAGTCTCAAGAAGATTGCAAGCGACATCTATGTTGTGATGAGTGAAATCATCTAAACAAGTCTGAATATGAAGAACACACAAATTAGCAAGAATAAACAATGTCACAAGAAAACAATATGTGCAGCATTCACATAAATAAGATCCGATTTTGTTTGAAAAAGAATCCACTGCAGTGCATGTAACACAAACAGGTATCAATTACCATATGGATTACTTCTACATAAATGCAATGCCTAAATAGAAAGACAAAGTTATACATTAAAAAGTTCCAGTACACACGATAACGAAATTTTGTGCATAAAGAATACACATTACAGGGAATGACCTTGATAAGAAATTTTTTACGAGGAATCCATTTATCCCCTTGCCCAATGGTGAAGAAGAATAAGGTGTGAACCAGCAGAGATGAGTAGAACAAGCAAAGGAAAGACACAGTTTGAGCAGATGGAGGGAGGTGCTGGAGCAGATGTATGAGGAGATATAGAGGGAGATGGTGATGATGCTTCTTCTGAGGGCACTCAGAGTGATGGAAGTGGTGACACAGCGAGCTTGAGCCAGAGCCGCAGCAACAGCAGTCCGGGCGAGCCTGAGGGTTGAATTAACTTAGGGGACTCAAGCGTCGGAGTAAGGTATGCCCTACCAGAGCTGCACCTCGACCAATTATAGCTAGTTTGGTTCCCAAGATCCCGAACCCCTGAAACTCGCTTCTTGACCAATTCACTCAAAGGGATGACAGTGCGTGGGATCATGGTGGTAGGGATGTCTTTGAGCCACCTCATCATTAATATTGGCTCTAGAAGTATATTGTACTTATTTAGTAATATTTTGATATCTGAGTGTTCCTATGGATTTTGACTTACTCCATTTTAAACTATGAATGAAAGAGGTACTCAGACAGGAATCAGACTCTCAGATTTAAAGGTTTTCCAATTTCATCAAAATAAGCTAATATGGTCATCATTTTTCATTTACCGTAATAATTTGATTATTAAAATCAATGTTCTCAGATTCTCTTCGGAGTCTTATTCGGTTTGGTGAGAAAAATGAAGCAATTCGGTGCTTCGACCAATTCAGGGGAAGACTTCGGACTTTTTTTTAATTTAATATAAATAAACATCTCTTATTTATGTATAAATATATACAAATAGTGGAAAAATTAAAAATAAAAAACCAAAAAACACTTTCATTTAGCTATTTCTTTGCTGCTCGATGCAGACCTAAATCTGACCGAAGTAGCCCAAAGCGGCCCGAATCTGACTGAAGCGGCAACACCAGGCTTTGCTTCGCTTCGGTTTATGGCTAAAATCCGAAGGCTTTGGCCTCTTCGGCTGAAGCGAAGCGGATTTGAAACATTGATTAAAAATTTTTGCCAGTTTTTGTACAACATTTTTGGGCCTATATGACTGAATTGATCCGAGCCATAGTTAGAAAGTCTTTGTCTAAAAGATGATTTTTTCAAAAAATCTCCAACTTTTTGAAATCAGTTAAGAACACCGATTTTTCAAAAGATCTTCAAAAAATTGCACTTTTTAATGGAACCGATATAAATTCATATTATATTTTTTTTCAAAAGACCTCTTCAAATAAACTTCATCCTTCTAACTTTATTTCTTCATCAAGTTAATACTATTGAATTTTGGTTTAAATATAAGTACATTACCAATGGGAGTAAATTAAGAATCTTGATTTAACAAAAAAATCTATCAAAAATTTCACCAATTAGTTCCCTTGAAAAAAATGTACGGAAAAATACAAGCAATATATTCCCAAAAAAAAAAAATTCAAAACAATCGTATTTTATAAAATAATAGGTAGAATTAGAAGAAGTGTAACCCAAAGAATAATCTTTTTATTTTATTTTTCCTTTAAACCGCAAAGACAAAGAGAGAGATTCCATGATACTAAAGATTTAGGTAGCTAGGAATTCAGTGCAAGATTCAAATTTGCTTAACCATTTTGTTGCTTTTTTAACGCAGAAGTTTGACTAATTTTTATTTTTTATTTCTTATTTTTTTGATTTGATTCATATATACAACATAGCATTTTGGATGGACCACTATTTTACATATTTAGGTCTTTGTGTTTTCTTTTAATTAACTACAATCCTATACTGAAGGCGTTTTTTGTTTTTTTTCCTTTGAAAAATAATCCTATACATTGGTTCACAATTCTTGTTATTTGCTAATTAGTTCTTGTGTTTAGTATTGTTGTTGTTGTTTCATTTCATGCTTCCAAATAAATCTACGATATGTTTTGTGTAGTGACAACAGAGTAAGCATTATTGCTGGATTTATTAAAAGTTTCAACAAAAAATTGTCAAGTATTTTTTTTTTGAAGAAAGGTTAACTTGTATAGAATATTGGACAATTACACAAGTAGAGCAAAACAATACGGCAGCCTAAAAGTTAGGTGCTCAGAGAACAAACTAGAGGGAAGAAGACGAAGAAAAGAAAAAAGAATGAAGGAAGAAAAGGAGGACAATTTAAATACAGCATAATGCAATAACTGGTAACACACTGTTGGTGCAAAAACAGTTAACACACTGTCGGTGGACTGTTTGACATCCTCAATTTGGTTTTGGTCGACGAGCAAGCAGATGAGCACTATGGATCTGTTGCACTTTCTGCTAAGAGCGCTGGTACATCAAGTAGCAGGCGGACTTTGGTAGTGGCTAGAGCAGCACTGTGGGCCGGTTGAGCACTGGTACCTCAATAGACAAGCTAAGTTCGTAGGTATGTAGTCCCCCTGAGGGGTCAAGCCATGTATGCCGCTTGGCAGAGGTCAGCAGAGGTAAAAGTGACCCCTTGGGCTTTCTGTTGCAACCCCGAATTCAGGAGATAAAACTTGGGCAGGACTGTAGTGGCTTTCCCTGAGGAGCCTACCCTGATGAGAGAAATCTTCCATGAAGGAATTGGCAACCAAGGGAAAGCTGCAACTAAGCAGAGGGTCTTCAGTGGAGAGGCGATAGGGTCTTCAAGAAATTTAGGCTTGGGCAGTACTGTCTTCGATGAGTACTGCAACTTCAATAGGCTAGCTCCGGAGGCTAGCACCTCTTCGGTGGGTGGAGAAAAGGGAAGTTGAAGAGGTAGTAGAGATGATGGGATTGAAGATTTCTGTTGAAGAAGTTGAAGAGTATGAGAGGAGGAAGTTAAGATTGAGTGGGTGGGGGAAGCTTACAAAGGCTAGAAGAAAGAGAAACTAGGACAAATTTTTAGATGGCGGGGATAGGGGAGAAGAGATATGATTGTATATTAGGAAAGGTCAGATGGGGGGAAAAGAGAGAAAGAGATTGTGGATGTTGAAAAGCAAGACGGAGAGGAGATGGGGGGATAGGAGAGAAAAGAAAGTGTGGATGTAAAAAAGGAAGAGAAAGAGAGGCGAAGCTAGGTGAGGAAGGAGAGGAGGAAATAGAAACAAAGGAGAGAGATAGCGAAAGGCAGAAGAGAAGGAAGGGGGAATTAAGCCACAGAAATGTGTACCTTTCTTGTTGCAGCCGATCTTTGATCTTTTTGTCCTGATGGAACGGAAATGTAATTTCTGTAGAAAACTTAAAAGTTCCTTCTTTTTTATTCAGCAGCCAAAGCTACTACAATGGGTGATGACTTCCGCCAGAATTGTGGGCATGGGAGGAGAACTAAGATAGAAAGGTGTATGGGGTAACATATGAAAAGAACAATGGAAAAGATGCAATGGGTGATGACATCCGCCAGAATGGTGGGCATGGGAGGAGAAGTACAATGACAAGATGTGGCAGAGAGAGAAAACCTGGTGGTGAGTTTACCTTGTTTAAAGAAGGTCCCTTAGGAGATGGTAGAGATGGATTTAAAGGGCGAGTGTAAAGAATAGAAAGGTAGCTAAAGAAAGGAATATAGGCTTACAAGAACAACCATGCCATGTTTTTTTTTTTTCCTTTTTTTTTTTTTTCTTCTTCTATTTTTCTCCTTTTTTTTTCCTTTCTTTTTTTTTCTTTGTTTTGTATTCCCTCATTTCCCAAAGAAATCACGGTATGTTTACAAGCCAAGGATAGCTCCCTCCCTGGCTAGTCTGTCTGCCTCCGCGTAAGCCTCTCTGTATATATGTGTAAAGGACACCTGAAGGGAATTACATAAATAAAAAATACGATAAAAAATGGAAGAAAATCTCCTTGGAGGTAATCGCTTTTTGTGTGACCCAACCAATGATGTTGAGAGAATCTGATTCCACCTGAATGCCTTGTGCTGCAGGTGCTGTTAAAAGCACCTTGTTGAGGCCCACCAGTTGGGCCTTAGCCTCCGCATAGGTTGAGTCTTGGTGTCCTATAAACCCTGAGAAGGTCCAAAGGGTAGATGAATGGTCCGACAAGATTCCTCCAAAGTCTGAAGGCCCAGGGTTACCTAAAGGGGAACCATCTATATTGAGTTTGAGAAATCCAGGGGAGGAGACCAGTTAGGTCTCGGTCTGTTTATGTGAGGTGCGAGGTGTAAAAGGCCATCCCAGTTGTTTAGGAAGTGAGAAATTGGGAGGGCAGCAAATATGGGAATGAACTTGGCCCAGAAAGCTATAAGTGCAGTTAGGGAATCAAAAACAACTATTATAGTTTATTGTATGCTTCTGAAGGTTCGGGAATTTCTTTCTAACCACAAACTACAAAAGAGACTTGCTACAACAAGATGCCATAACTTCCTACCCTTTAGGGAAAAAGGTAGTGCAAAATATATTTGGAAAAACTGGGTTAGGTTACCAGTGGTGACCCACTGAAGGCCAAACAGCTTGAGAAGAGAGGCCCAAAGGCATTGAGACACTTCACAGTGGAGGAAAAGATGGGGGATGGTCTCCTCTTCTTGGAGACACAGGATGCAGCGGTTGGGGAAGGCAAATCCCCTTTTTAGGAGTTGGTCCAGGGTAAGGATTCTGCCCTGTAGTAGCACCCATATAAATGCTTGATCTTGTGGGGTATGGGTAGAGCCTAGGAGAGGTTGATTAAGGGTTAAGAGACCTGTAGAAGGAATCTATCAAGAATTCACCAGAGGGAGAAGGGGACCAAATCAGTGAGTCTGGTCTCGAGAGACTGCTAAAGCAGTTTCCTTGAGACTGTAGCATAGAGTGGAGGGTGTTGGCTTCTTGATCGTTAATATCTCGTCTAAAGAGTGGAGTCCAAACTAAATTGGTGCCTGAGAAAGTCGCATAATCTGTGATAAGGGCAGCTGGGTCTCGAGCTAATGGGAACAGGGACGGGTAGGTTTGAGCAAGAGGTGAAGGTCCAAACCAGATATCAGTCCAAAACTTAATTCTTAGGCCGTTACCCAGGTTGAATCTAGTTCTGTTGGTGAAATCTAATTTAGAGGAATAAAAGCTTTTCCAAGCACCTGAGGATTTGTGCATGGGGGATCGAGGCAGCCATTCGACCCCATTCATTCCATATTTGGCTTGAATAACTTCTTTCCAGAGAAGGGGGTGGGGGGAAGTAAATTTCCACCATCATTTACCCAAAATAGCTCGGTTCATGATTTTGAGGTTCTTAATTCCTAGACCCCCGAAAATTTTTGGGTTGCAGACTTTATCCCAAGCTATGAGATGAATTTTTCTGTTGTCATCTACCCCTGACCAGAGAAAATCACGCATGAGTTTTTCCAGTTTTTGAATAACTGAGATGGGGATTTGGAAAAGGGACATGCAATAGATAGGAATGCTAGCTAAGGTTGCACGAATGAGGGTGATTCTACCCCCAACCGAGAGGTATTTGCCTTTCCAGGAGGCAAATTTCCAAGTGAATCTCTGAATGAGATTATCCCACATGTTTTTCCTCGATTTTCCTAGGCAAAGAGGGAGGCCCGGATAAGAGGATGGTATTGTTTCTGTGGATCAACCTAGGCGTGAGGCCAAGCTAGTTAGAGAGGCCGTGTCAACATGAATGGCCATCATCTTAGTCTTGGAAAGATTTACTTTCATTCCAGTGAGTAACTCAAAGGTTCTCAAGAAATACCAAAGACAATCTACCTGGGTTAGATTGGCGTCACAGAAGATGAGGGTACCATCAGCATAGAGTAAGTAGGAAATTATGGGACCAGAAGGGGAGGATCTGAAACCCGAGAGGGAGCCACTATCATAGAGTTTGGAAATAGTCTGGCCGAAAAGTTCCCCTATCAAAGTGAATAGGAAGGATGACAGAGGGTCACCCTGCCTAAGTCCCCTTTGTGCTTGGAAGAAACCTTCAGGGGAGCCATTGATGAGGATGGAGAAAGATTGAACCACTTTCTCCACATTGAACCAAATCCCATTCTCAATTGGATGGATTCTAGGATTGCTCAGTCTACCCTATCGCAAACCTTTTCCCAATCTAGCTTAATGGTAAGACCTGGTTGTCTAGAATGGATAGCTTCATGGACTGTCAAGGCCCCATCCAGGATTTGTCTGTTTGCAACGAATGCAGACTTGGTTGGAGATATTACGGAGGACAAGACGAGCTGAAGCCTAGATGACAATACTTTGGCCAGTATTTTGTAAGAGTTAAGAAGGCTGATTGGGCGAAAGTCTTTCAGTCTATGGGCACCCTCTATTTTTTGAATCAGGGTAAGGACGGTGCATTTGTGAGCTGAGTTTATGTTGCCCCGAAGGTGGAATTCTTCAAAGAAAGCTTGAAGGTCAGGGGCAATAGTATCCCAGAGGTTTTGGAACAAAGCTACAGGGAACCCATCGAGTCCAGGGGCTTTATCTTTAGGAACATCAAAGGTAGCCAACCTAATTTCTTCCAAGGAAAAAGGCCTTTCAAGATTGGTCGCAATTTCAAGGGAGATAACCTTGAAAGATATATTGGCTAAATGGGGGCGAACACCTTCATCGGGGGGAGTTAGGGTGGCGGGTGGATTTCCTAGACTTTTTCCTCATAATGGGGCTGGCAGTGTGAATGGAGGCTAAGGAAGTCAACTCGGCTGAGTTTTGAGGGGTATCATAGTTTACCCCTGAATGGAGCTTTCCAAGCTCCCTAGAGCTCTTACTTCTACGGGGAGAGGAGAGTACCTGTGGGTCACCAGCAATGGCCTTGAGTTGGTTAGTGAGAGTTGACACTTCTGAGATGGTTCCAGCTGGAAGACGTTCACCTCTATGAATTCTCTCAAGTTTCAGAGAATTTGTGGACATTGAGGATTGGATGTCTGAGTTAAAAACTGAATGTAAAGAGGAGAGGTAGGGTTCATGAATAAGGGGATGTTCGGACATTGGTTGGGGGGAAGGAGAAGAGGAATAAGGGAAGAAGTAGTTGAGGGGGGATGCAGGGCAGGGTCGACCACTAGATTGTTGAGCTGCATTGAGGGCTAGCATCATTTCTAAGGGCATAGGCACTAACTCATCTATGTCAGAGTAGACCAAACCAGTTTCAGGTGGGTTTGGTAGGGTGGAAGCAAATCTAATGTAAGAGGAGGGGTTAGTTGGGGTGAGCTCAGAAGAGACAAAGATGAGGGGAACGTAATTGGAGTCTTGTTGAGGTGGTGGGAAACCTGGACACTGGACGTAAGATGGGGATATGGTGGGATTAGGATTAGGAAGGGGGTGGGCTGGCTGTTGGAGTAAGGAGGATTGGGAGGGGGAGAAGATTGAGGTGGGAGTCGTGGTCTGGTCTTGGTACCACCTTGGATAAGCCCGCTTATGTTTCTGTCTTCGTGGCATGGTTGAGGGAGATGTGCTACAATGGGAGTCCAGGAGAGAGAAAGGAGAGGGGGGTAGGGTTGATAGAGGTTGTGGAGCAGAGGATGGAGTATTGGGGGTTTGAGGCAGGGGCGTGTAGTGAAAAGGAACCAGTGCAGATTACGGTTGGGTACATCTTGATTGTCAAAATGATCCGACTGAGTTGGTAATGGGTGGGCAGAATTTGAAAAGACGGAAGCTGAAGAGAGTGGGGAGGAGGGAGAAGCAACTGATTGTTTGGGGCTGTAGATAGTGGGATGTTGGGAAAGGTGGAAAGATTTAGAGTAGATCCTAGGGAAGGGGCAGAATTAACAGCTGAGGGCAGCTGGGTTGAGCAGGTACTGAAGTGATTAAGGTGGGAGAGGGGGGAAGGAGACAAATGGGCTGCCACCTGGGTTGTGGTGGGGCTCGAGGTAGCCTGAGGTGGCGGCTGACAGGTGTTATAAATGTCACTGGGGGCATGACAGGTACGGTTAATTATGGGACGAGGATGGGGGATAGTCGAGGTGACCTTGGACAATGGGAATTTGAATGGGGCGACCGACACAATGCATGGAGGTGTGGCAAAAAGGGGTGGCTGTGTGACACGTGGCGCAACGACGTTTTGGGTCATCATCGAAGATGGAGGAGGGTAGCAGATGTCAAAGTACTTGTGAGAATACCTCTGACGTGGTGGGCGACTAGTAGAGGTGGACGATACATCTGTGAGGTGGCCCTTGCCTTTGGTTGCATGAAGGCGGGGATCTCGAGACATAGGATTGATGGAAGAGTCAACATTGGATGTAGGGGGATTAAGGTCCATGGGTTGGGAAGCATTGGTAGACCATGGTCTAGGAGCATATTTAGTGTATTCTATGGAACTGTGGTCCCTAGGATGTTTGGGTGCATCAGAAGGGGACCCTGGAGTATCAGAGTGAACACGGGATTTGCGCTGGACCACAATCCACCCTTCATGGTCCGACTAAGGGCGGTCATGGCGGTGTTTACCCTGGACAGAAATAGAGATCTTGTAAGATAGAACATTGAAATGCAAGTTCAAGACACTAGGGATAAGATCTTCTGAAGAATAGGAAATTAGAATTACAATTTTCCCCAAAGGAAGAAATCCCATGGATTTTCAATGGACTGAAAGGAATTGACCACAACTATTTCCTAAAATCTCAAACATTTGTTGGTCTAGAGGTGGAGGGGGATACCTTCTAGAGTGATCCAGAATTTTTTGAATTGTTGGGCACCCAACGATGGTATCCATTTCTGTAAAGAAAGCTTACCACCTCTAAAATTAAGAGCAGCGTCATGAGGGATAATCGGGTGGAAATTGTCAGGGAATGAGACGAGATACTTACCATCGAAGAGTAGCCTACAAACAACATGGGGATTTTTAAAAGTGTTGTGAAGCCATCTATTATTCCCTTCAATGTCATTGTGCTGAGGCATAAAAGTGCCAATGAGGGAGTTTTGTAAAGAAGTACGCTCAGAGATCTCGCAATTGGGAGAGAGCCAAACTTAGGGTTGGTTGTTAAGGACCGAAACATGATATTCCTGAACATTCACGATAGGGTTTTAAGCAAACTGAAATCGCTCCATGCTGGTTTTAGGGTTTGAAGTTACTGCCCGGGTAAAGGTTTTGGCGTTATGAAAAGCAGTTTTCTCCATAGAAGGCGTTGATTGAATAGTGTGATAGGTAGGTTGAGATGAAGAAGTAAGGATGGTGGTATTAGGGGTGGTTTTGAAATGGGCAGGGTGTGATGGCAATACCTGATAATTATCTATTGCAGTGGGGTGAGTTGGTGTTTGAGAGTGGGGAGGTGGATTATGGATTTTTTCTGAAAATAATCGAGGGTGTTGGGGGAATCTTACCTTCCTGGTGGAGGGTTTGTTACGGGATTTCGAAGGGATGGTGAGAAATCTATTTGGGTTAGTAGGTAGGAAGTGTTGATGGCCATCAGAGGAAGGTGAAGGCTGAATCTGATGGTTCTGATGAGCTCCGTATGGGGTTTGAGTGCTCCGTATGGGGTTTGAGTGCTCCTAATATGAGAGTTGTCCTTATAGTGGTTAAATGTGGTAGCAGACAGGCCCTGGTGGTGATTGAAGCTTATAGCCTAGTGGGAGGATCCTCTGAAGTTGGAAATTGGGTGAGCCTTGAATGTCTGGTGGTTGGGCCTTGAAGGCCTGATGTTTCTGTGATCATTTGGGGCGTAAAGGCCATTGTCCCTTTGATGAAGGTTGCTTCTATCATAGGATGGACTTTGGCTATATCGAGAGAAGTTGTAAACGGTAGGTCGGTGGTCCCTGTGGAGATAGCTTCTATCCCAAGAGGGCTTCGACTTCGTCGAGAGAGTCTATAACTTGTGGATCTGCGTCTAGGAGGGGTGTAGTCCCTGTAACAGTGTCTAGTGGAGCTGTGACCTCCTCTAATGGCGGAGATTCCACAGATAAATTTGATTTTTGTGTCTCCTCAATTACTACCAAAAAACCTTCTTCCGCAAATATGAACTTAAAATTGTCAAGTATTACTCTAATGACACTGCTAATGCTACAAAATCATTGTTTAATGGCTTTAATATATCTATACAATGGCTGCAAATTATAATCCTATATTGTGTCATCTTTACATGTCCAATTTTTTCACTACATTTTTTTGAACCATATCCGAAATATTCATGATTCTATAACTTACTTTTTTTTTTGACGATCCGTATTTTTTACCCAATTTTCTCCTTCGACTTTCTGAAACAAAACTGATTCATTACCAATGTTCTCGTCTCCTGATATTTTTATTATTCCCCAACTTGCTAACTATGAATCAAACACAGCTGAATTGCTGATCCGCCCTGGTTTGGTTGTGACTGATTTGGTTCCCTATTCCAGGTTGTAAAACCCTGATTTGAACTAACAACAATTCTTTTTTTTGAAGTTGTTAACCTAACAACAATTCTTCTAGATAAAGAGTAGCAAATGGTGGAATGCCCACCCTCAATGGAGATGAAAAGGAATCTCCGAGGAAGATGATAAAGAATTTATCAATGGCTTAAAAGATTCTCCTACTCAAAAGAGGAAATGGGAGGACCAAACCCTTTGGCCTATTGAGCCTCCAGGATCCTTAATCAACAAAATCAATGTGTAAATAATCGATGCATAGGGTATAGACCTTTAACAGCGGCTGCATGTCAAAAGGAAATTCTTTCCCAACTTTCTCAAAAAGAAAATCTTTCACAACAGTGACAATTAAATGGTTTACTGCAAAGGAAAGACCCTCACACTACTTCAATTCTTCTATATTCAGTTTGGAGATGGGCAGTGATGCTAATGAGATGGAATAGTACCCCTTGATCCATCTGTATAAATTCACTTTTTTCCAGCAGCAAATTGCATTTTACAAGCTGAGATCCTAGGGAACATTGACTAAGAGGACCAAAGAGCTAGAAGCCAAGGACCTCCTTTGCAATCTCAAGGTCTCCATGGCTTATTTGGGAGGGGCCAAAGTAGACCTAGTGGAGGTTAAAAGGACTGTTAAGAGGAGATTTTAGAGCTTTCTAGCTCTCTCGAGATCATGTGCAACACATTCTTGGAGAAGCTAATCTATATTGGGGGTAATTAGAAGCTAATCTAGACAAGCAAAAAATTAAGATTCCTCTGCCTACAATGTATTATTGTCTATCCCAATAAAAAGAAGCACACTCTTGATGATGAAATGTCACATAGGATAGAAGGCCTAAGGAATAGTAAAGAAAGACCCTCGGATCCCTCCCACATCCAAACCATCAGCCTCCTCATTAGCTGGCCAAGACACAAGACAGAAAGATAACTATGGAGTCATATAGCTCGAAAAGACATGCAAAAATATAATATAATATGCATCACTTACTTCGGATCATAGTTGTTGGCATCGTGAGCATGGGATCATGATAGGCTAGAAGCTCCCTATGGTCGCTGTCTGTACACCTTGAATTTACCCAACATTTTGGGATCTGGACCCCAACTTTTTGGGATCGCATCATAAATTCTAAAGGTCCGAGACCCATCTGATAAAAGCATCTCTTTTCTCTTTGAGAATTGTATAGAACATGATTTAGAAACATAATTCTTTTTTTTTTTTAATGCATATACATTTAAGACTTCTTTCTTTATAAAAGATCAATCTAACACGTGTATGATTTACTTCGACCGACCCTTAAGGGATGGGGATCATGTTCCCCGCATATGGGAGCACGGCTGCCCAAGGTCCAGCTCTAGGAGCACGAGACCGCCAGGATCACCACCAAGTTGGGATATCCTAGTAACTATGCTCAAGACAAGCTTTACTTGCTTAGAATGTATACAAATGCACACACAAATAAGTTTAGATAGGTTGAGAACAAAGATATAAGCTATTACAAGGATATACTTACAAGTGGAGGCACTCACAAATTGAGAGGACAGAGAATAACTTTAGCAAAAGGCAAACTTACGAACAAAATGAACACAAAGAGAGATGACAATCTTGCCTAAACTAGCACAAACCTGACAAAAAGTCAGAGTGAAAGTTGTTGGAACTTAAAACGATAAATTTTCATAGAGACCACAAAATAATTCACTCTCACCTTCAAACAGCTAAAGACCAAACCTGCGGGCGCGATTTTGAACTTTGCCAACTCTCCTATAAACCTTATATTCCGAATCTTTGTTTCAATATTCATTTGATCCTGAAGCCATAAATGCAAGTCACTAGAGGATTAAGGAAGAAAGTGATGACGCAATTGCATATAAGTAATATGTGTCCAACTTTTTGGGCCTCATACTATCTATGAAGATGGTACACAAATCAAAGACAGGATAACACAATTATCAGCAAACAAACAAGTAAAAAGATCCAGCAAGCATATTAAAATTCATCCACTAACAACCTATCACAAGAATATATACATCAAGTGCACTATCAAAACCATGTGCCTTGACAAATACAAACCAACCTTTTTATTAATTAAGAAGTTAAATTCTTCCTCCAACAGCTGCAAAAGCATAGAAGACACATCCTTCATGCACGTTGAAAGTGTTGCCACCATACGAGAATAGTATGCAAGTAACTCTAAGGAAGTTCTAGGGACATTGAACAGTGCCTTAACTAGCTTTTTTCGATTTGTCTTCGAATTTAAATAACAAAACTCTACCTGCCAAAAAGGGCAAGTGTAAGTTACTATGCAAAACCATTATAGAACAAAATACTGCAAAAGAACAAAGCAAAGGGTGATTACTGTCAATTGATCAATAAGGTCACGGCTGACGCATCCAGGAAGCCTCTGTAACATACTATCCAAATTTGTACCATCGATACCTTTAACTTTCTCATTTTCTCCTTTCTTGTCTCCATCTTTTTCCTTCCATTTTTCTTTATCAACATCTTTACCTTTCTCTTTATCTTTTTCCTCTTTGGTCTTGACTTCTTTTCCTTTCTCTTTATCCCTTTCTTCTCTGTCCTTAGCTCTCTCATCTGCTTTCCCTTCTGGTGAAGCTTCAGAATCCACAGAGATTTGTGCAATCTCCTGTACCCCGAGAAGACCTTGATCTGGCTCTGAAGCTGATTCCTTCAAACCAAAAGAAATCCAATAGGCAGGGTGATAACCGGAAAATATTAGCTTTGAATAAATGAACTTCAGAATTACATACAATAGCATGAGAAAGCAATTTAACATTTGACAGAGACTTAGCAGCCAACATAACCTACAGAAACAAACTACAGAAACAGCAGGTGAATTAGCTGATAGAAATGATTTACACACTAAGATGGCAGCCACAGAAGAGCTGTATGGAAGTAAATCTTAACCCATACACCAAAATCAAAATCAAAATCAATCTCCACAAAACTTTAGAAGCCATAGGACATGTCCCATGTTATTATGCTTCATTACCCAGTTAAGACATTGCAACATGAGTACTTACAGAGAGGCTTCAAATCTAAGAATGTTTAAGAAGTCAAGTCAGTGGAAGATCCATTAAACTTTCCATCAATCCCTGATCCCAAGGAGAAGCCTGAAGCCACATCTTAGACCTCATATTCATTGCTTTCACAAGAGAGATCATATGGGTTTAACTTTACATTTTCTGCTGAGCAATGTTACAGGACTCGGCTGAGTGACTCGTCCTGAGTTTTATGTACAAATTGGGGTACATAAAAAAACTTTAAAATCCCAAGAAATTTTAAAAAATTATGGCAATGTTGAATAATTTTTTGGATGTAATTTGGATGTTTAGGCAAAGATTGGTGAGTTTTTTTTGCCATAATCCCTAATTTTATAAATTCTTTTTTTTGGATTTTTTTTTTAAATGTTCCCAACTACAAATCCAAATTTTAAATCCATTTTTTTTATACTTTTTTAAGCTTATTTTGATTTGTTAAGGTTGTTTTACGTTTTGTTTACTTTTACTCAGTCCTAGCTTGAGGCGAGTTACTCGGGCAAGTCCGAGTACCTGGCCCAAGGTGTTTTCTCAAACATTGCTGTTAAGAAACAATTGTCTTCGATGTCAGTAGAGTAGCATTTTTTTAATACTTTTTTTGTATGTAATTTGGATGTTTAGGCAAAAGATTGGTGAGTTTTTTTGCCATAATCCCTAATTTATATATTATTTTTTTTGTTTTTTTTTTAAAATGTTCCCAACTACAAATCAATTTTTTAAATCCATTTTTTCTATACTTTTTTAAGCTTATTTTGATTTTTTAAGGTTGTTCTACTTTTTATTTAATTTTACTCAGCCATCGCCTGAGGCAAGTTACACTGGCAAGTCTGAGTACCTGGCCCAAGGTGATTTCTCAAACATTGCTGTTAAGAATCAATTCTCTTCGATGTCAGTAAAGTAGCATTATTCCTCAATAGAAATTTCCCATCATATACAAATAAATGCAGGAAAGTATTACTACTTAAAACCCTCACAGTCATGGTTTAGTGTTGTTTATTATGTGAGCAAAAAATTGTATATATTATTAGACAGCAACATTGGAGAATTAAAATCTGCTTCTCAATTGGAACCCATTTAAGTAGCAAGTCATAACAGGTCATTATATTGAACCTGGTGCTGCTGAGTTCGGCATATCAATCAAATTCAAACTATCTTGCTAAACCAAACGATCAACTTGGTCATGAGGCTGATGGTTTCGCATTATGTTCACAGGCTCATTACGTTGAACAGTGCTTTGCCATTTGCATTGCAAGATTGATCCTAGAAATCAGGGTACGTTGCAAGCTCAAGTCCTAATACCATGTTTTGACAATGGTCCAGTTCTGCACATCTCCAACCCGTCTAGCATGATATTCCTGGCCATCACTTTTCCTTAAGAAGAATCGTTAATGGACCGCTTCTGGCATTGGTTCTCCAGGATGCTATTTTTGCTGCTTTGCCAAATCAGTGTGGACCTAAAAGTTTTTGAGTAAAGTTCACTGCATTGATTTAGAAAGAGAAACCAAAATTACAAGAGGTGTGGTGACCCCGAGGGGTCACACTCTACAGGCCCAAACATGGTCCAGACAGTGTATAAAAAAGAAAATAACCGCTTACAGAGACAGAGAGGAAAAGTGGCTTTAGGTCCCCAAGGGGGAACTAGACGACCCTCCTTAGCCAACCTGTCAGCATCTGAGTTGGCTTCTCTATACACTTGTTCCCAAGCAATTCTGAAATCTCTGGTGATATACAAAATTTCTTCAAAAATGTCATCAAACCGTCACAGCCATGCTGAACGATTAGATGCCCAGGTGATAATGTTCTTCGCATCTCCTTCTACTATCAGGTTGTGACTCCATGAGAAATCACACTTGCAAAGGCTCTCGAAGAGGGCAAGGGCCTCAGCAAGAGTGGAGTCTGTGACACCAATAGGGCGAGAGAAAGACATCAGAATATGTCCATCACTAGCACGTAGGAGCCCCCTATACCTGAGGGTCCCAGGTTGCGAAGGGAGAAACCATCAAAATTAAGCTGAAAAGCTCCTCTTTCCAGTGGTCTCCATAGAGAGGCCCTCGATATTTTAGGAGACGCAAGACTCAGTAAATTCGACCAATTGCTGTCGTAGTTACTGAAGGATAAGTTCTTGAAAAAAGTGTGAGACCACTAAATCTCCTCCTTGCGAAACGTGGAATGGTAGTCTAATTTGGCATTAGACAAGCTGAATACTCTGCTGGAAGCAAAGTCCTAGATTCCTCATGGGTATGCCACTCCGATATGGACTGAAGCAAAGCCTCCTTCAGGGGTCAAAAGTTACCCGGGTGCTGAGATTTCCAAGGTTTTAGGGCTGTCTTCAGCAACTGGAGCTTCCATTCCCGAACCCCCATCCATTGACCACTGTGAATTCCAGGAGAAGGTCACGAAATGTTTGAAATTGGGTTCTTCAAGCCACCAAGCTTCGAGCCTGAAAGGTTTGGGGCCCCAAGGACAGGTTGGGTGTCAAGGAATATAGGTCAATGGTCAGAGATTGGTTTTGGCAGCACAGAAGAATGAGTGTCAGGGAAACTTGGCCCACTCCAAAAAGATGCGAAATCGATCAAGTTTGGAAAGGGTAGGGAGAGGAGAATGGTTGGACCAGGTGAATTGAGCTCCCTCAAGGGGGATATCTATAAGCTGATTAAGGAAGATAAAGCCCGAAAAAAGAGTCATGGCTTGGGAGATGGATAGGTCGGAGTTGCGATCGTGAGATCAGCGGGTAATGTTAAAATCCCCGCCCAAACACCAAGTTGCAAGGCTTTTAATTGCAATAATTTGCAGTTATACCCAAAATGCTGGCCTCAAACCATCACTATTAGGGCAATACACCGTTGAGAACTTCCACTGCTTTCCATCAGATAATCACAACAGGAACACAATGACAAAGAAATTGCCAGTAGAGGAGTCACGTAAGGTATGAAGGGTGGGATCCCAAAGCACCCAAATTCCCCTGAAGGTCCAACTGCTTCAAGGGCTAATCATTGACAGGGTCTGAACCCCCCAAATACTTCGAATGGCCGAGAGTTCTAGAGCTGGCAATTTAGTCTCAATCAGGGCAAGGAGAGAAGGAGAGTACTTGGTACACAAATCCCGGACTGCCTTCATTTTTGTAGATGGTCCAAGTCGCGAATGTTCCACATTATAATATTCATCTGGAGAGAGAAAATCGGTCCTTACGCCTTGGCTGGCGACTACTATCAGACTTGGTCGAGGGGTCCACAACTTCCAGCGAAGACAAAGGAGGAGCTGCTAGCTGTCTAGAATTCTAGTTAACATTGAGGGAAAGGAGATTGGACACCTCTCTCTTCAAAAACTTCATGTTGGGCAGAGATTTGTGATCAGCCTTGATGAAATCATCTGAAGCCTTCCTCGGACCATTAAATTTGAACCCCATAACCCTAACCACTTCATGATGGTCACCTTGGGCATGATCCAGTGCGTCTACCAAAGTAGAATCGACTGAGGTAGCAGAGTCCGAGGGGCTTCCAGAGGTCGATGGTCCGAAAGGAGAGTGGGACTGAAGAGATTATGGATTAGCGATAGGCTGTAGGCTTGGCCAAGGAGATGATGCAGAACTGGCCCCACGGGGGGGGTGGGGGTGGAGAGAAGGCTAGGGAAAAGGGGGGCAGCGAGAGTGAGAGAGGTAACAAGCAGATGGGAGTAGGGTTAAGGGAGATGGAAGAGAGGAGTGGGGGGTAAGGAGAGGGAAAAGGGGAAATAAGGGAAGAGGTCAACTGAGTAGGGGGAGAGATAAGGGGGGTCTGAGGCAGATCCAGTGGACCTAAAAGTTATATTGTTGTGCATAAAACTAGGTAATGCTCAAGTATAGCGGTACACAGTTGACCAGTTGGCCATCAATCCCTCTCCCGCCTATAATGAACCATCAAGGGAGATACAACTTATTGGCAATATCAAGGGCATTTAGAGAGAGAGCAACAATAGAGTTTTCAGGTATAGGACCGCCTGTCTGGTGATTGAAGAAGATATCACGGATTCTCTAATTCAACAAGAGCTGGAAAGAACGAAATTTAAAGGTGGTAGGGCTCCTAACATAATCAAGGACTCGAAATTGATGATATTCATTGTGGCCTTAAAGGTGCTAGGGCTCCCAACATAATCAAGGACTCGAAATTGATGATATTCATTGTGGCCTTCACCACTGGATCATATATTATTTGGAAGTAACCATGCCAGGACCAGTACCCATCTTTGACAGGAAGAGGCAGTATTTTATACCACAGATATAAAGTCTATATGATTTCACCATTGCTCTCCCTTGGCATCTCCAAGTACACGTTACAAAAGGTAAACAAATTTTTTAAGTTTTTGCATCTTTCAAGCCAAGAAATGACGAGATAACAAAGGTACCCATAAAGGTATGATATACGATGGATAGGAGCTATTGTTGATGTAAATATATGATATCACTGTTCCAAACACAGCAAGCCTTTCGATAGTCCAGTTTGGACAAGATTAAATATAAATAAATAAGAAACCATTAGCATACTATCTCCTTACAGTCTGCTGCTCTGATGCCTTAGCAGATTGCTCAGTGGTCCTTGGTTCTGCTTCTCCCAATAGTACAGCAGGAACAAATGCTCTGGACAAAATAAACACCAAGAATTCAATTAAAATGTTAAAAGAAAATACATTACAGAAAGCCCTTGCAATCATCAATTTCTACCATGTTCATAAGCAATTGCTAGAAGTTTTAGCTAAGACTAGCTTAATGCCCACCAAACCTGAGATCTGGCAAGCACTCATAAAATGCCTTTGTGTCCTCATCATCCCATATAGGTTCCATAACAGAAGAATCTCTTCCAGCAGCGGGTGATGTTACTTCTTCTCCAGTACTAACTCTAGTTGTGTGAACGTCTTCTGGCATCACTGGAGGGGGCATATCGAGTGCTTCTGCTAAACTGGACGAAAAATCAATCATAAGAAATAGGAAAACAAATGATGTAAGTCCACATTTGTTTATTATCAATAAAACTTATTTATAAACAATAAAACTATAAAGTAGTGAGATCGTTTCTCCTCGTAAACTAAAACAGAAATGTTGTAGACTACCATAACCGCAACCTAGCATCATATGCATAAGCAATTGCAAATATTGTCACATTAGAAATTTCAATATAGGAAATCGTTTTTGGCAATGTTCTAAAGTGCGGGATGCAGTCCCAATGCATTCGGGGGGCCGATGCGGCAATGTGGCTCGATGCGGTCCAAATGCAAAAGCATCAACCCAATGTGATCAATAAATATAAAAAAATTCAAAAAATTTCAAAAAGAAAGGTTAGAGCATGAAAAAGCTATGGAGGTGATTTATGTGATAGTAGGTATTTAATTTATTCATTAACTCCAATATTATCAGTTATCAGAGACTTTGAATCCCCTGTTAGAAGACATTAGAAAGTAGAAACTAGAAACTAGAAACTTGAAAGTAACTTTATAGAAGACATCATATTGTCATAATATATAAACATCCAAAAACTATAATCGCAATTGGAAACTCGGCCCTTGAAACCTAGATAAGTTGATGAATCTATGCTCAAACTTCTTTAAAACAACGTCCAAGCAACAACCCAACCAACAAAGCAAATCTACAATTTTTAGCAAAAACAATTTCCGCCTTCTCTTCGTTTGATGAATGTGGCTGTTTGTGGTGTTTGGGGGGGAGGGGGGGTGGGGGGTACATGGGCACTACTTTCGTCCACGAGCTATTCGGTGCATATGTGCTATGCGGCCACATATGCAGTGGGATGCGGCGAATATGCAAGCACATCCCACCAAAGCGCATATGTGCCCATATGCGATGTGCTTCGAGGGGCATAGCGCATTATGTGGCCACATTTTCAGACAATGGTATTTAGTGAACTTCATTAGGCAATCCATGAATATAATGGAAACCTACAACAGACAAGACATCGATGCCAAAAAGACTCAAGAAGTAGGTCTCCAGCAAGTTCCAATTCAATTTTATGGTATTTGCTGTTATTGAGAAATGCTTCCATCCTAAGCTGAAAAATCAACAAGTAGATCTCAAGCCCATTCTAAGGTCTAATTTAACTTATAGCGTGCTAATAAACTAGAACTCTGGGGTCGGGGTCAGTCACTGACAAAACCGAGTTGACTAGCTGAGTCACTCAGGAAAACTTGCTGAGTTTTTCAATTTCTTAAGTTACACTGCAATGCTACCACATTACAAGAGACCATCTATTTGTCAAATCAACAAAGAAACTCATATTTAGTAGAAAATTCAGACACATTCCGAGTTTGTTATAAAACTCATCGACTTAATGCATCGATCGAAATGATTTTTATTCGGTGATTGATAGAATCTGCTGTTATATATAATTCTGCCATACAAGGTGTAAACACTAATAATTTAGGTTCAACAGATAAACCTAGGAAGACATAATTTATCTAGGAGAATTTCATCATCATCATCATCATTTTAGCCCTTTCTCAATTAATAGAGGTCGGCTACATGAACCCTAGTTCTCCATTCTGCTCTATTAAAAGCCATATCCTCAGTAAGGCCATAAGTCTCCATACCTTTTCGAACTACTTTCTCTTTTTGAGTAAAGTTAACTTTTGTATTGCTAAGAGAAGTTAGATTATAGATATGTGGCAGTCCGAAAGAGCCCTCTAGGCGGGTCTCTCGTTAAATAATAGGTTAGCAGACCTTATACAAAAAATGGGCTTATATACCTGCCCGATTACAAAGGATTTACAATAGGTTCACAAAAAACTTATAGAATTGCCTGATTACAATGAGATGTTCTACGTTGTGTGCCCTCTGTGATCTAGAGCAAAAAAGGAGATGGGCCAAGCGTGGTCTTCTTCTTGGGTCCTAGCCCCATCTTTCGCCAGAAGATAGGCGAACTAGTTGGACGTCCTCCAGATGTGCTTCCATGAGATGACCATATCCCTACAAATGTAAGAAATTTCATCAAAAATCGAAGCTAGGTACCGTGGAGGTGGTGTCGTCCTGATTGCCCAGGAGATAATATTGTGTGCGTCTCCTTCCATTAACAGGAGTGGTCCCCAGGAATGGTTGAAGCTTTTGAGACGCAACAACAGGGCCATGGCTTTAGCATATTGAGAGTCTTTATGGCCTAGAGGCTCAGAATAGGTGAAGAGAATATTGCGATGATTGTCTCTAAAGACACCTCCGGCTCCTGCAGGGCCGGGGTTCCCCAGAGAGCAACCATCAAAGTTGAGCTTGATGGTGCCCTTTGGAGGTGGCAGCCAATTGTTTGGTCATTGCACCTTTCGTGGTTGGTGGTAGAGTATGTTTTCCCATTGGCTGAGATAGGTGTTCGCTGAAATGCCCAAGAAAACCCTGTGGTTGGATGCCCAGAATGTTGCTAGCGAAGTAACCTTGTGGAAAAGTGTTGGTACTTGGAGTTTGTGACCTTGGAATATTCTGGTATTCATTTCTACCCAGATCACCCACATGGAAGCGACGATGGCGGTCTTCCATAAAGTTTTTCCGGCTTTCGACCAATGTGACGCATATTCCGAGGAAATTAGGGCCTTGACTGTCAGTGGAGTAACCCATTGGAAACCAAATAGCTGCAATAATTGACTCCAAAGGTTGTGAGCTAGCATGCAATAGATGACGAGGTGTCAATTCCCTCCTCGCTCCAACACATGGCACATCTGTTGGGGATTGGAATCCCTCTCTTTTGAAGCTGGTCCACTGTGAGTGCCCGTTGAGAACAAGCAATCCAGTTGAAAGTCTGAACTTTGAAAGGGGCAATTGTGTACCAGACCTTAGAAAGGACAGAGGTAGGATTAAGAGGAAAGGTGGGGCGTTGGATGAGTCTTTTGTAAAACGAGGCCACCGAGAAAGTACCAAAGGGGGCTAGAGTCCATACCATGGAGTCCCTCCCTCATGTAGAGATGAAGATGGAATGTAAAGCTACCGAGAGTGACAGGAAGTGGCTGGTTTCCTCGTCTGAGAGATTTCTTCTGAACGAGGGGTTCCAAACTCTTCGACCTCCTGACAGTACCATTTCCTCTGCGATGGTAGAGTCTTTGTTTGAAGCAAGAGAGTAAAGGGAGGGAAAAAGGTCCCTTAGGGGAGTGTGTCCTAGCCAGAGATCTGACCAGAAGTGCACTCTTGTTCCTTCTCTTGGATAGAATCTGATGAATTTTTTGAACTGTGAGAGGGAGGAGGCGAACAACTTCCACGCTTCTGAAGCTCTACTCTGCTGCCTCCTCTCAGGCACCCAACTCCTTCCAAAATCCTATATTTGTTGTGTACGACCTGAGCCCAGAGGGAGTCTGTCTGAGTGGCTTAGCGCCACCACCATTTACCTAGAAGGACCAGGTTATGTTTTCTAAGCGTCCTAATCATTAGCCCTCCCTACTGTTTGGGTACGCATATCTTGTCCCACGGTATTAGGTGGTATTTGGTTCTCTCGGCCTATCCTGACCAGTTGAAATTCCTCATAAGCTGGTCAAGGAGGTTGGCCACCGAGGTTGGCATGTGGAAAAGAGACATGAGGTAGACCGAAGCATTTGCCAAGGTTGCTTTTATCAAGGTACTACGACTAGCCATAGAGAGGTATCTCCCATTCCGCCCTACTAGACGCCTGTCAACCTTGTCTATCACATGGGACCACTGTCTCTTTTTTGGTTTCCCCAATCCCAAGGGTAGACCAAGGTATGTTGTGGGAAGTTCCTCCACTTTGCATTCCCAATTTGGGATAAGCACTCTGATTTCAGGGAACACTAAAGTGTCATCCGCATATTGCAGATGAGACACTGTTGGGCCTTGGGGATTGCTCTTGAATCCAGTGAGGAGACATTCCTGGTACAAACGGGAGATTGAACGGCTGAAGACTTCTGCTATAATGGTGAACAAGAAAGGAGAGGGTGGATCCCCTTGGCGTAGCCCCATCTAGGATGGGAAGAAACCTTTTGGGGTTCCATTGATGAGAATCGAGAAGTAAGGATGAGAGTAGCAACCTCTCATCCACTTTCTCTAAAGGTCCCGGAATCCCATTCTAGCCATTGACTCGTCCAGTCAACATGGTTGTACGTTGTTTTCCACTCTATCTTGAAGATAAGACTAGGCTTCTTGGACATGTGCCTTGAGTGAAGGCACTCATGTGCTACTAAAGCTCCATCTAAGATTTGCCTATCTTTGATGAAAGTTGTCTGTGACAGTGAGATGATTAAAGGAAGGACTTGTTGTAGCCTTGAGGCCAGAACCTTGGCCAGAATTTTGTAAGAGGAATTGACCAGGCTAATTGGACGAAAGTCCTTTAGTTCCTCTGCCCCTTCAACCTTGGGGACTAAGGCTATGAAAGTGGCGTTGATGGCTTTGTGGAGCAGTGTTTTAAAATGCGGGATGCGGCCCTAATGCGGTGGGGGGGCGCGATGAGGCTCGATGCGGCCCGGATGCGGGTGCATCATGATGATGTGGTCAATAAATGTAAAAAAATTCTAAAAATTTTTACAAAATAAGTTAATGCATAGAAAAAAAATATGAAGGTGATATATGTGATAGTAGGCATTTTAGTTTAATGATTAACTTGAAAACTATTAGCTGTCAGAGATTCTATATCCAGTTATCCACCCATATAAGTATTTCCACAAAGCAAGCATATCACACAATTTCTATCTTTGGGATTTTTTAGTTTAGCATATTTCTAAGCCCGATCCTTATTACTAGAAGATTGGGAAGAAGACATTGCCCCAAAAATATGTATAATAGTAATATTGTACAAGAAGGAAAAAACATTTACCGACTCTGTGAAGTACTGCTCGATTTCTTTACAACCTCTGAAACCCACGATTTTTTATCACAAATTCACCCTAACATCTCCAAATCAACAATCAAAGGCATCCAATGAATATCCAAGTATCAAACAACCGCCAAATCGAAGATTTTAATGAAAAAAATTCCGCCTAAATTTTTTTTTACCTCGATTTGATGCAAAAAAAGCCACAAAAGTGGCTGAAAATCTTCGTTTAGGGCCCCTAATACCCTCCCAAACAGTTTCTAACATTTGGATGGTCAAAAAGACCATTTTGCCCCTCCTCGAGGGGCAAAACAGAAAAAAAATTCTACGGACACTGTAGCAGTGAGATGCAGTGCGATGCGGCCTATGCGGGATGCGACTACGATGGGCCTGATGCGGCGCCGCATCTATCAAAAGCGCATATGCGCCTGTTTCTGATGCAGATGCGAGCGCATCCTGCATGATGCGGCCGCATATGCGGTGATGCGGCCACATTTTAAAACACTCTGGTGGAGGATTCCCTGATGGAAGAATTCCTCAAAAAACCTTAAGAAGTTTGGACGGAAGGTTTCCTAGAAAATTTTAAAGGATGCTATGGGAAACCCGTCTTGACTAGGGGCTTTGTCTTTGACTAAGTCATCAATAGCATTTAAGATTTCTTCTTCCGAGAAAGGTCGCCCTAGCTAGAGGGCCCGGTCTTTAAGACAAGTAAAGAAATCAAGAGTCATCCTCGGTCTTGGGCCCGAGGGGGCAGCACATAGGGTCTGGAAGAAATCAAGGATGTCCAACTCGATTTCTTCAAGTTGTATCGAATAGCGATTGTCCACTTTGATTATCGAAATAGTATTGTCTCTTCTGCGACAATTAGCTATCTGGTGAAAGAAGCCCGTATTTTGGTCCCCTGCTTTCAGCCAGTTAACTCTTGACCTCTTGTACCAATACAATTCTTCTTTTTTGAGGATAAAGAAGTACTCCAATTTTGTTTTAGTTCTGAGGTTCGATTTTGTGTTTGTCAGAGGTCTGGCCTCCTCCATACGAGGGATGGACTTACTCCAGGTTTTGAGGGAGGCTTTGAGCAGTTGGATTTTGGTTTGGAGCCTATAACCTGCTCTTCCTGAAACCTGGTCGAAAAAGGAGTTCCACCAAATTAGAATCAGGGTGGGGAGAGACTCCTTTTTCGGACTACTTTCAACCACGTCCTTTTGGGCCTACCCCTTGCCCTTTTCAGTCCTTCCGCATGCACTAACTTGCACCTCCTAACAAGTGTTGTACTTGGCGCTACACATGGCCAACCCAATCTACTCTCTTATTTTAGCGCCTATTGGTGTCATGCCTAAATTATCTCAAATAGATTCATTTCGAATTCTATCCCCTTTTGTCTTGCCACTCACCCATCTCAACATCCTCATCTTCACTACACTCATTCTATAGGTATATTGTTTTTTATCCGCCCACCCCATAGAGGAAAGCTGGTCTAACTGTTGTCCCATACAACTTGCCCTCGAGCCTCATTGGTATACAGCAATCACATAAAATTCCAGTTGCACATCTCCACTTCGCCCACCCAGCTCTAATTCTGTGTGCAACATCTTCCTCGATCTCTCCATTTTCCTGGATTATCAACCCAAAATATCAAAAGTGCAATCTTATTCGTACTTCTTGGCCGTCAATCTTAACAACTTCCTCATCTCTACTCCTATTATTACTAAACTTGCACTCCATATACTCTGTCTTAGTTCGACTAATTTTAAAACCTTTGGATCATAGAGTATACCTCCAAAATTCTAACTTTGTGTTGACGCCGTTTCGGGTCTCATCAATCAAAACTATGTCATCGACGAACAACATGCACCAATGTACCTCATCCTATAGGTGCCTAGTTAAGTCGTCCTTAACTAAGACAAAGAGATATGGGCTTAATGTTGACCCTTGATGTTAATCTATTGTCACTGAAATCTCACTCGTTTCTCCACTAGTTGTTCGTACACTAGTTACCTCACCATCGTACATATCTCTCACCAAGTTGATGTAGAGTCTCAAGACGCCTGTCTTTTCCAACACCCACCAAATCAAATCTCGAGGTATTCTATCATAAGCTTTCTCTAGATCAATAAAGACCATGTGAAGATCTTTTCCCTTTGCCCTAAACTTCTCAATCAATTGCCTAAGTAGAAAAATATCCTCAGTTGTTGACCTTCTTGGCATAAAAGCAAATTGGTTTTAGATACACTCGTTTCATGCCTTAGTCCTTGCTCGATGACTCTCTCCCAAAGCTTCATAGTATGGCTTATAAGCTTGATCCCTCGACAGTTTGCACAATTCTGTATGTCTCCTTTGTTCATGTAAATAGGTATCACAATACTTTTCCTCCATTCGTCTGGCATTTCATTGTTCTCAACACCTTGTTGAATAGCTTCATCAACCAGTCAATGCCTAGTTCCCCCATACACTTCCAAACCTATATTGGGATACTATCCGGTCTTAAAGCCTTTCCTATCTTCACCCTTTTCAAAACTTATTTCGCTCCCGACATCCTAATCCTACGAATGTATCTATGACCTTCGCCGTCACTTGTAACAACAATCTGTTCTACCACTATGTTCCCATTGCGTTCGTTATTTAATAATTTTTGAAAATAAACTCTCCACCTTTCGTTGACTTCATCATCCTTCACCAAGATCCTTTGATCCTGAATCTTAATGCATTTAATATGGTTTAGATCCCTACACTTTTTCTCTATTAATTTTGCTAATTTGAAGATATCTTTTTCACCTTCTCTTGTTCCCAGTTTATTGTATAGATTATCATATGCCTTAAATTTAGTTTTATTTACTATTTGTTTAGCATTTTTCTTAGCATTTTTATATTTTTCTAAGTTTTGATCGTTTCTATTACATTGTCAAGTTTTATAACATGATCGCTTTTTGCTAATGGCCTTTTGAACCTCACTTTGGAGGATTTGCTATCACAATATGAGGCAATTCCAACTTGAAAACAAAATCGATGTTGCTGCTCTACTGCATGTAAACCTTAGGGGGGGAAAAAACACTACTTTATTTGTCTATTTGATAATAAGAAACCACAAAAATCTGAATGACACATTTTAACTAACACTACCATTGGTGGAATCAAGAATGACAACATATCTAAAAGAAGTGGCTACGTTGAATTCAATGGAGTAAAATAAAAAATTCTCTTTTCATTTATTAATGAATCTGAATTCCATTTACAAGTGCCAGAATAACACCCTCAATACAACCTAGGATCTTTACTTTTGTTGCCAAATAGAATAAACAATCTAGGATTTAAAAACAAGCTTCCGCTAACATTTTAAGTACAAGTAATGTTCCTTGACAATTAAATAAAGCAAGTACCGATTTAAAAATAAAAGCGAATAGCATGGAAGACTTACTCGAATTTGCCCAAGTCACCCCTATAGGACTTAGTACCCCACACAGCCGATTTCCTGACCGTGTGCTCTGACCCCATTGGCCTTTCTGAATTTTCTGAGCCATGAAGCTTTTCTTAGGCAATACCTCACAAACTAGGGTTATGAAAACATAACACAATTAAAGTTTTTAGACCCCTTTTGAACCTTTGGAGCAGGCCACTGTGTGACACCTCTCCTCAACCTAACTAGGGCTGGGCGTGCCCCCTTTATGTAACTATAGGGTGATGTGTGACACCCCTAAGAATGCCTATCCAATTATGACTCATCACGAATAATAGGATTTTAGGAAATCTATGAGGTGAGAGAGAATTAAATCTGAGCTATCCATCCCATGAATCAGTTTTCTAAGGGAGGAATCCAGGAATCTTATCCCTTGAATCTTTGATCCATACCAGGATAACACCGATCAATAAAATAATCTTCTAGAACTTCCTTTATATCCAACAAAATTGTAGGAAGTTCAAAATATTTGTCAATACAAACAATATTTTCAAACATCCAACTCCCACAAAATAAGAACATAATATCCTCTCAAAAGGTTTTCTAATTGAACAAACATTTTCAAATTAAAATAAGAAACACAAAGAAGAGAGAAAGGGGGCATGCCCCAAGGGCTCTACACCCAACCCATGTGGGTGTTGGCACACATGGGCTAGACCTATGGGCCCCCATGTGTACCACTCCACCCCTCCAAAGTTTCAAAATTTCACAAACGCACTTTTAACGGTTTTTATTGCTGAAATTAATTCTAAAACTTCTAGAAAAATTTCTAAAATTCACAGAAACATTTATTACACTAAAACAAGAAACGAAAAAAAAAAATCTAGATGTGGACAGGTACCAATTGATAAAAAATAAGTGATTGTCAAGGCACTCCACCTGACCCAATAATCATGGTCCTCGACTACGGTTAGCAATGAGTCGGGTCAGGTCCAAGTCGACCTGGACCTGCCCCAGCCCCAACTCGGGTATGGGGTTTTGGACTCGGATCCAAACCCGATCCGGTTCGGGTCTAAGTCTAGAACCTAACAAAAAAATTTTGAAAAAATAATCAAAAATATAATTCAAATATATATATATATATATATAGAGAGAGAGAGAGAGAAAGACACACACACACACACAAACATCATACATATATAGGTAAATCTATCAAAATATTATATATTTCAAAAACTATTATGTGTATATATATATAAATATATATATGTATGTATGTATAAATATATGTATATGTATGTGTGAATATAGATATGTTTGGGTTGGATCCGCGGTCGAATTGGACCCAAACCTGACCCAGATTCGACTCGAGTTTGGGGTTTTGGACCTAGACATGGACCTGAATCGGTTCAACCCGCATGGTCGACCCGACTCGATTGCGACCCTATACTCGACTATCCTCTCAAACCAACCTACGAGACCCATGGCCCACAGTCTCATAAAAGGGCTTTGGCCAATAAATAATGGACCCACAGTCTTGGAATAAGGATTTACAAATGCCCTCCTTAAGAGCAAGTAACATGCACATAATACACTATGGTGTAGGGGCACTCTCTTTATGCACATGTAGACGTATCCCTTTCCAAAGTTGCTTCTCGGTAATGTCGCCGTTATGTGTACAAGCCATGCGAAGTTTGTTGAGGATTTAGCCCTTGCTCTCATAGGCCTACATCCACATATAAGATACCACAAAGTTCTCCTAGCCTACAAACCATCCCTAAGCATCTTTCTGACCTCAACAAAGGTACCCTCTAAAAACCCTTTTCGGTAGTGCCACATCCCCAGGTGTAAGGGTTTTGGATATAACCAGAGTTATAATCGCCTGACCCTAGGTCATCAACTAACATACACACACTCCCACTGAAGTGTATAAACTACTATAATTTTTATTTACATGCTCTCACGGCCTTCAAAGGCCACAAAAACCCCAACAAGATTTTCATCGAAATAAACAGTCCAAGTGAATCATGGATACTGCAACAAACACATAGATCTTGAGATTTTAGAAATGCAAGCCAAATCATCAAACCTAAGGTCTCCTTCACAAAAGAATTCACTGCCAGAACTCTTAACCATCCCATTGAATTTTGGTATAGGATAAAATAACATAAACATAAGGTAGCATCCCAGCACACAAATTCCCAACCTCACTATAAATCATGACTACCAAGAGAAACCATAACATTTTGGAGAAGATAAATCAAATAAAAACTACCTAACTCCACACACATATACAAGCCTCAACGTGTGGGCTTCTGAACTATGTAAGCCTACTTGAGAAACAAGTGATGTACGTATTTACAAGTGAAACTTTGCTCAAGTAACTTTGGCACCCGACAAATATACACCACATAAACTGTGGAAAAAAATGAAAATTACTGATATACTACCACATACAAGCGAAGAACTATGAAACATATGAACATCAAACACAATCTAGATTGATCAACACTGATGGCTTATATGGGCAATAATCAGCTCTACAATATCTGGCAAGGAGGATGATGACTTTCAAACTAACATATGGTGCAAAAAAATTTAAATATATAAAAAGAAACACATAATTCATTCATTTTCCAGATAAAAACTGAGTCATAGAAGCCTATAATCAAGGATCAGTTACAAAGATTAACCATTAAATGCAGTATATCATAAGTAAATAAGAACAAGTAATTCTGCACCATAAGTAACAAATACAACAGCAGAATCACTGGAAAGTAGCTAATCAACTTATCAATGCCGTGAAGTTCATTTTCCTTTTTAAAAGTTAAAAAAATACATTGTAGACATTAGATTGATGCATTAATAATCCCAAACACTCCTGATATAGTAATATCAGTTGGACCAAATGGAGAAATAAAATTATCTTCCATTCATTATCAAAAATAAAATAAAATTATCTTCCATTTCCATGTCAAGACAATTTCTAATTGCTAGAGCCAAAACTACATAGAAACAAAAATGATAAAACCATCATTAAGATGGAACTGAGGATTTCTTTATTTCGGATGGAAACAGTTGTTTTAAAAGCATTACCAAAGCAAGGCAACTCTTCTAACTAATTTCTGATGTATGTAGAAGGCAATTTTTCATCAATCATAAAAGAATAGGGCAGCATAGTCGTAAATTTATACATGGATTGCAATGTATCATAACTTCACAAAACGATTCAAAGCTAAAGAGTACTAAGAAACATACGAGGAGACACCGCGAAACAGGTGATCGTAAGATTTCCGAAGCTTTTCATACGCATTCACATTTTCATCGCAGAGTTCCCCCTTCGCATTCAAAATCTTAGCATTTTCGTGTTCCATCTGCCGAAGTGACTGTTCAATGTAGCATACAAATCAGGGAAGAGGTCAGTGTATACAATCAAGCTCAATTTTTAAAACCTATCCACAAATCCCAACACAAACGAATAAACACCATATGAAATCAAGGAATGAAAACTCGGTATCTGCTAAAATTCCTGAGATCTGCATAAGGATCATGGATGGGAATAAAATTTATGAACGTAAGGAGTAAAATTGTGGATTCTTACATTATGCTCAGCCTGTAGGAGATCAGCTGCAGCATCATAATACGAGAAGACTGCTTTCCTCAAGATCTTCTTTTGATCTGCTGTAATATTAAGGTCTTTGAAGAACTGCAAAAAGTGTAGCACGCAGTTATTTCTCAAAATAAACAAAAAGGTGCAGCACACAGTGATGCTTCGTACATCATAAACTAATGGTCGTAGCATCACTAGAGACAAACCATAGGAATCATTAACGTAATAAAAGAAGGACAAAAATGTGGAGGAACACCAAGAACATATCTATCTATGGGAGAATAATAAGAGCGTGACTTCTAGAATTCTCGCCACCTTAGTTTTCACTCTTAATTTCCTATACTCACTCCTCCCTCTAAATTATCATACCTAAAAATTTATTTACTTAAATATCTCTTCGATTTGCTATCCAAATTAAATAATAAAGTTGACAAAAAGAAATACGTACCTCGGATTAAAATAAATCAAAATTTAATAAAAATAATATGTTTTTCTTTTCTGAATGTTGAAAAGAATGAGTGAGTGGAAAGAAAGGACAAGAAAAAGGAGCAAACATAAAAACAAAACTTCGTAAAAATTCAGGAAGTACTTTTATATGCTGATGATTGTTACCAAAAATTAGAATTTCCAATAGTATTTAGCTTAACTTAAAAAAATTGAAAAAAAATGAAAAACGTTCGAACAAAAAATTAAACATGTAGAAATAACATTAATTAATGAAAGTTGAAATAAAATTAAAAATTAGTTTCTCACTTACAGGTCGTTTGGATCCTGTAACATGCAAAAGCTAGTTGCATATCCAGGATATGAGCCATTAAAGCCATTTGGCTCAGTATTAAGGTTTTGCATACCCTTAGAAAGGCTCAAAACACGGATATGCTCTTTCCAAAGAAAAGTTGGAATGAGTATATCCACTAGTGCAACAAAACGAGCTTTTGCTCATTGGGTTGCACATTGCCCATTAGCTTCTTTTTTCTCTCTTTTTCTCTCTTTATCTTCCCCTCTCTATCCTCCATTGTTGCAAGTGAAAGGTCCATAGTTGTTGGAGGCATGAGCTGGATCGGTTCGGGATTCGCCGAACCGCCCTACAGTGGAAGCTCCCTGGGGTTAGAATCGGCGTCCGTACAATGAACAAGACAAGGAGTGAGATCCTTATGTTTATGGGAGCGAGATCCAATGCCAGTGGGTTCGATGTTTTGACTAACAGGAATCTAAGCTCCACTATACAAAAAAATGAGGTAAGTAGAGCTAGACAAGTTCCTTTGGTTAAGGAATCGAGGTTTCAAGTATGTCATATAACGGGGTTCCTCCTGTTCTAATATTGATATTCCTAAATTATAAGAATCAAGGTTCTCAGCTAATTGGCCCCGAGGTCTACAAGTGCCATTTACCAAGAATCTCTTATCAAGTGCCCCCCGCCCTTAACAATGGATTTATTTATTTTTGCGTGAATAACAACGGATTAATTATGTAGCTCTATAAGTCGGTCTTTCTTATGACTGCTACATCTTCAAGCCATGACACAAGAGTCATCTTCTTCAAATGCAGTCTCCAATGTTTCTCAAAGGCTGGCTCTCCGAAGGGCCAAGAGAAAAAGATGAACCTCTCTCTCTCTC
>NW_006499827.1:1689148-1728896 GCF_000471905.2 Amborella trichopoda
ACACACAAAAAATCCCTTTTTCTATAGTTTTGTTCATGGGTTTTTATTTCCTTGAAATTGGTCATTTTCTAGAAACATTTTGGTAAATCTATAAATTTAAGACATGGATTTGCATTCGTACTGATGGTAGTCCATATTGGCGGGGCTTGGTATTTAAAATTGATACAATTCATGCCTGGGTCTGACGATATTGATGTTCTAAGAGGCTGGTGTCTATATTTTCTCCATACGGATGCTAATGAGGTGATCATAAAATAGTAAGCAATACGCAATTGTTTCCATTGCCTGATGATCAATGAAGCTAGAACCGAAGCTAAACATTATTGCAAATTTTTTACTATTTAATTCACATGAAAGACCACTCAATGTTCCCATTGAAGAAAGCCTCACAGAGTTTTAGCAAGATTATTAGCTTTACATCATAAGAAACGTTTATTAATGTGTTTTAGCAAGATTATTAGTGTTATATAATATGGAACTTTTATTGCTAATGATTTTTCTCAAAGCTCCTTACAAATGATTGGATACTTGGGACAAACAATGTCTTCTCATTATTTAGTGTTCATCGGATGTTGACCAGGCGTCTATAGAACATGAGATGAATGTTAATAGTAGGTCAAATGACTTATCGGTGCAACATTTTGTTTTGTCTACAGTCCAAAATCTACAAGAAGCAAATGAACACTTCTGAAACATCCATCAAGAGAATACATCAGCACCATATTATGATCTCAATGATAAAGGGCTCAATAAAAGGGGGAGGAGGAGCATGATAATATCTGTTTAGTTGTGCTTGCTGTTGTGATGTCAATGCAGACAAGATGGGCATGACAAAGTATGTTTTATTAGTACATGTTTTTGGACACTTATCGTATCATTTCTAAGAAGACATGATCTTATGGTGGTATGCATAATTAGTTGGTGCTATTTATTATCCCATATATATCGCTCCATGAGAGACAGACCATTTTAAGATTAAATTGATATATTAGAGATATATCAATATCTAATCAACATTATCTCAATATCCAATACGCATTTTTATGATAGGAAAGAAGAGACAGAAAATGTAACAATTGATAAAATGGTCCAACCTACGATTTGAATCGTCCATTTTGTAAAATACGTTACAAGTGGATTATTTGTACTGTTGACCTGCTTTAACATGAAACTGGCAAATCCAGGTTTTAAAAATAAATGACTCAAACATGATTTACATTTATATCGCTGGCTCCAACCAGAAGCTAACTACAAAGCAATGTCCTCGTGTGCAGGATTTGCTTATCCTAGGATCTCTCTACCTATACCATAAGAGTCAAATCCAGCATTTGCATATGAGAGGGTCCAAACAACCCCACCAAGTTAAATCTTCTAAAACTAGTTCCATCCATCCTGTTAGTAGGAGCATCATGTGACAGTACACACGTGCCATTAACTAGTTGCATAGGAAAAAAAATGCCATTCATTTGTGACAAACAAACCCACCCATACATTTTCTTTACCCCATCAAAGGAGACATGATCTTAACCACATTTTACACATACATATTCCTATTGCTTCACAAAACAACTCAGTTCCGATTCCGAGCAAATTAGATCATAATTACCCAAAGCGATTGGGAAACCGAATCAATTTAGGAATCGAAAACATGGAATCGCTGCCTGCTGGAAGTTTCATGTTTTCGGAATTGACGTCCGCGTAAGAGGAATCATGCGAAACAAGATCCCTACTTTTCGGAATCAAGATTTGACCAAAATAGAATCGATATCCTACATAGATGGAATGAAGACTCCTAGCTTTTTGGATTTGAGTTTCTGAACCTAGTTGGAATTGACCAATATGGAATCGAGATTATTCTTTCATTCATGGCATCGAGATGCCAACATCTCTGGAATCGAGAGGGAACCAAGAGGGAAATAATACATGTCTCAATGCCATTCGTTGATCGACATGCCATACATGTAAGTTAACATTATTTGTATTTCATTATTTCTAACATCTTAGAGTTGCAAACTCTCCATTGGATCAATGCAATGCATAATTAAAGAATTAAGTAGAGAACATAGACCACCACTTTGGTTTCTATTGGTCATTTCATGCCAAAAAAGATGATTAACACCTTGTAGCTTGAAATTGAGTCTCGTTAGAGTAGTTTGATGCCTTGAAAACTTCTAAACACCACTTCCCAGAAAAAGCCAAAAAAACAAACAGGGAGGAGAATTGGTAGAATTCCGGTAAATGTGAAAACCAATTTCAACAAGTGTAGAATTGAGATTCACCAATTATAGAGTCGAGAATCAGTAAATATTGGAAACGAGATTCTATAAGTGTTGGAATCAAGATTTCTTAAATAGGACTCTAGAATCCTAAAATAAGGATCGAGAATCTAGACATCAAAGAATCGAGTTCCAAGAAGATTCCTAGCCAGAATCAAAGAACCAGGGTCGGATTGTGACCTTCGGTGAGAGATTCAGCTAGTAGGCATACATACAAAAGATGAAATATGCATTCTAGCCATATCCAGGACCATGAGCCCATAAGCCGTCAAAATACAAAGATAGAATTCAGGATTTCCATATAATAACCAGCCATTAAACTCATGGGAGATAGGATTGTTCAAAGGATGAACCACCAAGCAACCATGCTAAGCAGAAAAGTCTAATTCAAGAATCTTAATAACAAAAAATGAATTAAGTATACGAAAATGATTGTCAATCAACGGAGCCATGAACTTGACTTTCATAGCTCAGGTGCCAAGAAAGAAGGGGCGGAGATACTAATGACTTACAGCCAATTAACTTGTTGGGCAGTGTGTAAAAACTAAGGTGTTATCAGCAAGGCTTCATGAATTCTTGACGAAGTCATTTCCCTTCCATGGGTCGCCTTTGTGAAAGAGAGGGAAATACTTGATGGGGAATCAGTAGCCCATGAGTTCATACAATCCAGGCATAGGGGCAACTCTCTCGGTGTAAATAATGCAAGTTGAACCTATAAAAGCCAATGATTAGACTGATCAGGGTTTCTTAGATAAGATTATGGGGCTTATGGGATTCGGTACAGGTGGCGTAGGTGGATTTCAGGATGTGTGGCTACAATTTCTCAGTTCTTATCAATGGAGCACCAAAGAAATTCTTCAAGAGCTCAAGAGGCTTATCACAGGGGGGACCCTCTCTCCCCTTCCTTTCCTCCATAGTTGCTGGATCTTTTGCCCGTACTTTAAAAGGAGTTCATGAGGAAGAACTGCCATCAGGTTTCAAAGCATCACCAAAGGTCTCCGACTTGCAACATGTTGATGACACACTTTAACTTTTGTGATACTACTAAAGTCCAAAAGAATTCCTTATGGCGGTTCTGAAGATATTTTGACGCAGTATGTGATTCAAGGGCCAAATGGCCAAAAAACAAAAAAAAAAGGGGCTATTAGGAATAGACATCCCAGATCATGAATTGAAAGAGCTAGCCAGATTTGTAGAGCGTGGACTTGACAAGCTCCCAGATAAGTATTTAGGCCTGCCACTAAATCTTGGCAACCAGCTAAAGGAATGTGGAGGAAATATATACACAAAGTGAAGTTGTACTCATGGAAGATAAGGTACTTATCCATTGGGGGTGAATACCATTATTAGGTCAACATTGTCCAATTTACCTGTTCACTAGATGTTTTTATATATGATCCAGTATCAGTCATGAGGCAAATGAAGAAGTTGATGAAGAAATTTCCATGGAGTGGGTTTTCAGAAAGACAAAATCTTCATTTAGTTAGATGGTCAAAGGCATCCAAGCCAAAAAGCAAATGGTGCTTGGGTTTAAAACTCTAACCTAGTGTGAACAAGCAAACACAGCTGTTCGCAGTTTGTAGTCCAATCTTAGCCCAATGAGTAAGTGGTTTTTTGCCAATCTCCCAACATTTTCCTGATGAGAAGAACGAGGAATGGTAAATTATTTGTCTATGCATTGTTCTTCCCATCACACACGTATGGGCTTTTATCCTAGATCTATTTGACATAACCTGGTATTGGTGCCATCCTCAGTTAAGGCCCTATCATTGGAATGGTATTTCCCGTCTGCCAAAGGGATTGGTACTGTGGAGACCAAATTTACTGACTACCATTTGGCTTACTTGGTTAGAGAGAAAAAATAGATTCTCTAAGGACAAAAGTAGAGGTTTGAATAGAATCAACGAACATGTCCAGGCCACGGTGGCCTCATTGGCTAAGGTTAGAGTTTTATACAATCTTACGAAAGTTTCTATGAAATTGAAATTTTTTTGAGGGGTCTGTACAAAATATTTCCTAAATATACACACTACATACACAATACACGTACAAACATTCATACATTTATACATACATACATATTTATAATAGACGCATACATACATATATATAATAGATGCATACATACATATATATAATAGATGCATACATACATACACATGATGTAGAAATTAATAAGGTATACCTCCTCTAGCACTTCTTGTCCCGATAGAGGCAGTCCCAAGAAAATTCTTCCCTGACGAGCAAAACCAGCAAGCAGCGATAAATTCGTCTGGGTTGTGTCTCGGTCCTTCAAATGCTCCAAGCTAGTAAGATCCTTAATTATGTTTATGAAAATGCCAGCATCATCAATAACTCCAACAAAATATAGTTCCATGAGGAGCTTTAGAGTGCTGCGCTTCTTCAGTGCCCTCATGCTCCGATCGACATCCAAATCTTCTCCAGATTTTCCAGGGAAGAACACTTTCAATAGCCCTTGAATTAGGCTAGGGGAGAAATCCTTGTACCTTTGATGGAGCAAAGAACATACCTATACAGTTGAATATAGAGACATAATTTAGTAATACAACCAAACTGATATAGAACAAACTTAATTTCTTAATTTGGCAGTCCAAGATGATAGTAAAGACAAGAAATCACATGAGTGGAGTACATACTTTAAGGCCACAGTACATGCCATTTTGATAAAAGTGGTTAACGCCTGAATCCAATGGTACGAGTTTGCAAAGAACATATTCTCTGAAGCATATTATAGAGGGATCGACTATCAACAATATCACAGCATGATTTTCATAATCCTGTTATTCATTAAGAGCCTAGTTTTTTCTCTTTACACCTGTAAGCTCTAGATGAACTTTCTACAAGCAAACCTAGCAAAATTACGGCAAAATCAAATGAAATTAAATATTGCACTTCAATGTGCAAGCACCAAGTTAATTACAACAGAATATATCTGGTGATTCGGTATCATTAAATGCATAAACAAGCTAATGGTTCTTGTCTAGAGGGAGCTTTTCAACAGAGCGAAATATAAAGATAAATAAATTCCAGGAAAGGGTTAAATTAGCAAGAACAGAATCTCCTTATTCAAGAAGAAAGCACAAAAATGATCACCTGAACAGCTGCCTGTATATCTGAAGTTCTAAGTTTTGCTTCACAAATAGATGTCACAGCTTCACTCACAAACTTGCTCAAATTAATGCTTCTTAGGTCTTCCATCAGTGCTTCACGCTGCTCCTCATTTATTTGTTTAAGCTTCTTAATAACTGTTGTATTACGCTTTATGCTGGAATCTAACGTCCTGAGGAAAGCTGAATCTGAAACGAAAGGTCACAGCAGATTTTAGGCATTTAATTATCCAAGTACACATTAATAAGCAGCACATGATTTCAAAGACAGAGAAACAAGTAAAGCAGCATTTTAACTCCTCATGACAACATATCCATCACCGCAACTAGACTCAATCAAGTTCCAGTCAGTAAGACAATAAAAGAGTTTTGATGGACAAATCAAACTTCAAATTAGAGAAGTTTCTTGTACGAAATAATGCCATCCTGCACATAAACTTGCTCAAGTTCAGATAAACCTCGGCCTTCAATCGTTCCCGTATAAAGTATTTGATTCTCCCACAAATTATAAACATCAAAATCATAGACTATCTTCCAAACTATTCAGAATGCAATCATGAACTACATGAAGGATTACTAGAAAAAGGAAAATCTGCTAAAGAGATGTAGAATTATTATTAACCCAGATGAATTTCTTAATAACAATATGGTGATGTTAGGTGCTTTAGTGACATATATCCAAGCTATGTGGTGTTGATGTGTTTTGTAATAGAATCCCAGTGGAGTAACAAATCAGGAAATGATTTCCTAGTCCTTAGATTACGAAAATAATCATGATAATGGCCTCTGAATGAGCCAGGACTTTGGACATGCCCTCAAAATGATGCAATAAGCCTATACTCCAAAAATGATGAAGTTTAGAGTTCATTTTGATGGGTTTCCAAAGTTCACCGCTAGCCCAGTCTATGCACGTATAGGCCTCATGGTGAATTCCCAAGTTGGACTGAATGGTACCAAAATGCTCCCAAACTTGGGACAATGCTTTATGGAGGTATTACAATATTACTCACCTAAAATCTTTGAATTTGGATGCATTTAAGGGCTTTTCAAGGCTCACCACGAGCCTAGTTTAAGCACAAGGGGCTCTAACAGTGAACTTTTGATTTGGTCACAAATGTTATCCAAATCAAACCAAAATCTTGGGCAGTTTGAAAATGACAAATTCAAATAAGGGATGAGTTTCATGACGAATAGATGAGGATTGAGTAACTTTCGAAACTTCACCATGAGCTACATGTAGCTTAGATGTGGATGCGTGGTGAATTATCGAATCAGGCTCAAATGGATGTGAAATGGGTTTCAACTTGGTTTAGACTCTCCTTTAGGCTAGTTTAAACTAGGTTTTGATGGGGTTTGATCCGGTTTCCAGCAGTTCACCGCTAGCTGCATATAGCCAAGCATAGGCTCACATGAACTATCGAAAAGGGGCATTAATGTGTATGGGAGAGTGGTGAAACTTCATAGCGAAGCCTATCTAGACCTAATGAGGTTAAAGGCAGAGTTGAAGAAGCAAGGTGTGTGTGAATTGCCGAGTGCTACGGTGGAGTCTGAGGTCCTACAGACTATAAATCATTGCATCGAGGTGGAGTTGACCAAGCTGCTGAGTTCCAATGGTGAGGGACTATAGCACTTCAATGGGCCTAAGAAGGGAGTGATCAAAAAGAGAGAGTAGCCCCATAAAACCCTCTTAAGTTGTTTCATTTGCAAAAGTGACCACCGGAGAAGGAACATCCGTAAAAACTGTCTCTCAATATAGTTGGGCTGGTGGGGAAGGACAAGGAAGCACCAGCACAGACCTGCTCAATATGCTTGTTTAAATGCAACTGGTTGATGCCAGTGTGAGAAATTGGAAACCAAAGCCAAGCAGGGTCATCATGAGGAGATCGTTCTTGGTGAAGGTGGACCACTAGACAAGGTCATCCAGCTCCATGGAGCCATCCTTGACTAGTAAGGGTTGTGATGCGAGGGAACATCCACCTAGCCCAAATGGACACAGAAGGAGATTCAGCAATCGGCATGAGTATCGCAGGTATAGCTCGGCCACTAGAAAGGCTGGAGTGAGACGACTCTCTTTAGGACACTCTCTTAATGACCACAGGTGGTGGCATGGGTTATGGTGGCAGCAGCAGACCTGACCGCGCACCTAGAAGGACACATGTTGGAAGCTCTAAGGACATGATTGTGTCTATGAGACAGGACAGACATGGTGCAGCAACGGACCTCATCACACACACCCAAATGGAGACATAACGGCCGCTTAAGCACCTAATCATGTGTGCAGTGCAGCAGACTCAACCAAGTGGTGCAAGAAGGACTTGGCAGAAGGCTTTATCCTGACAAGTATGAGCCTTGGACGAAAGCTAAGGTTTATGGGAACCGATGTAGGACAAGCATCCAATGAGGACGTTGGAGTTAAGGTGGTGAAGGCTTGATAGACCCCTTTCCTTAGAGGCATGCAAGCTAAGTAGTGCACAGGGAGCCCGTAGCAGCAAAACAAATCACAATGGATCCGCAAGTCCATTTGGACTTGTGCTACTTTCGTAAATAGCTCTCTCTTGGCAGGCCTCTCCTTGGGACTGGTAAACCTACATCAGGGAATTGAGGTCCCTTCATCCATGACTGAGTGGAGTGGTTGGTACGATGTGGTTCATGGAACTTGCACATGCGGTCTAGTGGCTAAAGACCCTTGGCACGAGACTTTAGGCAAGTAGTGCAGACATATGGCTAAGAACGGTGGAACATAGTGGACCACCGAGGCCAACAAGCTATTGCTTGATTGGTCAAACCATGAGCAGCTGATCTAATAGGAGTTGGAGCATGGACTGGGTGCAAGAAGTAGCTGATCATAGACTTGGCTGGGCACATGCATTGATCCAAGGAGCGGACGGACCAGATCATGGAGGATGAAACTAGTGTGGCAATGGCACGTGGAGCCGGAAGCCTCACTACCACACGTCCGCGCAGCAGTGAGGGGGATGGGTGCAATCAAGTGCCCCTGAGCTGGATAAGTCGCTTGGAAATTGGTCAAACCATGGGAAGCTGATCTAATAGGAGTTGGAGCATGGACTGGGTGCAAGAAGTAGCTGATCATAGACTTGGCTGGGCAAGTGTGTTGATCCAAGGAGTGGGCAGACCAGATCATGGAGGATGAAACTAGTGTGGCAATGGCACGTGGAGCCTGAAGCCTCACTACCACACGTCTGCGCAGCAGTGAGAGGGATGGGTGCAATCAGGTGCCCCTGAGCTGGATAAGTCGCATGGAAATAAGGTGAAGTTCAATTTCAAATGGTGCAGCAGCAGCCTACGAGTGGGCTGTGACAACCATTGAGCATGGCAGCTAGGAAATTAAATGTAACAGCCACTGACGATGTGTAATTTGAATTTCAAGTAGTGTAATTGACAAGGATTCTATATAAACCAGGTCCAGACCTTGGCGGGCATCTGTGGCAGTACACATGTAAGTGAATAGAGTAACAAAATTGGGTTACAACCCTTTGTCTATTGCTTGTACGTGACCCTTGTGTGCTTGTCAGCTCTTTCCTCTTGCCTGGCTTGTGTAAGCCGGCCTTGCCTTAGTCAAGGTGGAGACTTTCGCTAGCCACTGCACCGGTCCACTAGGTACAGAATTTAGCAACGTGACACTGAACTCTATGATTTCTCATGTCTTCCTGAAGTATCTTCTCAGTAATGATAAAAGAATGAAATATATATGCCCATAAAACAGGATAGAGACCTTCAAAGAAAAAGGTCAGAAAGACATCTTGGATTCATTTTGGAATTTTCACTCACAATATTTTTTTATGAATCTGTCAACCTCATAAGTCATGATTAATAAAGATCCATACTAGTACCTCCGGTGTCATGTACAAAGCTCGGAGAGCCCTCAAAATCCAAGAGTTTGTACCTGATGAGGAATCCTCTTGGACATGACCAGGAATAAGGTTACCTTTCCATCCATTCCAGTCAAATCTCCTTTACTTTCTTTTTCTCAACATTAGTAGTGGGTTCAAGTACCATAAACAAATCTCATGATGAACTTTATAAGAACGAATATTAAATATCATATTTTCTTTTACAAAACAAAACCACGACATTCAGTTCAATATTCTATGTGAGACAATCCAGTCAATGAATTGATTGCATCATCTAAACAGAGTCACATTAGAAAAACTTCCATTGTTATGCAGGAGATGGATATTAAAACATACACAGTAAATTCAATCTCTTTGAGAAGATTTAACCCAGTGTCTGCAAAGCAATGCGGCAAATCAGTACGTTCCTACATTCAGATATTAAAACACACATTAAATTCAATCTCTTTGAGAAGATTTAACCCGGTGTCTACAAAACACTGCATCAAATCAGTAAATTTCTATATTCAGATAGCAAGAGCCTGGGGTTCTGGTAGCTCACGTCTCACATAGAAGGAAAGCAAAGGACCACAATTGATGACAAAAGATAATGCTGAGTTGCAGACATACACAAGCAAGAATGAGGAGGTTGCATTCTTTTAGCTTCAGATATTTTGGAATGGTTTCTGAGCAGGAGACACTTTTAATAGCATGACCACAAGACTCATACCTCTCCAATGTTTACTTAGCTCGGGCACTAGCAAGTGTCCAATATTTGCCCATATCTAAAAGCCAAGATTTACCAAGTAAACTAGGTTTTTGACCAGACCCCTGAGCTTTTAAAATTTGGCACAAGGAACTACACTGTTAATGTCAGGTGCCCTTGACCTCTAGGATGCAAGCTATCAGTCCTGATGTTTCTACTTGGTGTGCAAATTCTGATCCGAGAGTCCAATTTGTCCAGCTACTAATACAAAATAAGGATAGCTCGTCAAAAGTGTTAATGTGCTCAGAAGGTCTATTCACTAACAGTTAAGTTGAAGGTCTTCATAATTTTTAGGAGAACACCCAATGGATCTGTAAGATGATCAATTGGCATTGATTGTTGAAGAAGGGAAGACATTTAATTGGTCAGAGGTAGGTTTAGTAGGCAAGTGTACTTTGTTGGAAGAGCCTCCACGAAAGGAAGATGTCTTCATACAGTGGTGCATATAAAGGAGACCCTTAACAATTAATTTACAAACACAATGTTCCAAAGGGGTGTAAGCAACAAATTACTAAACTTGCATATTATGTTGTCTTTATTAGTTTGAAATCCCTTTCATAATGGTTAATGAAGTACGTAAATTACACCATCGAGTTACAGACCCTTCAAAGTGAATGGGCAGTTAAAGCACAACCATAAGAATTATATAACAGCATCCAATAGCAATTTCTATATTACCACATCCATCTATTTAACATATTCATAGACACAAATTATTCTTCGTGAAAATACTCACCTGGTCTTTCAGGACTAAGATTACTTCGACGTAAAGCCATCTTTGCTTCAATCGACTTTTTGAACTCCTCAAGACGGGCAACGCTCTCCTAGAAAATCAAATGAAGAAAGGGATGTTAAACAATTCCAAATTACGGGAGAGAGTGATTTTCATGACCAACCAGATAAAATTATCCTTTCAAGCTTCCCAAAAGAAAGAGATAACGACAAGTCGAAACAAATCCCTGTAATGGGGATTACCACTCAAAGCCTAAGAAAGTGTACAATCATTCTATCTTCATATATCAGGATAAGTTGGGAATGTGATCGTATAATATGAACATAATTATGGATTTGATCTGAAGATCATCATACCTTCATTTAGCGAAAGGCCTTATGTCAAACAGAAAATTTGCCAATGATTAGATTACAGTGACCAATTTATGTATCATCATGGGAGGAGGAAAAGATATAGGATCTCCAGTAATGCCATTTGAAGTAGCTTGTTGTTTATTTCCACTTGAAGTAGACAGATGATTGCTAACTGCTAACCTCTCAAATTCCAGATTTATATGCTATTCTATTCAAGCATCCAGCATTGTACTAAAAATTGCGGTGGATGGCAGCTTGTGAATAGATTTTAATGGCTGCCTTACATCATAAACTGTTTTTTTTGTATACCTCTCTGTCTTGGACAGAAAAGAGGGAAGCCTTTCGCATTAGGATTTCAAGAATGCGTGCCCCCTACCTTTTGTATACCATCATCTCCATGTAACTCCTAATTCTCATCTCTCGACAGATTTAACCCAAATGAAAGATCCAAGCAGTGACATTGATGATCAACCCTCATTGGGACCCAAGACGATCCCAAAGAAATGAGGCTTCACTAGATTGCAGCTTAATACCTCAAAGGTCTATGCCTAAAGCCAATAAATAGACTAATTGCAAAGAATAATTATAAGTTCTTAGGAAAAATGTAACATATATAAAAAGTAATTCTAATATTAAGAAGAGATATTTAAATAGATCCACAGAAAATATGATAAAGATTTTGCGTTTTGACATGCATCACCATGACCAAGAAACATGCATGAAGGATAAGAAGTACGCATATATCAAAGCTTAAGAAAAGGAACTGCGAATTAAATAGTTCATGGCAGGTCACTTACGAATCCAATATTGGAAAACTTCAAGTACAAATGAGAAGATAAGCTTACCTCACCATCTTGTTTGCCATGGTGATCGCCAGCTGCCCGACATTCATCATCAGCATGTTCCATCCTTCCAACTTTGTATTTCCTATAGGTTTAGCTTTGTCAATACTGGATATGCATTACACAGAAACTGGTACAATAAACTTTTACTATCTGAAGCCCTGGACATCTAACCATGGGGAACTCAAGTGCAAATTACCAAATTACGTACATGAGGACATAGATAATTGAACTAATGAAAAGAAAACAGGAAACTGGCATTGAACATAATACACCTTTTCTTTTACAAATACTTAAAAATTATCCCATACAAAAATCCAATATTCCATCAATTTCAAGGTTAACTAACTTTAGCTGGTCAATCATATCTTTTGCTTTTTTTGTGATAACTAGCTTGTCAACTGTATCAGAAATTCTTCCACAAGCAAGAAGGAGATTTCATACCAGTTATCTGAAAAATGGAGAGATAGTTTGATCATTTTCCATTGTTAATGACATGAAATGTATTAAACAAGAACGCCATTGTTGAAGGGGAAATTTTCATCACCTATCATAGCTGGATGCCATTTTTACGTGTCATGGAAATATTCCCATAATCTTGCAATGGCAACTTAATTTCACTAAACCAAGTACACTGGAATTAAACAACGACCATATGTTACTTCTATTTCAATGAGAGTTTTACTTTATAAAATATCACAAATCCTTAGTTCTGGTAATAATATAAGAAGATGATGGCTTTATACAATTGTTTATATTAATCCAGTAATCTATGCAAACCCCAACTAAAAAATTCTATGAAATCGATCACAATTTATAATATCTCAAAATCCAAGCACAAATCATTGTTACTCACAATGTCAGGTAATTACAGAGGAAGTAGGTAGCTGATTTTGGTTTTAATTTTCCTATCCATGGCACCGGTTTAATCATTTAAAACCCAAATTGATAATGATTCACAATTAAAACATTTTTACTTTACTATTACATGAATATTCACAAATTATGAGTCCCAGATGAAATTAACTGTAACAAGCAAAACTCTTTCCATTAAGTGCCCCGCCCTTAACAAATGAAAATTTTCTTACTTTGATATAGATATTATAATAATTGTTCTCGATAAAAACCTGCATTTAAAGAGTACAAGAGAGAAAGTAAAACCTAATTTCAGAGAAAACATATCCAGATTAAATTTTACAAAATATCCGCAATACTTTGCGTTATTCAATAAAGTGGTTTTCAAAAAAAAAAAAAAATCTAAATAAAAGAAGAAAATAATCAGAAGCAATAGAGAAAGGTGTTCACAGACCTAGGACGAGAGAGAGAAGGTAGGCAGGTAATGAAAGTCGGAGATTTCCTCTAACCTCCGCTACTCGCAGTCAAAGTTCGGAGTGCAATATAGAAAGAAAATGTAGAGAGAGAGAGAGGGGGACGAAATAATACTATGAGAGAGATGAAATAATCCTAACGTTTTGGCTCTCGAGATAAATTAGCTAAGTTTAAAGCACTTGAATTTTTTGGTTTAAATAAAGTACTATTAAGAGAGAGATGAGAGAGAAAGAGATGGCTCTAATCATCATATCTATATATGGTTCGGGAGTTGCTTCGTGCAACACGTGTCGTCCACTAATAGCTTTGAGGCGTTTGGGGGAAGAGGTTTTAAACCCACGATGTTTTCAATTAGGAGAAATGTTGCGATAAGAGCGCAGCTCTATTAGAATAAGAATGCCTCGCATTGAAACAAAAAAAAAAAAGTGCTGGGTCAGAAAACTTTTATTTCGATAATCTCAGTCTCAATAATTACGGTTGTGAAAAACATTAGGATAGCAAAAAAATAAGGATTCCATGTTCTAAAAATAGTGTATACTATAGCATATTATTAGACTATTTATTTCTTCCTAAAAAAAAGTGGTCACTGGTCCACAAGATCTTTATAATTTTTTGAGTTTTAAATTTCATAATCATCAATGAAAATTCATTTTAGAGCTATCGTAGCGATTTCTCATGTCCAAAGTATATTTTGGATCAAGCTTTGAGGTGAGGCTTTAATTTTTCTCTTTCATTATTTCTTTTTTTATAAAGCTTGTCTTAATTGAAAACATCGTGGGTATAAAGCCTCTTCCCCCAAACGTCCTGAAGCTATTAGTGGACAATGCATGTTGCACGAAACAACTCCCGAGCGATATATAGATCATGATTAGAACCATCTCTTTCTCTCTCATAGTTCTCTCTCTCTCTTAATAGTACCTTATTTAACCCAAAAAAATCAAGTGCTTTAGTTAATTTATTTCGAGAGCCAAAAGCATTAAGATTATTTTATCTCTCTCTCATTAGTATTATTTAGACCCTCTCTCTCTCTCTCTCTACATTCTCTTTCTACATTGCACTCCGAGCTTCGACTGCAAGTTGCGCAAGTTAATCTCCGACTTTCATTACCTACCCACCTTCTCTTTGAGCACCTTTCTCTATCGCTTCTTATTATTTTGTTCATATATTTAGATTTTTTGTTTTGAAAACCACTTCATTGAATAACACAAAGTATTGCAGATATTCTGTAAAATTTTCTCTGGATATGTTTTCTCTGAAATTCGGTTTACTTTCTCAGTTGTAGTATTTAAACGCAGTTTTTATCGAGACTAATTATTATAACATCTATATCAAAGTAAGAAAATTTTCATTTGTTAAGGACAGGGCACTTAATGGAAGGAGTTTGACAGGGCACTTAATGGAAGGAGTTTGGCTTGTTACAGTCAATTTCATCTAGGACTCAAATTTGCAAATATTCATGTAACAGTAAACTAATAATGTTTTAATTGTGAATCATTATCAATTTGGGTTTTGGGTGATTAAACCGGTGCCATGTATAGGAAAATTAAAACGCAAATCAAGTAGTGATTCAAAAAGAGGACCGCCCAACGCCTAGGCGGTCCAAAAGGCCTAGGCGCAGCACCCAAGCCTAGGCACCAGAAAAATGTGAAAACCCTGAGCGCCCACTTAGCCACCGAGGAACCAGCCTAGGTGAGTGCCCGGTCCAGCTCTGGGCGGCAGTCCAGGGCCTGCGCCCCTCCTAGAGGTGGAAAAGAAACTCAGTAGGGGCATTTTGTGTCATTTTGTTTCATACTAAGGGGCCAAAATTGTGAGTTTTAAGTTCATTTAAAACCTATAACCCATTAGAGGCCAATATAGAGAGAGAACCCCCAAAAACTAATTTTTGGTGATTTCTTTAAGATTAAAGGGTTTCTCAAAGTTATGAGAAATTGATTAAAACATCACTAATTGATATTAGATTTAATTTTGGATGTTCTATACATCAATTAGAGGGTTTTTTAGAAGATTTTGAGTCCTTAGAAGCATCTTAGAGGTTGAAATTTGGAGATCAAGCAATCAAAGTAAGTGGTTTTTTTTTAATTGCTTGTATACGTTGTATTATTTTCATATTTTAAGATGTCTTCTTCGGGATCTAATAGAAGTGGTGATCCAGGTTGGAAATATGGCTACAACCAAAATCCTTTGGATAAAAATTGTATAAGATGCAAGTTTTGCGAAAAAGATACAAAATGGGGCATAAACCAGTTCAAAAAACATTTTGCCAGTATCAGGGGGGACTTATGGCTATGCTTATGGAGTGTGTGCTCCTATGTGTTGTGTAGTATACTTTTGAATTTTAATGTACTCTAAATCCCTAATGCTTATATTTTATACAATATACAGTTATATTTATACTGTTAAATACTATATCGGCCTTTTTTTTTTTCGATTGGGCCACCCAAGTTCTGGGCGACCGCCTAGGCACTGGACGGCCTAAACCCCATAGGCCGCCGAGGACCCACCTAGTGCCTTTTGAAACATTGAAATCAACTACCTACTTCCTCTATAATTACCATACATTGTGTGTAACAATGATTTGTGCTTGGATTTTAAGATATTATAAATTGTGATTGATTTCACATAATGTTTTAGTTGCGGTTTGAATAGATTACTGGATTTAATATAAACAATTGTATAAAGCCATCATCTTCTTATATTATTACCAGAACTAAGGATTTGTGATATTTCTTGGTGGTTAGTTAAAAATGGTGAAAAAATAATTTGATTGAAGACCATGTTCTAAAATAAATTGTTCTTCTAAGCATGTTAGTGATATGAAATTGTATTCTACTTGATAGGGTGGTTTGATGCTTTTTGGATCATTCTCATCTAAGTCCTTTTATGCAATGTATTGAAAATCGACTCGGCCAAGGTACTCAGACCTTGGTCGAGGCGAGATACTCGGACGAGTCCGAGTAACTCACCCAAGTCCAACCAGTCTTTAAAAAGGAAAAATAAATACAAATAAATAGCCATAATATTGTATAACCTTCCAATCACTTACACAAAACATCAAATGGTGTATTAGCTGAGTGTTTGCCCTTTGTATGCCTCCTTGCAGCAAGTCTCAGGTTCGAATCCTCAATACCTCTTGACTTCCCCCTTTATATTTTTTAACTGCCTAAGAAGTGGGCTCGGTTTAAAAACACAAAAAGCGAGTGTTCATGTTCGGGGTTTGAACCCCAACCATGATGGGACATAAGCATTTGCGCTACCCAGAGCACCATTTTAACATTTCTGATTGAAGTCGTTGTATTAATCTATATACATTATGTATGGTGTGTGTACAGCAAAACTCGCCTCGCCCATAGGGCGAGTCTGAGTGGACTCGGCCAAGTCCTAGTACACTACTTTTATGTTTAGAAGGATGCAATACTTTACTGCAGAAGGTTTTTAACTTCAATTCTATTTGACACATAGGGAAGAAAACTTTTATGCCACAGCACTTAGAGCCTGTTAATATATTTCATCTCATTATTCAGATGTTTATATTGGTGATCAGGTTTATTTCGGGAAGGGGAGGAATTTGGCTTCATAACTGGTATCCTGAATTGCGCCTCTTTTATAACAAGGAATAAGCGGTGGGTTTATATGAAATATCTTGCTCTCAAAACATTGGTGACTTAGTACAATCAGAATGATTCACAGAGAAGGCTAGATGAATTTAGTCAGTTTTTGAGGGAAGTATGGATATTAACATTTATGGAAAGTTCAATAACTCATTAACTTAGTGCACTGAGAATGATTCAAAGTTAATTGGTGTGATAAGACAGGAGAATTTGTGGGAATCTTGATAAAAGTATGGATGTTCACATTTATCATCGATGGTACTTGTTGAGGTTACTTTGGTTAAGTTGCCTCCGTATATTCTTTCTTTTAGCTTCTTTTCTCAATGGTGAGAAGAGTGGACTGGCTAGGATATGATGGTGATTAAACATTTTTATGTTATTAATTGGGTAAAAGGTTGTAGCTCGAAGTTTCGAGGAGAGAGATTTTGAAATTGGTTATGTAAGCTTCTTTTGATGAGTATCTTGAAGACTTAGGAATGAGGTTGTTGAGCTGTTGTTGTTTATATTAAGGTTTCATCTTTCAAGGTGAGGGTTTGATCACTCATAATATTGTCAAAGGAAAGTTGTTGATTAGAGCTGCACGGCCATTTCAGTTCACCTAATTTCTCTTTGCTCATGGGGTACTCAGTTATTCACCCAAGCTGATAAGTTTTGTTCGTCTCAGTTTTGGAAGAATGTATGTTACAAATAATAGCATACCAAAGAGGAGCTACTTGAGGCTGAATACACTGTATTTTTGTTGTTGTAGAAGCTCTTCATTAAACACTATTAGCCATTATTTATCTTGATGGTGAGGGCATATGGACTTGAAGAACAAGTTCTACCATAGAAAATGGTCAAGTAGCCAACCATATTATTATCCCCACAAAAAGGGCAAAAAAAAGAAAAAAAGGAGGCTAACCATAACTGATAGACATCTGTAGCACCAGGAATTTTAGTATCTTGGTAAATTGTTATGTGTTATAGGGAAGAAGAAACAATGTTTGATCCCCTTATACATTAGAGATATGATCACGGACTTTGACATTTAAATTCACCAAAATAATTTTATAAAGTAAACTCTCATTGAAATAGAAGTAACAGATGCTCCTTTAATTCCGGTATACTTGGTTTAGTGAAATTAAGTTGCCATTGCAAGATAATGAGAATATTTCCATGATACACGATCTTAAGCTCAGAAGCAACATTCAACTATGGTAACGTGTTGGGCGGTACGAAGAGAGAAATCCTTGAATATTTGGGTAGCCAGCATCGACCAAGTAAAATTTTCCTAATAAAGAAACAAACTACGTTTATTACCTCATTGGTTTATGTATATGCAATTTTGAATATTGTAAAACAGTACAATGTTGTAAAACAGTACAATGTTGTAAAACAGTACAATGTTTACCAGGGGGCACATGAAGAGGGTCTGTACATGTGAGTGACTTTTGAAGAATACGAGAATCCGATGCCAAACCTTCCCACCCCGCAAGTACATATTAAAATTTTAGATTTAAGGAAAAAACACTCATAACATCTGTGATGTGAAACTCTTACGATTCTGGTATTTACTTTGAACATACCGACTAACAATAGCAGGGATATGGGTGCCGTCAATGGCCCCAATACAGTCCTACATAGACCAAAATTGAAATCAATGAGCAAAGTAGACTCTACCTAACAATTGATAATTTGAAATGAAATGAGTTAAACTTTGAAGTTGCAAACTACCTCGAAGTAATCTTTAAACCTCCTATCTTTGCTTATTTCTAGTTGTGTAGCCATATGTGGGCGTCTTATGCAATCAGGATTGAGTCTTAAACTTGCATTCAGCACGCGATTAAAGTGTCGGCTAGCAGACTCCTCTGAGCACCCAAATTGGTGACCTATCTTGCGATTCCTCAAGTTGTGGCCAATAGTGTGGAAGAACATAACCAATTGTTCATTTAGAGATACCAAGAACATATCATTTATGTATTCTCTCTGCCTAATAATATCCCTAAGTTGGAAGTAAGCAGCTCGACTCATTCTTATTTGGTTACAACAACTCACTTCATCGGTGTGGATTATGGAGCTATAGAAGTTAGTGCCCAAAGGTCTTCACTTGGGGCCCTCGTTCTACGAAAAGCACTAGCCAAAGCTGTGGCAACTACACTTAAACTGGCTGCATATACATCCAAATTTACCATCATTCTTTCAAAGTCGGTTGTATCTCTCCGTTGGATAGTCATTGTAGATATCAACCATGCTTGGTAAGTTTTAGTTTTTGCACTTCAAAGCATCATACAATATTATGCCTCTCACAAAAATAGAAAATAATTTTGTGTTCATACTTGGTAAAGCCAATGGCCAAATTAGCCAAAAAAAATCTAGAATAAATCAATACACTTTTGACATTTAAAAACATCAATATAAACTTCAACAACATTCACCACTTCTAGGTTCTAGCACATATTCCACACAGATCAAATATTCAGTGTAGCACATATTCACTTATGAGCTCCAATTACCTCAGATGAGCAAAAATGACACAAGCTTGGTAGTTAATGATTCTTGCATGGCAAAAGAATCAGTTTTAGAAATCTCTTGCAAGAACACTACACCATTACAGCTCTCAATGGATCCAAACACTCCTCAAGGTGTTCTTTATCATGTATCCTTCATTGCGAAGAGCAAAAGTTGAGCTGAGCAGTCACTTATTTGCACCCAATGATACAAACTACACGAAAAGTACCCACCATCACTACTAAGTGAATTCGGTTGTTTCTCTTTTTTAGCTTTGAGAAAAATTCAGGTCAAGTATTCAAAAAAATTTAAAGAAAAAAGGAAGAAGAAGATAATTAACAGTCATGCATGTTCTAGCCTTCTTGGAATGAAGCCTTTCATTGGTGCATGCAAAAGTGAAAATTTTCCTCATCTTCACCCATTAACAAACAATATTTAACTAGCTTCATGCTCAACTTAAAATTCTTGGATGTTCTTTAATATTTTTATGCACTGCTAGGTCCAAATTTCTGATAATTCATTTCTTTTACAAGTATATGAGAAAAACAATTATTATTAATTCTCTCTCTCAAGTCCAAACAAAAGAAAAAGAGAAAATAAAAAACAACGTGCAGTATATCATGGTGTTTCCATTTGAGGGAAAGAGTTGGGAAGATGTGGTATTTGTAGTTCTTTCCTAGAGATGTTTGTCAAAAGTCAACAGCCCCTTCAATACTAATAATCAATAAATCGTAAAATGCTAGTTCAAAAAATACCCATCAATAAATCCAGAAAAAATAAATAGGTATTTAAACCGTTATGGAAATTAGAAGACAAGATGTTTGTCAAAAGTCAACAGCCCCTACAATACTGATAATCAACTCAGAACCAATGCACGGTTCTTGTATGTGAATCATGAGCATGAACTAAGAAAAAGTGTGTTAAATGAACCAATTCACACCAAATTTATTAAACCAATTCAAGTGAAGACAATATATGAAATTGGAAATATTTGACGCAAATTTAGAAGAGTGCTACAATAAAATCAAAATTCAGAGGGCACAACAACAACCAAAAAAAAAAACATTTAGTTTGACACCAAATCATTACATCTAGGACTGGGTCTCTTCTGACATTTCTCTCTAGCAGACAATAAAGTCATACCATGCACTTTGACACCAAAACTCTACATACTATGGTTGGAGTCTAGATCATTTTGAACACGCCGCGTGATTGCATATGCAACTCCATAAAAAAAAAAAAGCCAAATATTGGGAAAGCCTGTTGGGCACCTGGTTCATGTACATGCATAATCCAATGGATGACAGGGAAGTAAAACCAACGACTTAAGTTTAGAGCTCTGTCATGGATAAAAGCACAAGTAAATGGGCTTAAAATTCAAAGGAGAAAAAGAGACGGACTATTGCATATAGATTTTTTTTTTAGAATATTGTATATAGATTTAATACACATATTCCAGCGAAAATCATCCAATTGACAAATAAAAATAAACAGTAAGAGAAGTTAGCATGTCAATATGATAACCCATTCAAGCTCGAAAGAAATAGGGTGTTTTAAAATAAGACTGCAAGATTATATCATGAAACTAATCAATTGAAACTGGAATTGACAGAAGCCCAAACTGATAATCAAATTACTCAAGAAAATTTACAGCACCAAATATAGGCGTAGTTGAAATTAAGTACTCTAAATTTGGCACATAGAATGAAGCACAAGAAGATGTAACGAGGCCCTAAAACCAACATAAAAAAAAAATAGAAATTTGGATGGATTACAGTAGACCCAAATTTAATTGTTTCCAAGTAATAAAAAAACCCAACATTTACCCAAATTTAATCTCAGGGGAAAATTTTCAGGCACGTATACATAAAAAACAATAAGAAAACAAAAGCAAAAAAGAAAATAAAAAGGAAAGAAACATGCATTTACAGGCAAAAATATTTGCAGATTGAATAACACAAAAAACACATCTAAACGGGGAAAATCTTACTTTTCTGTTGGGGCTCTACAGAGAGGTGCGAGTGGAACCGAAGAAGCTCCAGAGAGAGGATAGAGAGCAATGGCGTTAGGGTTTCGTTCTTCAGCATATGGCTCTACAGAGGTGCGAGTGGATCCGAAGATGCTCTAGAGAGAGAGGGAAGAAGCTCTAGCAATAGCCCTAGGGTTTCGTTTTCAGATGGCAGATGGTTTCGTTCTCAGCGGCATGGTTTGGTTCTATGGGGAGGTTCAGGGTTTCAGAAGTGCGGAGCTTACCGCAGTTGATGACGGCAAAGAAAGTACGTGATTTCCATGATGTCAATTCCACCTATTTTAGTGGGATTGAGATTTTCAAAATTTAGGCTTGATTCGGGTATTTTGGAGTTGTATGGAAATTAATTCGAGTATTTTGAAATTTCATGAAAATCTCAATTTCAATGGAAATGTCAATTTTAAGCAAGCCTAACGCAATTGTTTCTTTTTTTCTAGAAAAAGTGACTTTTGGAAATTTCAATCCAATGATCCAGGCACGCCCTTACAAAAACATAGTGGCAGTGTTTAAGAAAACATTTAGACCAATAGTTTCTATTGTTTTTAGATGGAACACCTACTTGTATTCATCTTTTAAATGGATGCTTTACACTTTTCTGACCGCATATGTAGAAATGTAGTCCAGCCCGCATGCAACATTTTTTTTAAAAATTATAGAAAGTAAGGGACATATATGCATCATGCTTACCACGAAAAAAAGAGAAAATATAAACGAAAAAAGTTCATAAAATGTTGCAACCTTAAATCGTAGAAAATAAAAAAGACAAACCTAAAAAATGCATCGTAAAATGTTGTTTTGATGTCGAATACCTATTTAATTAATCTCAACCTCGATATGTATGGATGTGGGAAAAAAAATTTAAGTACAAAAAAAGTACATCTTATAATAAAGGGAAAAAGTTTATATAGAGTCGAGGCTCTAAGCAATCAATTTTGAACCTACCTCAAAACATTTACTAGAAAATGTTGTTTTGATGCTCCAATATACTCAAATTGATCATCTCAACATCAACATGCATAGACATGAGAAAAAAATGGATTTCAAGTTTTGGAAATAGTGTATTTTGTAATGCATTTTTGGAACATCAATTTTCAAGATTTTCAAGTTTTAATATATCTATTAATCTACACTATTTTTTAAGCTTTAAACTTTATAAATAAAGATGAAAATATATTTTAAGGCTATCACAAATATTTTCAGTATTGAAACTACATTTCTCAACACTATTTGAAGGTAGGCTCTAATTTGATTGTTTAAAGCCCAGGCTCTATAGAAACCACACCCTATAATAAATTATTTAGATTGTCTATTCTCAAGATTTTCATCTTATTGTAGATCTACTCGAGATTGACCATTTTATGAGTTTTAAATTTCATAATTAGATGAAAAGTACTTTTTCAAGTCGTCATTGAAGTTTTCGACACCAAAATTATATCTTTCAATATACTTTGGAGGTGCACTTTAATTAGATTGTTTAAAGTTGACACCTTATACAATCACACCCAATACAAAATGACATCTTTAAACCAATGGTTTAAAAAACGGATTGGTGCTTTGGATTGGACATCCGAAAAACCCATCCAGATCAGTGAATTAGCGTTTCGAATCAGGAATCGATCAGATTCGGCCTTAAAAAAATCAAAAAACATTATTAAAAATCATTATAAATGTTGCTTTTTAGGAATCCAATAAGAAATAGGGGTGTTACATTAAGAACTTTCATTTTTTTATATCAATATGTGAATATTAAGATGTTCTTTCCCTGTATAAATAAATTTAAAATTTGTCTTATAATATTATTTAATTTTTAAAAAAATTTATTTACAACTATAATAAAAATAATACTTTATATAATTTATTATGTAAATAAATAAACAAATAAAATACAAGATTTGATTATCAATGTATAATTATTAATTATAATATTGTAATAAACATGATTCAAAAAACAAAGGTATGACCCTTACAAATAAATAAATCTACAAAAGTATAGAATTTAGAAAAGTAAATTTATAATTATATTATAATAAAACTAAAAATTAAATAAAAATTATACTTGCAATATGGGATAATTGACAAAGCAACTTTAAAATAGACTTTAAAGTGGTTTGGGTTAGTATTATTTTTTCTCTTAAAATATCCCATAAATTAGTAGTTTTTTTAATAGTCAATAAACTAGTATTAATATTATTTTTTGTTGTTTTAATATCCTATAAGCTAGTATTATTTGTTTCTTTTTAATCTCTATTAATCAATAGCCTATTGCCTAATATCTAATAAGGGGGTTATTTTTTATAGCAAAAGGGCTTAATTTTAATTTTAATAGTGGACTTTATTAACGCTAGCCAACAAGGAGACAATAGACAAAGAAATTTGCCCCACATCAAGAAGATGTGGGAGCAGTTTACCATATAAAAGTTGTTCCCACTCAAAGAACCCTAGTGCTATGGGATGAAGGACATGGTACAATGCCGCCTGAGTGATTTGTTGGCATAAAAGACAAGGGAGTGATGACTTCAGGGTTACTGATGACGTCAAACCGGATCTAAACTGCCTGGATCCTGTTTTATTAGTGGATCTGAAACAGTGTCACCGATACCTGATCCGGATAGCCCGATTTCAGATCGGATCGGTGATTTTTCAAACGCTACTTTAAACTAATAGTACGTCAGGTTTGAATGTACTTTTTTGTTCAAAAGACCGTAGAACTATTTGTTCTCAAGATTTTCATATGATTATAGATCTACTCAAGATTGACCATTTTTTGAGTTTAAATTTCATAATTAGATATAAAGTAGTTTATGTGCTTGTTTGTTCGAAAGACTGTAAAACTGTTTATTCTCAAGATTTTCATTTGATTATAGATTTACTCAAGATTGACCATTTTTTTAGTTTTAAATTTCGTAATTAGATGTAAAGTAGTTTATGTGCTTGTTTGTTCAAACGACTGTAGAATGCATTCAATTTGCACATAAGATTCCACTAGGTAGTTGTGCAAAGTTTTTGAGAGATCCTTAGCCATTAGAATGGTAAGGCTCTCATATCCTTCTTTGAAAATATTTCAAAAATAAAAAATAGACTTCCCTATGCCTGAGATCAGAAAAGAATATACAAGGGTAAGCCATATGGAGTTCAAAAACTTAAATTTGGTACCCCACCTAAACTTAGGCTTGCCTAGAAATAGTTAATTATAAAAAAAGACAAAAAAAAAAAAGAGGAGAGTTTTTCACTTTTTCTAGGTGAAAATAAAGAAAAAATATTTATATTTATCTTTGCAGTGGTCATATATTTATTATATTTATATTTCATATTTTATAATTAAGTCTCACTTTTTAAGAACTTAAAATATATATATATATATATATATATATATATATATAATATAGTTTAAGCTCTAATGTAGTATATTTGTAGTTTTCACCATCACACCTATAAAAATATTTAAATAATAACTAAAAAATAATAAATAACCAAAATACCCCTATACTATCTAGTGGTATTTTAATAATTTCATTTACGTTCCATTATTAAAAATATTTTCTATGGATTTGAGGATCATAAATATTAAAACACCAAATTTAAGTTTAATCCGATGTATTTAAAAAGGCATAATATTAAAATAATACTATATACTTTAAAACAAATGAGATTTGAGTCTAAAACATGAAATATATGGACTATTTTTTAATTTCCAACATAAAACAAGTTTTCGATAAATTATCCTGAAAAGGAATTGAATTTGTGCCACGGAAATATTCCATTGAATGACTTCTCAAATACTAGCCGGATCTAGCAATGTAAGAAAAGGGCAAGCGCTTCTTCTACAACATAGAAGTTGTATTCTTCCCATTATCCAACCGACCATTTTGATGCCAAAACTATTTGTCTCTTTAGGCCTCACAAATTTGGAATTTTTCAAACTTCAAGTTTGAAAGATTTGTTTCAAACCCAAAAAACATTTATTAAAAAAAATAAAAACTAGAGATTTACCGAAGTTTCTCATAATGTCCTCCTGCCAGCCCCTTTATCATTTTCTAGGGGAAAAAAGGACTTTTTTTTTTTTTTGAGCAATTCAATGGGGATTAGTTCTCTACTCTATTGTAAGAATGAAATTGAAGACGTCGTATTAAGGCAACCCACCACCCTGACCACCTAGCCTTATTCTTTGGAAAAAGTCTTTTTGCCCCATCTTAATGCATGTTTTTGCCTCTGATAGGGGCTTGGGGCCGAGCACTTGGCGCTAGGTGGCACTTAGGCTGACTAGTCTTTGGTAGGGGTCCTCTGCCTATGATGAGTTGCCTAGGATTTCCCTGCCTAGTTGACCTTTGTGGCTGGCTGCTTTTAATACACTGAATTTGACTAGACCTTTTAGATTGAAGGTTTCCCTATTAGAAGAAATGTTTTTAAAGATGACAAGATCATTCTTGCAAATATTCGCATTGTGTCAGAGTGAGCCACATGGTTCTCACTTTCCTATATAATAATCATGGTAGAAGGAAGAAATATTCATAATTAATTGCCCAAGATATAAACTATACTCCTTACGGATATGGTTTAGACTCCGGACTAGCTCTTGTACCTTTGTAATCTTTAATATTTCTTGTACATTAAATATCTGTGTGAACAAATGGTCATGTTAATATTGGTATTACATAGTCAGCGAACATTTTATGTTCTTTGGCACTTGAATAAACTTTGATATAATGGAAACCAGGTGATTTCATGCATGAGAAGTTCACCTCAATGATCAGGATATTATTTTATTACGCATATTTGCAGTTTTTTAATTACTCCTTGTGGAAACATTTGTATCATCCCAAATATCATGTACAACTTTTTCAAATACTTGGCACATGTAAACGACGCGAGCGAGCAAATATGTAGCTCTTCCAAAGCGCGCTTCCTGAAGGACTCAAACCAATTGTTAATGGCGACACCACTTTTGGGTGCTTATGTCCTTAGTGATTGTTCTGACGAAACGTTTCTGTAATTGATGAAAAATTGTGAATGTTAACCTGATATATACATGTATATAGTTCTCATCAGTTGTTGCTTTAAACTGTCCCACTCTGATTTGATCACTGGGGTCATTGAGGAAATTCTCTATTATTTGGTTGAAGTTAACTAGTCACTTACACTTGTATAATTGATGCATATGTCAAGGCAGGATGCTCAAAGATATGGAAAAGTCTCTTAATGCCTACAAGATCTTTACACTATGAATTGTTTTATTTGGGCTTGCGGTAACTATGGACCGATTAAAGAAATTTAGAAGTGGTATGATGAATTTCATCATATTGGTGTCGAGCCATTCATTTGGACTGTTAATTAATCAAGTCTTATAATAGAGCTACTATGAATGGATTTTATGAGGAGGCAATATTTCTCACCAACAAATCGCGACTTTAATAGCAATGATAAAAACAAAGCTGTAAGATACCAAGAAAGAAAGTTAAATTATCTACTCGTGTTATGTTGGTCCATTTGCCTTATTTTATCTTCACCTCACATTCATGAGCAGCCTTTACCATACTTTTTCTGATATAAGTTTGAACGACAGTTGCAAATATTACATTATCAGATTTGCATTACTTTTCTTCCTCATTAAAAACATCTCTATCGTTTCCAAATCTCCATCACTGCCATATGTACTGAAGATGCAGTTGAAAAGTGGCTTATCCGGAATAACCCCAAAATTACACAAGTATCTCAATATCGATGCATCTTTTTCAGATCCTCCTTTACTATATCCATTGACAAGATAGCTAAGTGATACAATTGAGTTTCACACCATGCAGAAAATACCCTCGGTTGCATTCAATGTTTCAAGATTGGCAGTAATAGAGGAACTCTCGCTCACTTACTTTTATACGTATTTACATTTACATATAAGATTTTAAGCGCATTGATAGTCACATATAGTGATGCACATGCATTCTCATGTACCATGTTTTACTTTTGCTATTTTGTGTCAGTTTTACATCTTTGTTCATGGAGCTGTAATCAACTGTTGATTTTGTAGTTGTTATGTGTGTGTTGATAACACTAAATTGGGCCATATCTTTTAGAAGGAAGGTTTACTTGTTGAAATAAATGCTTGTAAAATTGTCAATACCATTTTGGCCAATATTCTGATCGTGTCAACGCTTAGTTCTCACATCTCTTAAATGCAATAATCATGGTTCAAGGAATTAATATCCATGATCACAATAACGACTCTATCAGAAGCTATACCCCTTACAGAACACTCAGACTGTACCTTTTTACACTTAAATATCTCTTGCACAATAAATATCTACATGAATGGGAATTTTATGATTTTTAACACTTCGATGTAATGGGAACTGGACAATCTTATGCATGAGAATTTCAATAAAGTGATCATGATACTTGCAGTTTTTGTGTTGCTCCTTATAGCAACATCATCCCAAATGTCATGTAAAGCTCATTGAAATTTTTAGCACATGTAAATGACATGACCAGGCAAGATCTTTATTCCAAACTATGTTTGTTGGACACAAATCGACATTTGATGTGTACATCATTTTTGGGTGCTTATGGTTTTAATGGTCGTCTTGATGAAACATTTCATGTAATTAATGTAGTTGTTTCATTGTAAACCTGATATATGCGTGCAATAGAGTCCTCATTAATCGTTGGTTTAGACTGTTTCTCCTGTTGGTGGATATGGCAAGGCATGAATGCTTAAAGATATAGAGAAGTCATGAATAGAAATGCTTGAAACAGGTAAAATGCCCACTAAATATTTACTCTATGAATGATTTTTTTTAATCAATTAGGTCTAAGGAAATGTCCTACTGTGTTGAACTTTAACACTATCCCTTACAATTATATAACTGATGAATATGGCGAGCCAGGAATGCTCAAAGAAATGGAAAAGTCAGTTATAGAAAAAGAAATGGAAAAGTCAGTTATAAAATGTTTGAAATATATATATATTCACTCTATGGATTGTTGTAATGAACTATGGACCTATTAAATAAATCTAGAAGCAATATGATGAACATCGGCATTGAAACTCTAAATATCTTGATCAAGTCGTATGATATAGCTGATATGCATTAGAAAATGATATCACTAATGGATTTTATGAGGGGAATTTCCCCTCGACAACTGTAATGTTATAACAACACTAAAATAATTATGTATGATACCAAAAAAAAGAGGTTAAATTAATTACTTGAGATATGTTGTTCCACATGCCACATTTTATCTTCACCTCATGAGTAGCCTCGACCATACTTTGACTTGCGTAAGCTTGGATAATAATTGTTTTACATTATCAGGCTTGCATTGCTTTTATGCCATCGTTAAAAACTTTTCTCATCACATATGCACTACCGTATGCACTCGTGATGCATTTTAAATGTGGGATGTCTTGAATAGCTGAACTACCTAATTGTCTTAGTACTGATGGGACTTTTAGACCCCACTTTACAGTATCAATTGACAAGAGAGCTAGTGATATGATTTGGTCTAACATCCTGCTTTTTCATCATGCGGAAAAATATGCTCCATTTCTTTAACTGTTTCAAGATTGGCTGCAACATAGGATCTCTTTCTCTCACATTTGCTATTTCTCTATTTACATGCATGGATGAGCTTTCAAATGCATTGATATTCAAATGCAATGATGCATACACGTTCTCATGCACAAGGTTACTTTTGTCATTTTGTATACTTATCTTTATTTATGAAACTGTTATAACTTTATTCATGAAGCTGTTATCAATAATTGACTGTATCATTTGCCAAATTGAATTTAGAATTTTCTAATTAACGTATAATTCTTAAATATGATTTCTCTCTCTCTCTCTCTCTCTCTCTCTCTCTCTCTCTCTCAAAGTTCATTGGTTTCATTATGTATTCTTTGTTGCTTTCTTGTCTATGTCTAGGTTTCCATTGTGGTGGATTACATGAAAGCTTGGGGTCGTGCCTTTTATGTTCTATGATGTGTCAGTAGAAAGGACTACACTAATAAGAAAAGGAAATATGTTATAAAACTAGTAGTCTTCTAACAAAGACTCACCATAATCAGGCCTAAACTGCCTAAACCAGGCACTATAAACTCAATCTTGTACTAGAATAACCCATCTTATGATCCCAAAGAAACTTCCTTACAAAAGTTGCCACCGATCTCATACATGTTTCAGTGAACTGCCATGTCTTTGGTAAAGCATTTGAGATTATGTTGCTTCTTTGGTACACATTATTTGATTGCAGTGCATACCAACACTAGTTGTTGGATCGCATTCAACATGGTTTATGTATTATCAAATATGTAACCCTTAGCATACCAAGTGTGCCTTCCTTCAAGAAATGGGAAGCTAGTCGACCATATGGTGTCAATAATCACTACTTTGAATTTCTTTGCTAACCCATCTCTAACAAAGTCTCAGATATTAGTTCTGTTAGGGACACTATAAAAGTTGTCGATGTTAGATCCCATACAGGGTAAGCAAAAGAAGATCCATGCTCTCCTTATCATCATGGCAAAACTGGTTTACTATATAGTCAAGTCTAAACTGTTGATTGCATGGGAATTCTTGTTGCCTAGTAGAGAGTGAGTATGCTATGAACTTATTCCAAATCAGGACAACTTCATTATTAGGTTGATAATGGTAATCTTTGAACATAATTATTGAAGTAAAATATAAAACATGAAGCTACTTCTTAGTCTAGCATCTCAACCAATCTCTGCTGCTTCTACATTGGGGTCCACTAAAGGGCCCTTTTAGCAACCATAGATCCAGTCGAAAGAGCTTGAAACCTAAATAACTTCTAGAATGTAAAACCATATGTGTTTTTGGCAATACATTTACTGCTATTCGATTTGTATCCAGGAAAATCATTGTTTTAATAAGAGACATGATATTGGATTTCTTTGAAAATGCCTGTGTTATATTGGGTTTGTTGTAGAACGTTGAGCTTGATCATCATTTTTTTTTTTTTGGGGTTGTTGTTTAACGGGAACATATGAACTCGGATGTAGTATTTGGACTTGGGATGGTAGTATTACAATCGTCAACCACATAACAATCCAGCCCACGACTGGTTCCACAAAATATATCATTTGATTTCTTTAATTTTCACAGGTTGATTGTGATGAAGATGGATTGATGATTTTCCTTCTTCTTTTAAATTTTTTTTTTTCTTTTTTGGCAGCAAAAAATATTGGATGCAATGAGACACTGTTTAGCGTTGAAAACAATTAATGGAATTGCAAGAGTGCACATCATTTTAGTTGTTTTCAATAAATGACTGGGAATTTCCTCTTACAATGATATAGAATATCAAAATTTCTTATTGTTGTCATGCTTTCAGAAAAAAAAGAAATTGTATCATATAACTATTAATTTAAAAAGAAAACATGCATTACTTTCTTCTTTCACATATAAAGAACAATGTCATTTGAATAATATAAGGTAATTATCAGAAATATAACTTAATTTTTGGCTTATTAAAAAAAATATTCCTATACTTTTCTGAACGTCGTCCATACCCTCTCTTTTTTTCTTTTCTTTTTTTTACTTATTGAGTTTTTTTTCTTTTTCAACAAGGTATACCGTGATGATCACGTAAGAATTTGGTTTTATCTTCTTGACTAGTGGATGAAGCCTTCCTATCTCCTGAAATCAACAGAGATATGAACAGAGACCTAGCTATTCTTGATAGCAAGAGAGCCATCTCAGAGCGTATTGCTACCTCCTGATAAACATCCATTGATTCATATTGAGGAACTTTCTCTTCTGAAATTGAACAATCCACAAAGGGCTTGGAGTCATTTTCTTCATTAGAGCTGGATGCTATAGCAAATTTGAATTCGGGTTCCACACCTGATAAAGAAGCCTTTGTTTCCTTTGAATTCAAACGATCAACTGAAATGGATTTTACTCTCTCTTCTGAACTATCATAAGAAATATCCATGGATGCATCTCTCTCTACTGAAACCTTCATGGCTTTGGGTTTCTCTTCAGATGCACTGCAAAAACTAGATACATGCTGCAATTTCTCTTCCAAACCAGATAACGGACCTGGAACTGTCTCCAAATCCTCTTATAAACTACACCAAGAAGTCATGGTGCGCTTTGATTCTTCCATTGAATGGAAGAAGGCGCCATGGGTTCTGAAATATCTGTTTTATTGGTCCATAAAGATCTTCTTTTGGGTGTCTTTGGTCATGTGAAGAGTGAATACCATGTCGGTGGGAGTTTTCTCATTTCCATATTGTTTTGGGTGTGATTTTCTCCATTCCAATATCCCAAATACCATCAAATTCTCCAGGCTTGAAGAAGTTCTGGTCTTCAATCTCGTCGTCGTCCGCCATTAGAAGAAGAGAGAAAATTCTAGTCTTCTCCATCACAAGTGATAAAATTATAGTCTTCTCTTGTTAGCGAATTAATAAAAAACTGTTGTTAGATACACCAAAGAAAACAAGGGATAGTTAAATAATTTTCTCTCCAAAACCCTACTTTGGATTGATCTTGTAGTAGTGAGGAAACCCTATGGACAACTTAGGCTTTTGGTAGAAATATTCTATTGATAGAGATTTGAACATGATGTGCCCAAGGCTCTGAGCAAAACACTACTGGACATCTAACATGTAGGATATAGGGAAAATATATGGCAATCAAGCAATAGCTTTTCGACTTTGGGTGGATTTGTTTTAATTCAACAAAGAAGGAACTAAGGAATTGAGAAAGAACACTCAAGAAAAAAAAAAAATAGGATGGGGGTAAACCTCTGAGAAGCCTTGGGATGTGAGGGAGATAATTGCAAGGGGTTAGGTGCGCGATAGAGATGCCCTTCTGTATTTATATTAATGAAGGTTGGGTTACTTCACCCAATGAATAACTAACCATAGTTAGCCATGATTCACTAACCACCGTTGGATAAGACCCAAGGGGAAAGCAATATTTGAATTGCGTCCTTTATCTCTCTATTTTTAGTATTTATGCTCTAATTTCTTTACTTGGAAAGCTTGTCCTTATCCAGTATTAATGCCTTCTATATTTGCCCCCATATGAAAAATACAACATGTATGCTCAAAATTTAGTGGTGTCATTGACAGGGGGTGTCAATGGGTTGGGTCGGAGTTCGGCTAGACCCAAAGTCACCGGACTTAGACCCAAACCTGAAAATACAATGTGGGAATCAAATCCGGACCCGACCCAAAAATTACAACATCTATACATTTAAATATATTTAATAAATTGGGATAAAAAAATATAGTGTGGGATTGGGAACTAGGATCCGATCATGATTGAACCTGGACATGGACCTGGATCCAAATAGTGTTCTTAGACCCCACACGTCAAGACAAAAAGTTGGACCTGTACCTGGACCCCGGATGGGTCAGGGTCCCTTGCCACCCCTACTCATTGACTTACAATTAGGGTATAGCCAAACTTTGTTCAGTGTCTCCAAAATGCATTGGGACATGTCAGCCTTTACTTAAAATAGCATTGATTTTCTTTTTTGTACTAGTACTTGTTCATGTATTTAACCTTTGTGATCTTTTATCTCATAATGGCAATTATGACATTGATTTTTTTGCTAAAATTGCTTAGCCGTGCCATTTATTTACTTACATTAAACTATCCATTCTATGTCTTTATCTTTCTTAATGCATTAGGGAGATATGTGATTTTTTTCTTTAAAAACCTATTTGTGGGGAAGTATCATTTAAATGGTCAAACCTCCACAAAAAAAAAAAAAGAAAAAAAAAAAAGAAAATCGATGAGGTGGCTAAATCCAATAAAGTAGTTAATATTTTAAAATCTTTTCATTTGGGCTTCCCCCAAGTTTGAATAAAAATACTTAAATTCCCTTCTCTGTATGTAGCCTCAATCAAGCTTGTCATTTCCAGTGAGTAAAACTACGACTCAGCCAATGGCCGAGCCGAGTAACTCATGCTGTGTCCAAGTTACTCGAGGCTGTGTCCAAGTTACTCGAGGTCGGGTGAAGTCCGGCTAAGCCAAAAAAGTGTTAAAAAAAACCCAAAAAATGAAAAATTTGTCTAAAGTAAAATTAAACAATATCATCTAAATGAGGTTAAAAAAGTAGTGAGAAAAAGGATTTTGAAAAAATCAATTTGTGATGGGTGGTTATTTTAGTAATAATTCAAAAAGAATGAAAAATGTAAAAGTAAGTTTTTATGGCCAAAGCACTTTCCAATCTTTACCAAAATGATAACAATTATATTACAAATAATTTGTTATTTATTTGCATTCTTTGTAAAAAAAAATTGAATTTATTTTAAGATCTATGAGTCGGAGCACCCAACTCAAGGATACTCGGACTTGTTGGGGTGGTGAGGTCGAGTTAATCGAGCGAGTCCAAATTGGCTTGCCTGAGTTTTTTCCACACTGGGCATTTCAATAATTTGATTCACTTTAAGTCATTTGAGAGAAAAATGACTTGTATAAAATATCTTGTATCAGATTTCAATCCTGAACCGGTATTTTTCACTAGAAAAATCTTTCTCAAGATATGGAATTTGGAAAAATAATCTCTCTCTCCTTTCTCTTTCTCCAATCTTTCCATGATTACTTAGAGAAAGCTATTTTTCACTAGAAAAATCTTTCTCAAGATATGGAATTTGGAAAAATAATCTCTCTCACCTTTCTCTTTCTCCAATCTTTCCATGATTACTCAGAGAAAGCTGCTGATTTAATCCAGATGAAAGTTTCATTAATCAAATTTAAGTTTATTTCAACTAATTTGCATAAACAAACTACCTTAGGGAAATCAATCACAATGCTGAAAACATTATTTTTCACAGGAGTATCAATTTTTTGTTGGAATTTAGAACATATCTAAACAATTAGCAATTGAGATTTTGGACATAGATGCATATATAGATTTTTAGCATGTTATTAACGCATAAGAATACTATAGTAAGGAAAAAGTTTATATAAGATCTCAATCTTATATTGTACGAGTAAGGTGCAACTAAAAAACCCACAAGTGAAAGTTGTTCCTATACTAGAAAACCCTCAAATCAATCATCTCGGCCTTGATATTCATAGGCATGAAAAAAAAGGGATTTCTAGTCCTAAAAATAATTAATCTTCTAATGTATTATCATTATCTTTTAATATATTATTTTGACCGTCCATTTTCAAGATTTTTAAGTGTTTATAGATTTGTTTGATCATCACTATTTCTGGAACTTTAAATTTCATTATTGGAGGCAACAATAGATTTTCATATCATCACAAGGCTTTGTGGCACCCGAAATGAATTTTCAGCATAATTTTGAGGCGCACTTTACTTCAATTGTATAAGGTCGACACCTTATACATGTTGGGTTTATGTAGTCTTTAAAGGCCTTATGAGTGCTTGTAAAATGAAATGATATACTGGAACATAAACTCAGTGGGAGTGTTGTCCATCGTGGACCATACCTTGCAAACAATATTTGTAGATACCGGACTGTGCTTGACGATATAGGCAAGTCGGTTGGGAAAAATCCATATTACCTCGGCATGAAGAACAAACCGATGAGGGTTCATGGTTAGCCCTTGATGAGGTTGGCTAACATGCCCGGATGAGTGAGCGCAGGGATTGTGTGACCCTTGTATGTGATGGTGACCTATAGAGATGGGGGACAAAACCTTATCCATATGTCATCACATGGCATACATATCGATAGATCGTTCGAAAAATCCATAAATCCACCTTTTAGGGTGAAGCATATGCATGTGCGAGAGATTCTTCTATGTGTCATAGAGCTGTGGTCGCATCAGGTCTTAGTGACCTACTAATGAGCCCCTACTTGGACTGTGGGTCTTGAGAAACACTGGGTCGGTCTGATAAAGCAAATGATCTGTCCTCCACAGTTGAAGGTGGAGTGCCCCATGATTGTTGATTCAATTCCTAAACCATATGGATCTATTTCCCATCAAATTAATTTAATTGTGTTTGTTTTATGGCAATAATTATTTTAGAATTATTATTTGAATTTTTATTAACTTTTGAATATTTTATTTATAATTTTTAGATTTATAAAATTAAAGATATTGATTTTACAATGTTTTAATATTCACTATAAATTATTTTGTTAATTTTAAATGTATAAAAAAAATTCATGAGGGCCCATTGTGTACATGGGCCCACCATGTTTCTAGAAAGTGAGGCCCACATGTGCCTCCCATGGGTGGCATGCCCCACCTCTTACTACTTTCTATTTTATGGAAAGTTTTATTTTGTGGTCCATGTGACCTTATATTTTGGTGACTTGAAATTGTGATATGTGGTCAAATTATGGATTAAGTACGTCTTGACCATATATTAACTTAATATGAATGTAGATATTGACTTGATATATCTTTGATAGATTTTATGGAATACACAATATTTAATTAAAATTAATTTAACTTATTTTCTATTTATGAGAAAATAGTTTAGGACAGGGGGATAAGGGTTCATGCACCTTCCATAATGTTGATGGCCCATCTATGAATGGATGACTCAGATCTCTCACCCCATAAGTCACCCTTGATCGACGATCCATGTTCAATCTCACAAGAAGAGACAAGCTAAGAAAAACCCTAATCTTGTTCAAGCCTATAAAAAATGGATTGTCTCTACCCAAAATCTGTACACCTTATCTTTTTATCTCTCTCTCATATTTGATATCTCTCTCCCACATTGTGAAAAGAAGCTAAGGGATTAGGCTATGAAGTTCTTCTCTCTCCCATAACTATGGATTTATGGCTAAGGGTTTTTAGGGTTAGCAAAAAGAGGATTCATCTCTTTTAAACTAGATTGTTAAGGGAATTCACTTAGGGTTTGGGTTTGTAATCAAATGGGTCAATGTTCCATTCGTGTGGCTTGGCCTAAACTTGTTTTCCTGGTTTGAGAATGAAGCAAGATCGTCGATCTCACGCCATCGGATGGTGGTGATTCGGGGTGGAGTGTAATAAGCCCGGTTGAGGTAATCTCCGACACCCTTCTCTTTTATTTCTTGCAATCTTATTTTTTTATTCTCAAGCATAGAGCATAGTTATTTTAATGGCATCAAGTTTTAAGATCATGGTTTTATTGCCATGTTGATTTTATTTTGAAGTATATGTTGTTGTAATAAGCCCACCTGTAAGTGATCTTTTGCCAAAATAAAAAGGATGATATATATATATATGTGGGTTTTGTTAGGCTACACCACTTATGGTGTAAACCCTTAAAGTGCTCAATAGTTTTAGACATTTAGATACCCTTATCCTATAGTATAATAACTTTTTGTTTAAGGGTATTTTAAGTAATTAGTTAAGGGTAAACTAGAAATTCCTAATCGAAACAAAAACATTTATTAACAATAGTGCACAATGACATCACCGATATGGTGTGTGACATCACCCACAAGATGTATTAATTGCTTTTAACTATCAATAGAATGCCACTATTTTCATATAAAAATACCCATTCTACCCTTTTAAATGACAAAAAAATGCCCCTACTTGAAAAATTTTGTATTACAATTCAATGGTATTTTATTATCAAAAAATGTGGATCATGGTGTAGCCTAACAAAATCCTATATATATATATATATATATATATATATATACCATTGAATTATATATATATATAATTCACTGATAAAAGATCACATAGGTCTTTCTTTCATTGGTATCAGAGCTATTGATACTTGATGTCATTAGTTTTTTATTGAGTTTAGATCAAGCTTGTGAATGAGATATAAAAAAGCTAATGACCTTTGTGGTCAAGAAATACACCCACGATTAAAAATTAATGAAATATTCCAACACCGAAAAGGCATTTTGTATAATGAGTATTTTGGGCTATTTTGGAGTAGTGATATGAAAAAGATAGTGACGTATTTTTTCTATTACATACTTCAGTGATATTTTGTGTCTTTAATAGTAAGATCTACCTACAAAATTTAAGTACGAGATCCTATGGGAATTGAGAGTTATGGACTCAATAATGAAGGGTGTCAGTTTTGACCTTGCAAAATCTAGGAATTGTCCATTGAGTTCCGTGATTTTTCTCACAAATCATATGATTTTATTTATAGCTGAACTTGGACTATGACTCATAAAATTGAGTCTACTTTCAAACAAAAAATGTTTCATCAAGAAATTCCTTATGGTTTGAAAGATATAATCAATTTATTGAAGGATGTGCAAGTACTATTTTTGCAACGAAAACTATTTCTATGACTTGGAAGTCGTGATTTTATTTTTATATGTAACATAATGTTTTATGGTCTACACTAAATTTTTAGACTTTCATTCTGAGTTTATTTTCTAATAAAATTTATTTGAAAGAGAAATATTTATGGTAAGAGAGGAATAAAAATTTTGGATTGAAGAGAGGTCATCTTGAATTTTCTGCAATTTGGTATGTTCTTCATTGAGACATGAATAGCTATAATTATCAAGCTTACTTAACAGAGTCATATAAGGCTTGTGAAAATATATGTGTTATTATTATGTGTCCAATTTTAAACAAAATTGGTTTGAAATGGAAACTCCATAAGAGTAGAGAGAAAATACAATTTTACTAGATAATGTTTATCTTGAAAATCTGTAGTATGATTTATTTTGTGACGTGAATGTCATTTATTTATTTATCTGAAGAAAAGTATTATTTGATATTCAAACTATGATGTTGTGATTTGATTTATAGTCTAGTTTTCAACATTAAATATTTCAGGAAGAAATTATTTGAGAATTGAGAGAAAACAAATTTTTTATTGAAAGGTGCTCAACCTGATTTTCTGCTGAAAAAATTGCATTGTGACCTAAATGTCACTAAAAGAAGACCCACTAAATGAGATGATTTAGGGATGGAACTGAATATTATTTTATATTTTTAAGTATATTTCAATACTCAAAAGGATTTGAAGATAAACTTTTAATGAGTTGACAGATATCATATTTTTATCATGGGATGCTCATGTTCTATTATGCAGTAAATTGATAGATGTAGCATGTTAAGGCACATTTTTGGATTCAAAATTACGGAGACTTTTTTAGAGCTCATTCAAAACGTTTTTATAGTGTGCCTTGAGTATGATTTATTATAGTAAAACTTCAGAGAAATGTAGTATAGAGTTGGCGAGATATGACACTCTATATAAAGAATATTCGATCTGGGAATATAAGAAAGAAGAAAAAGAAAAAAAAAATGATACCTATAAAAGCATCTTGGTATCTTCGAGATGAAGGGATATATAAAGAGACTTGGTGGTAGTAAAGAAATGCTGAGGATCAGTGGGAGAATCGAATTTGCGATGTTTGAAATGGTGATGTGAAGAAGATTATTTCTTCGCGGTGTGAGAAATGAAGAATCCAAGTGCTGAAGAGATTGACACTTCGTGACATGTGAAACTGATGATCAATATATTCTCCATCAGTTGCATGCTCTTCCAAGATCACAAAACAAGTAAGAGCAAAGAATCTAGAAAGCCTAAGTATCACACTACACGGTTTTGAGGTATGAAATTTATCCTATATTACATCGTAAGATCATATAATAAAAGATGATTCAGTAACCCTTTTATTTAAAGTTTCATATATTTCTTTGGTTTGTAGCTATTTATGTTATGAATATGTATGGAGTGTATGGACATTAGGTGATAGGTTCTAACAAATTTAAAAGAGCTGGTTTTGAAGACCATGTGTTTTTTTTGTGCCTCCTTGTGCTTAAGTATGAACTACTTAAGGTAATGATACACATGGAGATGTGGTTTGATCGAGGGTTTAAGCCTAAGTATAAAACACGAGAGATGAGTGTGGCTCATTCAAATATATAAGCACGAAGGGAGTATTCTGATGGTACTCGGTCTTAGTGACCATCCTCCCAATAATGTCTATAGTATGATGTATTGCATATGATGATAATCTCTTGATAAATCTCCATATTTGCCAAAAAGGAAGTATTTGTCAAGGCTTTAATAATCATTATTTGGTCATGCTTTATTTTGGATAAAATTAAAAGATGGTATTTATGATGTGGTCATGAATATGACTTGGTAGGAAATTAAATGTGAATGCGGTAAAATGATTTAAGAAAGCTAAACATGCATTTTAAAATTAAAATGGACGATTTGAGAAAAACCTAACTCTATGAATATGGTTTTAAAAAAACCACACATTCTTGCAAGGTCCACTAAGTCTTTATGAAAAATCATTTTATACTGTCATACTATTATCTAACTATATATATATATATATATATTGGATTTTCAAGGGTTAACAACTCCCCAAATTACGTAGGTTCAAGTTAGAGACCCTTGTGAAATGTATTTTTACTTTTATTGCCCCTATATTACTTGAAGACCAAAGGATACAGAA
>NW_006499827.1:1739259-1750100 GCF_000471905.2 Amborella trichopoda
ATTGCAACCTTATATAAACTTTTTCATATATATATATATATATGGAGAATTATTTCATGCAACAGTTGTATAATAGTATAATGCAACCACACCTCTAGAAAACCATGTTTTGGCATTTGTGTAACCCAAAATTTGCACACTCTTCCCCTTCATCCTTATAATCAATCTTACTAAAAATAAAATTCAATTTCCACCTTAGACATGGTCAAAATTAGTACCCTCCAACAATGAATCTCGACCGTCCATTTGGTAAAATTTAATATCTAGGCCTTAACAAATTCAAAATCACTTTTTTATTTTTTGGCATTGTTACTCTAATGATGATAACACCATATAAAAATTTTGGAAAGAAAAAAATTGTTCTGAGGACTATATCTAACCATCTCATTAAAATAGACGGCTTATATTAATTGGGCTTGAAATGCACTTTCTATGGAATTTTATCAAAATTTTCTTTTTCGTGATTGTTCTTTAGAATGAAAGAGTGTACACTTAAAAAATAGTGTCAAACAAATGTCCTTAACATGATTTTTGAAGATGGTTACATTATATTATTATACAACCATTGCTGGTGTAGGCCCACTAGCTCATACCTACTTTTGAAGATGGTTACATCACGATTGCATTTTGTATTTGAATTTTAATTATTTTCTATACATTCAAATTACTTGAAATTTTGGATGTATGTTATTTAAAACTAGGAGCATCTAATAAAAATATCAAAAAAAAAATTTGCAAAAAAAATTGACTAAAATACTCTTGAAACATTTCAGGGGTATTTTAATCAATTTATATTTTACGGATTATTTTTTAATATTGTTATTAAGTGCTCCTTGATGAGACATATGGACGCCTAAAATGTCATGTAATTTGGATGTGTAGAAAAAAAAATCACAATTCAAATACATAATGGAGTCGTAATCATCATATCGGCTCAAATTCAATCTAGGCCATTAGGCTCATATGTAGCCATGAGCTAGTGGGCTAACCTCATCATTTCTTTTTAAGAGAAGGATATGACCCAAGCTATGCCTCTCCTTTTTCTATCTTATTCTGGAACTCTTTTATCTCTTTTTGAATTGTAGGATTCTCTAGTCTCTCATTGACTGTCTTATGCTTTATTAAGAAATTTTCCTTATTTTGTATTTTTTCTTTTATTTAGTTGATTTCTGGGTATTTGGTTTTTATGTGAATTCAAATTAAACCTTGCGGCAGTTGATTTCTGACTCTATTCATGTTTCTTCCAATTTTATTATTGGATAGAGCCTATCAAGGATAGAGCCTATCAAGGAATGGGGTATCTAATATAACAGGTTGACTCAGATTTTTACCATGATAAAAATAATAATAAAGCAAGTTTAACTATTACAAATAGCAGCTTCTAATAATTTGTATTTAATTATTATTCTACTTCCATCTGCAGTATTGAGGACTTGGGTTGTTTTGTCATAATATTTTGTGGGTCCAAGTCATTCATTTATACAACTTAAGTCAGTTTTTTACTAGTGTGTTTGCAGCATTTTCATCAAGATTTAATTCAACGGTTTGTCCTATATATTGGTTAGAAGACTGGGGTTGTTTTTAGGGCTTTCCTCGGGTGGTTTAATTATGTATCCTTCCATTATTTCCTCAAATGATTTTTCACTTTCTTGATATTCTTGTTCTTATTTGGAAAATTCATTTGCTAATTCTAAGATTTAACCCTATTTTTTAAAGCTATTAATTCATTACGAACTTCATTTGGTTCGTGCCTAAGTTGTTGAACATTAGGTTCATTCTTTATATTATTTTTGTTTGGGACCCTGTCCATAATATTTTTAAAATTATAAGGCTCTTGTTGGGATTGGCTTATTAGTTTAGATCTGGGGCTTTCTTTAGCCATTTTAATCCCTCTTTTCTACCTTCAATATCTTCAATTTTGTTTAGGAGGCTTTCTTCCTTAGCTAACACATTTAGTCCTAAACCATTAATGTTAAAAATAGCCTTATAATAATTACATTGCAATCATCATCACTATTATCTTCTTCTTCAGATAGGCTATCATCTGAATTGGACATAATTAAATTTTCATCTTCAATATTCCCAATAACCATTTCTTCTTCCCCAAAATCTGATAAGATTTCATTGTCATTGATGATTTGGAAAATCCATTACTTCACTTCATTGTCTACTTCTAGAGAATTTATTTTCTTTTTAATTTTGCATTTATTTTTGTAATGCCCTAGCTTGCCACAATTATAAGATATACGGATTTTCTTTTATTACCTTCTTTAGGAAATTTAGAATATTCTTTTTAGAATGTTTCGTTAGGAAATTTAGACGTAATCCAGAGTCCAAATGCACTAATCCAGAGTCCAAATAAGATACTGGCTAAATGAGTCACTTCTTTATCATCCTTAACCAGGCTTCACAATAGGATAATATATCAATAATAATAGAAGGGACTCAAAGTCCAACAAACCCAAGATCAGAAAGAACTCTTTATGTGGAGACATTTGTTATCCCTTTAATATTAATAAAAGAAGATCATCTTGCTCAAATGCCAAATATAATAGCAGAAATATATCTAAAAGATGATATAAACCCTAATATGGGAGGGAAAAATAAAGAATATTTTCAAAGAATTCTGCCTGAAATAAAGATGGTATATATAAAGCACCATTATAGAAACAACCATGAGTTCGCATACTCAAAGTTAACCATATTAAATATCATGTCGTATAATGACTTGGGTTTTGATCCCCTAAAACCAAGGTATTTGCAAAATAACGGCTCTAAATTAAGAGCATATAATTATTATGACTATATTAAAGCTTGGGATATGATATTTTCATATCAAAATTCAGCTGTAGCTCATAACTGGTTTGTAAAGTTCAGGTTATTACAAACCACACAAGATTTTCCTAACTGGTTTAAAAAATGGTTCTTAGCATGGGGCCACATCCCCATATACTTCTAAACGAGGTGCGAATAGCCTATCAAAAATTTGTAGATTATATATAACAAACATGTTCCTAAAAGGGACTACCATATTTATTTTATGGCCTTATACGAGGTCCCTTGGATTATAAAATAATCTTATATGATTAACCCTGACGAGGACAGATGGGATTTTATTCCCGAATTATAGAGACAAATTTATATAAAATGGTGGGATAGATATAATACAGATATGTTTTTCACTAGCACTTTGATACTAAAAAATATCCCTAAAAAACCCCTTAACCAACAGGGTTCCCAAAATGAATTAACAAATTATGTCAAAACCCAACAAACTCAAAAGCCTACTTTAACTAAAGAAGAGCTTAAAAAACAAAAAGTTAAAAGGACAGATCAACTCCATTTACCATCCAGAACACATGTCCCTATCTACCAAAAGACTTACTGAAGTGTATTTAAACTCATTTCAAGTCCCCCAACATACTGTAGTGGATTTAAACTCATTTCAAGTCCACCGACATATTGTAGTAGATTTGAAGCTCTTTCGAGTCCACCGACAATACTATAGTAGATTTGAAGCTCTTTCAAGTCCGTCGACAGCTTTTACAAATTAAGAGTGTCATAAGTCCGCGAAAAGCCTCTATAAAAAGCGAGTGGCTCCTCATTTGAAGGCATCGAAAAATTTTAGGAGAGTCTTAAGAATTCGATTTTCTGAGAGTTTGAGAGTATGAAAACAATTTGAGTGTTCTTCCCAAAGTTGGTATAGAGTTTGTGTATCTGGTGGTGGATGATTTCCTCTAGCGTGACCTTCTCGGAGTTCATCTCTCGTCTATCTATATAAGTTTGTTTATGGATGATTTCTATCTTTGCTTATTTTCATTCTGTACTGAAGAGAGTTCTGAGACTCTTCAATTTATCTATGCAAGTTTTTCTGAATCTTGTGAATTAATAAATTATATGTGGTGTTATTCTCTGGTCTTCCTTATTATAGGTGATTGTAAGTATTGCTTCCAGGTTTACAATTCAGTATGTTTATAGAAAATGATCATTTGAATTTAGAAGAGATTATGTTATCAAAATTGTTGAAAAAATTATTCCAGTTAATGAATATCAAAATAGATTCGAGTTATTATCAAAATCCTTGATCAAAGAACATCAGAAAAAAAAAAAATGTAACTATGTACGTATCAGCTTAATTCAAGTTGCAATAAAACCTTTAATCAGAACAGTGTTAAACAATTCTATACTTTTATGTTTAAGATATTGTAGACATAAGAAATTTATTGATTCCTTGTTAGGAATGGTAGAACCTAGCTTGAGTGAGGCACCTATTTACTTTAATTGTTTTTCGAATTTTTCAGTCTCTTTAACATATAAAAATATCCTCAAGGTGTTAACCTTGACCTTAAAAACTCAGGGATTCAATATGGATATAGGATCCTAAAATCTAGCCATAGTCTATAGAATATATTATAAGGCTATGCTACACTCTGCCCATATGTTAAATAATAGTTGAAAAAGGGCAAACAGTATTTTTCCAAACTAATGTAGGAAAATCCAATTCAATTAACCCCGGACTATTTCCTGGCATGAAGTTAAAGTGCCTGATAAATGGAACCTTCAAAATGAGGTTCAATCAAGACCTCTGGAAAATAAGGGGTTTGTTTTGAGGGTTTTCCTCCCGAAGTTTAATTCTGTATTTTTCCCTTATTTCCTCAAATGATTTCTCACTTTCTTGATATTCTTGTTCTTGTTTGGAAATGTCATTTGCTAATTCTAGGATATTAATCCAATTTTTTAGAGCTATTAATTCATTACGAACATGATTTAGTTAATGCCTAAGTTCCTGAACATTAGGTTCCTTCTTTATATTATTTTTGTTTTCCATAATATTTTTAAAATTATAAGGTTATTATTGGGATTGGCTCATTGGTTTAGATCTAAGACTTTCTTTAAGTGGAACCTTCAAAACGAGGCTCAACCAAGACCTCTTGGAAATAAGAAGGTTGAACAAATAATTGAATATGAAAATGGAGAAATTGAGATTCAGTTTACCCCACTAAGAAAAGCTAGAATAGATGTAGTGGATGACCAGATCAAAATTCTCACTAGGGTTTCATGCTCATCTACTCCTCAAAGTGAGAATGAATGAGATCGTGAACGAATAATTTTTTAAGGTTAATATTGTTTCCAGTGAATTTGTAGTGCAACTTACTGCCAAATTGACTCACTTAAATATTAAAAAGATGACCCTCAAGGTTCAGGACAAGCATTAACCTTGCAAGATATAACATAAGATTATTCAGAAGAAAAGCTAGCCAAAATTGAAAAGAGGTTTAATCCCAACCTAGAGATAAATAGGATTACTTATGGAACTAAAATGGTTCCTTCTACACCCATAAAAATGTATTACCTTAGATCAGTGTTCACAAAACCGTCCGATCTAACCGCTAGCTGGCCAGTTAGATCGGAACCGGCCGGTTTCGGTTTTGGCCAGTTTTGGTGGTCACCCAGTATTTTAAACTTTAAATAGAATACTAGTTCAAATTTATATTAAAAATATTAAAATAGTGTATTGGTCAGCTTTGATGATAACTTTTTATATAGATTTCGTTGGTTCAAAATTATTTACTTGAATCCTCTTTGAATGAAGTCACTCACTAACCATATGTCATTTATTACTAGACCCATTAACCGTGTGCCATATTTACAACTTAGTTGATAAAAATAAGAGCTTATATTATATATAACATCAGTTTTTCTTCATTTTCTTTAAAAAAAAAAAAAGATCATTTTTTTTTTTTAAAAAAAGAACATTTTCTTTTAAAAAAATATCATTTTCTTAAAAAAAAAATATCATTTTCTTTATAAAAAAAGAGTTGGTCAAGTCAAATTTGTTAACACTATTTTAATATTCTTTACATTATGGTAAAGATTAAAAAATATTTTGGCCATTGATACTCACTTTTATATTTTCCTATATTTTCAGAGAATTTTAAAATTACCCCTAGGCACAAATCAAGTTGTTAAAATCTATTTTTTCATTAATTGTCAACTTCATTTGAGTGTGTTTTGTTTTAATCACATTCTTTTTATGCTTTTCATATTTTAGTACCTTTTTTTTTTTTTTAAACATTTTTTTAGTCGTTCGGGATTTGCCCGATTAGAGCGATTGAATTATCCGGTTTACCTGTTAGGCCGGTTAAATCGCTTTCAAGCCCATGTTCAGTTAACCGTTCTGATTCGATTTTGTGAACACTACCCTATATATACCTTCATGAGTAGACCTCCAGTATGAAGATGAAGCCATAGTAGGGGCAGAATATACTAGCAGATCTATAATAGAATGGAATATTGACAGAATTTCAGAATATCAGATCATAACTCTAACGAAGCATATGACTATATATACTACATCCTCTAAGAATAATGGGAATAAAGACCTAGATATTGCTAAAGCAATTGTTTGTTCATTTACTACACAACTTAAAGGTTGGTGCTATTTTGTCTTGGATGAACAAACTAAAAACCAGATACTAACTACTAAAACACAGTGGATAATCTACATGAACCCAGAGGATAAACAAGGGAATTTGGTTGATGAGGATCATGTTGTAAGTACTCTGCTTTATACGCTAACCAATGTTCACAAAATCGAACCGGAACGGCTAACCTGTTTTGGGGCTGGGAGCGGTTTGAACCGAAATCGGACTAACTGGGGCAGTTAGCCGTTTTAACTAGTCAGGTAGTTCTTTTTTTTATAAAAAAGATAGAAAACGTTCTAAATTTTTTAAAAAAAATAGAAAAAAATTAGAAAAAATTAGATTAAGTGTATACTATTATATTACATACATTTATCTTACAAAAAAATTGAAACAAATTTTTATATAAATTAATATTTGAATACTATGAAAATATACACGACAATTTAGGATTTGACATTAATTCAATTAATGAAGTTACAAAGTCCAACTAACAATGCTAGTAGTAATGACAGTGGCGAGGAGGATCATGATATTGTTGTGTTTTACTATCAAGATTTACGGGGCGAAAAATCTGAGCAAGGCTTGGTGGAGTCTGTAATGCCATAATTGTGCCCCCTCGCCAGTCAGGAATATTTCTTGTGGTACCCCCTTGGCCAAAGTCTCCTAGATTTGTCCAGCCTTCATGCTCTCCCCCATTACCCCCACCCTATTCTGTGTTACCCCCACCCTGTTCTATGTTATGGCCCTCAGCATCTTCAATATTGTCATCATCATGAATAACCAGGTTACGGGGCTCGGCTTCATCTCTCCTTTGTTGAGTAACTTCTACGCCTTAATGCTTGGACTTCCTCTAGAGCCAATCGCATTAAATCTTCCTGTTCATCAGGCACCGCATCATGTTGCACCCTCTTCATATTCCTGGATGACTGGTTCTTGCCAATTGTTTTCCATTGTCCCATCTGTTTCATCATCCTGTGAATTATCTTCATCATGTGTATCATCGTCATCCATGTCCATTGTCATGTCTCCTTCATTGGATGCTGCAACATTCACATTATCATCCATATTTGCAACTGCGCCACTAAGAAAATCTTGGTCTAGTAGTGGGGTCCTTAGTGACACCCACTCATCGGTGAGGTCCCTCCGGAAGATGTAATCAAGGTTGATCGGCGTGTAGTCTGTGGGGAGTTTCTCTCTCAATTTCAAATTATAATGAATGTACACCAAGTTGTGCAGCGTCTGTGTCTTTCACTTATTCCTCCTCGGGGCGTGTATCTATTAAAATGTACCCAAGTTTCTCCCACAGCCCGAGGCAGCACAGGTTTGATATCAAAATTCTAACGCAGTCTTTTGCAATCGCTTTGTTCCAATTCTGTGTATCATCCACCATTGTGCTGACACAGACAAACATAAAAATACTTAACAATAGAAAATGAATTGATTAAAAAAAAAACATAAATAGTAGTGTACTAAATTATTGCAAGTTTTAACTTAAAACTAACCTGGGTGCAATTTTGCAGCTGTTTTTTTGGCATTGTTTTATGCAAATTCCCTATTTTTTTCCATGTACATGATAAGCTAGAAATAACAAGATGTATATACAAGAAATTAGTACTACATAGGAATGCAATTCATTATTGTAAATTGAAATTTTATTACATACACGTTTTGATTAAGGTTTACTTGTTGCATACACTCTATCTGAGGTTCAAGATCAGGTTTAAGCCTGTAGATACAGTTTCTTACCCCCTCCATGATATCCGCATCATGTAAAGTGGCATTGGAGTACAAATTTTGTGGATTAAGAAAGAACCCTGCACATAGTTTGGTATATTATTAATTACGGTAACTTTCTCGGGGTTGAGAAAGAGTCATGAATTGTGACAATGAATCATAAATTACCTGCTGCATGGATATCCTGGTATAGTTGGTCTCTCCACCTACGATCCACAATTTCCAATATCTCTTCATGCCATATGTTATTATCAAATATAGCTTCCCTTGCACGTCTCATTGCATCGAATAGAAACCCCATTGCGGGTTTATCATCAGAGTCACTTAACATCAACACCCGTACTAAAGGTTCAATTACATAAACAACATGGTTACATCGAGCCCAGAACCTCCGATCGAGAAGGGTGGTTTCAACCTGCCTTTCAAGTTGACTCATAGTTGCCCTATTAGTCTGCCATTCATTAGAGCGTATCATTGACCTCAATCCTGTCTTGTTTACCAACATCGATTGTATCGTAAGGAACATTGTAATTTAATAGTGGACTCCCTGACTATCTCTCGCATGCAATGCTCCCTCATCAAAGCATGAAGATATGTGTGATTGCATATAAACCTTGTAATCAACTTGCTCTTCAAAATACAATATTTAACCCTCTTTAGCTTCTTTATTTCCTTGAGCATCAAATTAATACAATGGGCAGCACAAGGAGTCCAATAAAGATTGAGTATTCTCTCCATTAGCAACAAGCTTGCTTTTCTGTAATTCGCAGCATTATTAGTCACTACTTGGACCATATTTTCAAACCCAACCTCATCTACAATTTTATCTAGGTGCGCGCATATCAGTCTCACAGTATGTCTCTTTCTTGATAAATCAATGCTAGAGGGGTAAACAATGCCCCTAGGGCAACCTATTAAAAAATTGACAAGAAACCTATGGGACTTGTTCTTCCAACTGTCAGTCATGATGGTCACTCATGTACCTGGCCAACAGACCTTGAACTGTGAAATATGCTCATCAACATCATGAACAACAACTTTTAAACATGGCCCTACAAACTCCTTCGCAGTTGGACCTCTAACACCTGGCCCTGCCTTAGCTATAGGAGCTATCATTTGTGGGTAGAAGTCTGAGCTTGCAGAATTAAATGATAGTGTATTAGGATACCAGAACATGCTAATCATGTTTCTCGCTTTTTCTATTAATACACTTGCTGATGGAAATTTTAATTTTTTTTTATGATATTGTGACTTGTGGGGATCAAATCCAGAGGGTTCGCGGGTCATTGATGGCACATCTATGGGTTCATGTTGTTGAGTAGTAGATGACCGACTATAAGAGGATGGACGATTAGAGAAACTACGTCTCAATCTACTAGATGTGGATCTAAGTAATGAAGGCCCACAGCCTCCCCTATCCGGTACTATATGTTCTTGAGGTTGATGGCTACTGGATGCACCATCTCTTCTCCCATACATCTCTTGAATTTCATTTGTCTATAATTAAGCTCTTGAATACTGACAATCCTAGCTCGTCCATTTGCGCCTCAAATTCTGCCTCTTGGTCATCTTCCTCATCTATTGGACTTTCGTACCCCCTCCCTATCTCATCTGCATCTCTTTCTCTCTGCACTTTTTTTCCTTTTTCTTCTGTAATTATTTTTATCATTTGTTGTTTTACTTCTGGTGGCACTTCTTTACAACCAGTAACATTACCTTTTACCTAAGCAAGATGTTCTTTTAGGCGATAAATACCACCACCCATTTCTTTGTTACAAAAATTGCATCGAACTCTTCCTTTGTCATTCACTTTTGTACCATACTGCCATGTCACATCTCCCCTTCTCATCTTATTATTTTCTTGTAAATTTTCCTGAACATAAAAGTTCATTAAAACAATATTTATTTGGTAAAATCACTCTACCAAGGGGACCTTGTAAGCATGGATATTTAAGCCATACTTTCTCATGAAACTGAACAAGTTACAATAACATCCAATAGAAAAAAAATTATAATTAAGATGACCATGAATCACCATGCCATTCAATTAATATTTGTACCATACTGCTATGTCACATCTCCGCTTCTCATCTTATTATTTTCTTGTAAATTTTCCTGAACATAAAAGTTCATTAAAAAAATATTTATTTGGTAAAATCACTCTACCAAGGGGACCTTGTAAGCATGGATATTTAAGCCCTACTTTCTCGTGAAACTGAACAAGTTACAATAACATCCAATAGAAAAAAAATTATAATTAAGATGACCATGTATCACCATGCCATTCAATTAATATTTCTCAATAAAAAACATTCATGTGTGCCTCTAGACCATGAGAGCTGAAAAAGCCATGCATGAGGGGAATGCATTAAGAAATGTGGTGAAATATGTTTTCTAGAGGGCTAAGGTCAAATAAATCCTTCAATAGGGAATATGAACAAAAATAAGTGCCCAAACCTTTCCCAAAGCACATGGTACACCATGAAATTGAATAAGAGCAACAACCTATTAAACAAGAAGTAATCCATATAAAGATACCTCAATTCCTGATGAGCAGTATGCATTTCATTTGATAGTGACCCTTGCCATGAATATATATTCAAGGTAAAAAGTATTTCTCAAAAGGTTCTAAATGGATGCATCGGAAGGGAAAAATACATCCACTTTCCAAAAGTGGAATTT
>NW_006499827.1:1767299-1792518 GCF_000471905.2 Amborella trichopoda
GAGTTGGCTACTCAGTAAGTGATCATCATAATCCTAAAAATAATCATGGTTGAAAGATATCAACATTTTTAAAACAGAGATCTATTAATAAAAATGCATGAACAGTTTCACTTTAAAAAATACATAATTAAGTATAATCCGAATAATTGAAATGCATATAACATTTTAACGGTAGAGCATAATTCAAAGGATTTCACAAATTACCCTACTTGCGTCCCAAGTAGGTCACCTATATACCCCATCAACATCTTGATGGGTCCACTTAATCCCTATCGGCATCCCAGATAGGTCCCACTGAATCCCTGTAGGTCCACTTATACCTCATCGGTGTATCGGATGAGTCCATTTAATCCCTACCGGCGTTCCGGATAGGTCCACTTATACATCACCAACAAACTTGATGAGTCCACTTGCATACTTAAAATATTTCTAAATCTCTTTAAACATTCGAAAGCAGCAATAACATGTACTCAACATATCACTGAAATTATTAATATGAATTTCACTGAAACCATTAATAACAATCACTTTCAATAACATTTCAAAAATAACCAGTCAAATATTTTGGGCTCAAATTTAAAAAGGTAGCAGTTCGTAAAGACATTCTAGCATAATTGCCAATCTAATATGTATAGAAAAACTCTTATAGAAATTCAAGAATACCGAATTATCACAATTTATGGGATGTCAATTCGCAAATAAACATTTCACAGACAATGCTATAATCAATTACAAAAATATCAGTTTTCAAATAATAAGGCAGTCATTTGCACATGAATTTTACAATGTCTAAATATTCAAAAACAGTAGAAAGATATCTCACAATTTTACTAAAAGCAGAAATATCACATTTATTTTTAATAATTTTACGGTATCTAAAATTTTCTAACAATAGACAAGAAATATAAATAATTTATTTCTAAGAATTTACAACATTTAAAATTTCTAACATAGATAAAATATCACGATTTTATTAAAAAGATTATTTTTCGAGACAATGAGGTCACTTGCGCATAAAATTTACTGTGCCTAAAATTCGTGATAATAGACAAATAATTATTTCATTTAAAAAGAACGAATTATTCTTCAAGACAATGAAGTCACTTATGATAAAAAAATTCGGCTAAAGAGAGGAGCTCACTGCGTTTATAAGAGGGAGAGCGAGAAAGGAATTGTTAGGCGACGTCTTACCTTTCGTCCTATTTAAATTCTTTAAAACACCTCCACCTCACACATGAGGTGTAGCATTAATAATAAGCTTCTAATGTTTACAACCCACTTCTATTAAAGGACGTGGCAGATGATAAGAAAAGTGAAGGGTACAAAGATATAAAAGTAGTGATGGTCCCTAAGGACCATAATGCCTATATGGACCATCATACTATAAAGACTTTTTGTTTTTTTTTTTGAAAGTTTAGGATTGTTACAGTAACCAACCTAGCTTTGTGCCTCTCAATTGTACCATCACTCTTGTACTTGATTTTATAAACCCATTTATTTCCAACCACTTTCTTTCCTTTGGGTAACTTGACAAGTTCCCAAGTATGGTTCTTGTCAAAGGCCCTTATTCCATAGCCTTTTTCCAAATTGACTTGGAAATAGCCTATTGGAAGTTAGTCGGTTCCATATTGGAAGAAACAGAGCTAAGTTTAAAAAAGTAAATTTGAGAGATATGAGAGTAATCGACAAATTGTTCAATACGATAGGTAGAAGCATTATAGGTATAAAAATCATGAAACTTAGCATTATAGGTATAAAAATCATGAAACTTACTTGGGAGGCAAGTGGTACTTTGAGGTCGACTAATGAAAGGGGGGCCACATGAGAGTCGATTTGGTGAGGTTCAGCTTAAGGTTCTTCTTCATGAGGAACTTCAACTGTTTCTCCTCCATTCTCATTTTCATCATTTTTAGCAGTATCAAAATTATCAACAGTGATGTGGGACATAACCATATGTGTCTCCCGCTAAACTAAATTTTCCTTAATGGGAACAAAATATGGTTCATTTTCTCGGAAAACAACATTACGGGAAATGATAACCTGTTGGTTGATCGGATCATAGCATTTGTATGTCTTTTGAGTGGGACAGTACTCGATGAAAATATATATTTTTGCTTAAATGCTTAATTTATCAACATTTTGACTGTGCACAAAATAGACACATCCAAATATTTTGAGATGATTCAAATAAGTCTTTTTTCCTTTTAGAACTTCCACATGAGATCTATTTTTCAAAAGTTTGCTGGGCCATCTATTGATTAAGTAACATACTGTTAAAACAACATATCCCCAAAAATGTTTTGGCATATTGCTCTGAAACATCAGAGCTTGAGTGACCTCAAGTAAATGGCGATTCTTGCATTCGGCAATCCCATTTTGTTGGGGAGTTCCAATGCAAGAAGTTTGGTTAATAATGCCTTTCTCTTTAAGACAAGTGGAAAAATTATTGTTCACATACTCTGTCCCATTGTCAGATTGCAACACTTTAATTTTGGCATCAAATTGTATCACAACCCCGCTCCCTGACTCCTGCCGGGAGCGACAGAGTGCGGGGTCACGATCGGAGGTCGCGAACGTCACTCAGGTGGGAGTGGCTCAACGCATGAAAATGAGAAATCAGGAGAAAACCATGAAAGAAAACCAGAATAAATCATTCATCAAAATAAATAACAATTCCAAAAGTACAACCATCTCATTCATCCAATATTAAAAAGTCTTTACAATTCCTTCTTGGCACTACTGGACCAAATAAAATACACAAAATGAGGTACAACACACATTATTGAGACATCCAAAACATACAATGAAAGTCTTCAAAGGACGGCTTTTTAACCTTTCGACTATAAGCTTCAAATCCCCAAAGGTCACTCACCTTAAGCACATGTGTTAACACTCTTCACTCTACACTTATGAAAATAAGATGGAATGAGCTAACAAACCAGTAAGCAGATCTACACCATTGCATTCCAACTAGCATGACAGTAATAAAAAATACGCAACACACATATACGTACATATACACATGTATCAAATAAAATCCCTCAACATGCTTCTCAACACTAACAGAAATGTGAGAAAGGCAGTTCAATATATATAATGCATAAGTCACAATCACCTTTCTTAAAGTAGAGTAATAAAGACAGCAGATCACAATTTCAGTTAAAAGCTCATGCAAAAAGGGTAAATAGTCTGGCAAACAGATTCATCTACTCCTGAAGTAGAAGCCACATCGGTCAGGCTAAGCCTATCCTACTTGAAACTTCTACCCTCACTCAGGATGGTTCATCATGACAAGTGGAAGACCCACTTCGTAAGGCCCTCACACACACACACACACATCCCCAGCGCGTTGTTAGGTTTTCGATAGGTAGAGGCCTTGCAAGATACTACCCTCTCCTTACGCCTTTTTGGCGAGAAAGCGTTACACTACCATTAGGTGACCCAATGCGTAGTGCCCACATAGATCTACGGGGCGCGACCATCCCAACTACTCACATCTTGAGTTGTGTCATACCATGGGGAGTCAGGTAAAAATCGTAGCTGCCAGCACCATCATTCACACAGTAGGTGCCCTTTCACATAACATAATAGCATCGCAGTTGCCAGTACCATCATTCATACAGTAGGTACCCTTCCCCATAGGCAGCTGCCAGCACCATCATTTACACAATAGGTGTTCGTTCACATATAATATAAGCATCATGATACCATCATTCACACAGTAGGTATCCATTCACATATGACATAAGCATCATTAAAATCATGCAATTCATAATGCAACAGGGCATTCATCATAATCACACTTTCATGTCATAGCAAAGCATAACTTCATTATCGTGCATGCACATGTGTGCTCGCAATTGGGGTCCTAACTTTTGGACCATTTAGTGTTTGAAGATGGTTCCAAAATCAATTTCGTACCAAACATACCTATCCCTCACTTGGGAGTGGTTTAAAGACATCAGGGTTTCGTTTGGCCTATTAAATGTTCAAGGAAATGAGGGTTAACTATTGCCCCCTATTGTGTATAGTGGACAACAATGTACCCTGCTTCAAATCATTATAACATTCAAACCGTAAGGCAACTTGTGTTAAGTACAAAATAAAAGTTTAAGCCAAGACGTATATCTTTTTAACAAACAAGTTTGAAAGCATTTGGATTCCATTTGGTAGTTCAAAAATTCGTGGTAAACAAGGTTATAGTTCTGATTTTCATCAATACCGCCAACAATGACATACCTTCATAAAGCAAGGTCTAACTTTCAATCTAGGAAGCTTTTCCATTGTTTCCACATTCAAATTTTATCCCATTCAAAGATCTTTTAAATGGTTGTAGTTTGGCAGAAAATGAACTTCGTTTGGCTAGCTAAAATTAGGGAACACAGTGGTAAAACTGAAAAATCCAAAAAACAATTAATAATGATATACCTTCCCATTTGAAATATAACTTCATTTTTATAAATAATTTCAACAATAGGTAAAAACAAACATTTTACTAGACTCATACATATTTCCAATGGGGGTAATTTGAGGTCAATCGGACCCCATTTAACTATTCAAAAGCCTCTTACAAGAACATGCAAACTTATGGAATTTCACAGTGGCATACAACATGTCTCAAGCATACATTCCATAATCTTCATTTCATGGTGAGGCACTTGGTAAAAACCATTATCTCACAGTGTGAACACATACATAATCACACATAGCATGTATTTCTTACATAATCTAAGAATCATGTATTCATTCTTGACATTCACCATTGTCATAGAACAAGAGCCCCGATTTCTAAATAAAAGGCGTAAGAATTTTCTTACATCACATACACTTTCATTCTCATTTTATCTGTATAAATTCCATGCATCCTTATGACTATCATACAATGGTGATGGATTAACTTACCTAAACAATAATGGCGTCTTCTCCACTCCTCTCCTCACAACTCTTAGTCGCCCAACAGTGGCTGCCCACCTTATGTCTTAGAGAGAGAGAGAGAGAGATGAAGTAAGCATGAGTGGTACGGGTGAGGAAAGGGGCTTACGTACTCTTGGGTTGAGATGGCTGGCCGAGTGTTACCAAGAGGCTGTAAAAATCAAGACATGTGGCACTCAATCAACATGCATTTGACAAGTGGCATACACAACTCATGCATGTCAGAGACACAGCTGGTATTGCACACAAATCCACCCGGCGTTGGCCTTCTTCTCCCACTCACCCGGCGCTGGCACTTTCAACCATCGTTGGCCTCTTCACACAAATCCACCAGGCGCTGGCTTTTCCAACCAGCGTTGACCTCTTCTCTAACTCACCTGGCGCTAGCACTTCCAACAGGCACTGGCTTCTTCACACAAATCCACCCAGTGCTGGCCTCTTCTCCAACTCACTCGGCGCTGGCACTTCCAACCAATGCTAGTCTCTTCACACAAATCCACCCGGTACTAGCTCTTCCAACTAGCGCTGGCCTCTTTAGACAAATCCACCCGGCACTGGCTCTTCCAACCGGTGCTGGCCACAACCTCTGCCTCCCTATCCCGCCATGCCTTCTAACTGGCGGGGAAATGTTTGGGTCATCAGAAATTGAGTTTCAATTATTTTAGAGAACTCTCGAAAAGTGGGAAAAACTTGATCTTTTGAATGAAGTAATTATACCCAAATTGTCATCTAAAAATCATCAATAAATGTCACAAAATATCGATGTCCATGAGTAGATTTAATTGGAGCAGGGCCCCAAACATCAATGTGAATTAAATTAAATGAAGCAAGAGATGTTCTAGTAGAACTTCTAAAAGGAAAATGAGTTTGCTTCGAGTACCGACATGTATCACAGTCCATAGTGTCCAAATGCAATGAAGGAAAAACATAACAAAGAATTTTCTTAAAAGGATGTCCGAATCTTAGATGTCATTTTCTACTATCTGTTACCTCCTTCTCTTTAGAAGTGACACAGGCTTTTGTGGCAGAATCCAAAATGTAAAGCCCATGAACCAACTTCCCCTCACCAATCTTTATCCCTGTGACCTGGTCTTGGAACAACACATTTAAAGGAAAAAAGATTACATCACAATTATGACTTTGGGTGATTTTACTAACAAATAACATATTAGATGAAAAATAAGGTAAATAAAGAACATCAGAGGAAGATAATATACTAAAAATTTTGGTTTTTTCATTTCCTTCAATAAGAATGAAAGTTCCATAAGCTATTATGATAGGATATCCTTTCGTATTTTTATCAAGATTTAAAAGTAGATTAGGAGTACCAGTCATATGATCAGTAGCTCCAAAATCAATAACCCATGATGTTGGTGATTGAGAAAAAAAAGAAACAGATTTACCTTGTTCATGGTTAGGAGTCTCAGAGTTGGAAACAATCGAAGCTCTGTGAAAATTCTGGAACATTTGGGCTAACTTCTTAAAAGTTTAATGAACATCATTGTTGGCTATTTGAGCAAAGCTTTTATTTTTTTCATGCATTTTTTCTCTATTTTTTCAAGGTGAAGTTTCCAGCAATTTTCTATGGGATGGCCTTCCTTTTTACATTCAGTAAGGTTTTCCAATATCAGGCAGCAATAATAGGTAGCGTTCCCCTAGATCGTCTGTCACTAGCTTAGATCATGCACTCTGGGCAAAACCAAGCTTGAGGGCCCTCAGCTCCTGCAACTCCTTGTGGAGTCCCCTGTTTGCTTCAAAAAACTCACAGGCCACTTTGATTGCTTCAACTTTGTCGTTGCTCTCCTTGTGGAGTCTCCTTATGGCGAAGTAAGTACTACTTCCTCATCGCAATCTATAGGGCAAGAAGTGACCTAATCTCTGAGCTCCTCTCCTAAATCTTAGAGAGAGAAGAGAGCTAAAAGTTTTAGAGAGCGAAAGGACAGTCTAGTCTCATTAACCAGAATCTTTCTAGATTCTGACGAACTGGTTTTCCCGACCATGTCATTTTCGGCAGGGGTAAAAAACAAAATCACCCCACTCATCAGAGGGATCAGGTGGGGATGCGAAATTGAATTCGCCAAAGGAATCATCGTCGTCGTCTTCATCTTGACAAAGAAGGAGAGGAGGAGAGGAAGTCATTTGAGATGCCATTGAGAGAGCCTGGTAGAGAGAGAAGCAAGACCTAATGGTGAGGGTTCCATTTTCAGAGAGAAACGTGATCCTCTCTCATAAGTTTGTGGTGGACCCCCGAGACCACATTATTTCAAAGAAGGCAATATTCTTATTCAACTATTTTTCAGGTATTCTTTTTAGGCTTGACTCAGTAAGAACTTTCTTCGTTCTTTTTTATTTAACCATTGTATTTGTTCTCATGGCTGAAAATTCCAACAATAATCAGCCAAAATCCCAACCTTAGAATAACCATAGAATTAATAAGAGGAGGGGTTAATTATATTTTTTGAGCAAATTCTGCCAAATTATTTATTAGTGGAAAAGGAAAATTGGGATACATAAATGGAACTAAAAAGGCCCCTCCAAGAACTGATCCAAAATATGAGGAGTGGGAAACCAAGAATGATTTGGTAAAACGTTGGCTTTTGAATTCTATGGATAGCAAATTTGCTTCCGGATTTCAGTTTTGCTCAATGCTTGCTACTAACTGGACTAAAGCCCAAACTATGTATAGAGGTCTAAATAATGCTACAAAAGTTTATCAAATTAAACAAGAAATTATGAATTTGAAGTTGGGTGATCAAACTTTTAGTGAGCTTATTGGCGTTGTCTCCGATATATTTGATCAATAGGATTATTATTTGCCCACCACTACTGATATGAAAACACTTGAAACTAAAAAAGATAAAGAAAAGACATTTACCTTGTTATTTGCTCTTGGACCTGAACAGAGGCTTTGAGAAGCCAAATCTTGCTGTCTAAAGAAATGCCTAACTTTGATTCTGTTTGCTTCATTATTAATAGAGAAGAATCGAGGCTTCAGGCTATGATTGGACATGATAAAAATCATCTAGAGCAATCTGATAGGTCGGCTCTTAAAAGTGAAACTGATCATAGTTTTGGAAAAGCGTTTACTTCAAACTTTAAACCCGGTCGTGGTCATGCAAAAACCGTGGTACTGGAAGACCATATTGTCCGAATGTAAGAAGGAAGGTCATCCCATAGAAAATTGTTAGAACCTTCACCCTGAAAAAAGGAGAGAACAAATGCAAGGAAAAAAATAAAAACTTTGCTCAAATAGCGAACAATGACAAACTCTTGAAAAGTTAGCACAAATTTTCCAGAATTTTCATAGAGCTTCGATTGCTTCCAACTCTGAGACTCCTAACCATGAACCAGATAAATTCGTTTGTTTTTTTCCCCAATCACCAACAATGTGGATTATTGTTTGGAGCTACGTATCATATGACTGGGATTATTGATTATGCTTTTAAATCTTAATAAAAATACTACAGGGAATCCTGTCACAATAGAGGATGGAACTCTCATTCCTGTTAAAGGAAATGGAAAAATCAAAATTTTTAGTAGCTCATCTTTATCTGATGCTTTTTATTTACCTTCTTTTTCATCTAATCTGTTATTTGTTAGTAAAGTCACCCAAAGTCACAACCGTGATGTAATCTTTTCTCCTTCAAATGTGTTGTTCCAAGACCGGGTCACGGGGAGGAGGATCGGTAAGGGGAAGCTAGTTCATGGGCTTTACATTTTGGATTCTACCACAAAAGCTCTTGTCACTTTTAAAGAGAAGGAGGTAACATATAGTAGAAAATGACATATGAGATTCAGACATCCCTTTAAGAAAATTCTATGTTATATTTTTCCTTCATTGCATTTGGACTCTATGAGCTGCAATATTTGTCGGTACTCCAAACAAACTCATTTGCCTTTTAGAAGTTCTATTAGAATATCTCTTGCTTCATTAAATTTAATTCACGCTGATGTTTGGGGACCTGCTCCAATTAAATCTACTCGTGGACATCGATATTTTGTGACATTTATTGATGATTTTTTTAGGACAATTTGGGTATATTTACTCCATTCAAAAGATCAAGTTTTCCCCACTTTTCGAGAGTTCTCTAAAATAATTGAAACTCAATTTGATGCCAAAATTAAAGTGTTGCAATCTAGCAATGTGACAGAATATGTGAACAACAATTTTTCTACTTATCTTAAAGAAAAAGGAATTATTCACCAAACTTCTTGCATTGGAACTCCCCAACAAAATGGGATTGCCGAACACAAGAATCGCCATGTACTTAAGGTCACTCGAGCTCTGATGTTTCAGAGCAATATGCCAAAACATTTTGTGGGGAGATGTTGTTTTAACATGTTATTAATAGATGGCCAAACAAACTTTTGAAAAATAGATCTCCTGTGGAAGTTCTAAAAGGAAAGAAGACTTCTTTGAATCACCTCAAAATATTTGGATGTGTCTGTTTTGTGCACAGTCAAAATATTGATAAATTAAGCGCCAATGCAAAAAAAATGTATTTTCATCGGATATTGTCACACTCAAAAGGCATATAAATGCTATGATCCAATCAACCAACAAGTTATCATTTCCTGTGATGTTGCTTTTTGAGAAAATGAACCATATTTTGTTTCCACTAAGGAAAATTTGGTTCAGGGGGATTCACATATGGTTATGCCTAACATCACTCTTGATAATTTTGATAAAAATGATGACAATGAGAATGGAGGAGAAGTAGTTGAAGTTCCTCATGAAGAAGAACCTCAAGATGAACCTCACCAAATCGACTCTCATGTGGCCCCCCCTTCCATTAGTCGATCTCAACATACCAGTCGCCTCCCAAGTAAGTTTCATGATTTTTATACCCATAATGCTTCCACCTATCCTATTGAATAATTTGTTGATTACTCTCATATCTCTCAACATTACTTTTCTTATCTTAGCTCTGTTTCTTCTAATATGGAACCGGCTAACTTCCAAGAGGCTATTTCCAAGTCAGTTTGGAAAAAGGTTATAGAAGAAGAACTTTGGGCTCTTGACAAGCACCATACTTGAGAACTTGTCAAGTTACCCAAATGAAAGAAAGTGGTTGGAAATAAATGGGTTTATAAAATCAAGTACAAGGGTGATGGTACAATTGAGAGGCACAAAGCTAGGTTGGTTACAAAAGGGTTTACACAAACTTATGGTGAAGACGATAAAGAAACTTTCACACTTATGGCCGAAATGAACTCCGTTAGAGTTCTTCTTTCAATTGCAACAAATTAAAATTGGCCCTTGTTCTAACTCGATGTTAAAAATGCTTTTCTTCAAGTTGATTTAGAAGAAGATGTGTATATGGAAATACCTCATGGACAGCCTAAAAAAAATTCAGATCTTGTGTGCAAACTAAAGAAAGCAATATATGGCTTAAAACAATCTCCTAAGCCCTGGTATGCCAAGTTAAGCAGTGCCTTATTAAATAATGGTTTTACTAGAAGTGCTGCTGATTCTTCTATGTTTATTAAAAGGAATTCCATCGGAATTGTTGTTGTATTGGTATATGTTGATGATATTATAGTCACTGGGAGCCACATACAAGGTATTGATCAACTAAAAGAAATATCTCGACAACGTTTTTGATATCAAAGATTTAGGAAAATTAAAGTATTTCCTTGGTATAGAAGTTGCTTATTCTTAGAAAGGATTGCTTCTTTCACAAAAGAAATATACCTTAGATCTCTTGAGAGAAACTGGTAAAATTGGAGCTAAACCTGTTTATACTCCAGCTGAGATAAACAACAAGATCTCCATCAAGGATGGTGAACCTCTTCAGGATGTTGGAAAACATCAGCGAATTGTTGGAAAATTAATTTACTTAACAATTACTAGACCAGATATCACCTATTTTGTGAGCATGGTTAGTCAGTTCATGCATAACCCCAGATCTTATCAGATGCAGGCCGTTGATGGAATTCTAAGACATTTAAAATCTTCCACTGGTCATGGAATCTGGATGAAAAACAATGGACATGAAAACATAATTGGTTATTGTGATGCATATTGGGCTGGTAACCCTTCAGATAAAAAATCTACCACAGGTTTTTATACTTTTGTTGGTGGAAATATTGCCACATGGAAAAATAAAAAGCAAAATGTTATTGATAGATCCAGTGCTAAGGCAGAATACTGTGCACAACTTTTGAACTAATTTGGTTAAAATCTTTTCTCAATGACTTAGGTTTCAAGTCAGCCAAACCAATGCTATTATTTTGTAATAACCAAGCTGCAATCCATATTGCAACTAATCATATTTTTCATGAAAGAACTAAACATATTGAAGTTGATTGTCATTTAGTCAGGAAAAAGGTTCAAGCTAAGATGATTTGTACTCTCCATGTTAACAATGAAAATAACTTGCAGATATCTTGACTAAAGCGGTTGGCAAGGAAAAATTCGTTCATGTTCTTGATAAGTTGGACTCATTCAATCTCTTCGTACTAACTTGAGGGGGAGTGTTGAGACAGCTTGGTGTATCCCAGTGATATCTGCATATTAACTAGCTTTCCTCAATCACGTTGATTTCCCTTAATCACGCAGATCACTGTTTCCTATTGTGGACTCAATATAGAATGTTATCATGTACAATTCTATATATATGTACAAGGAAACTATAGAAGAGTCATAATAATACAGATTAATTCTCCTTTCGTAGATGTAGGTCCAATTGGCTGAACCACATAAATTCTTGTGTACTCATTCTCTCTCCCATACTTTTAACAATAGGCCAGCATAAAACTTTAATTTTCATTAAAGTTTAATTTTCATGAAAACTAAAATTTAATTTTTATTAAAGTTAATTTTCATGAATTTTCAGGGATGATTTCACAGATTCAATAGTTTTGGAAAATGTCATAGGGGAGGTGCTCACTGCTGGTTACTTGTTGGGAAGCTAAACTGTGTGGGCAAGTGATGCTTTGAGATGATGAGCCTCTTGCTAGTGATTTTGTGGATTAGTTGAGTTTCATGGGTAGTCTTTGGAGGGAAGGAGGGGAGGGGAGGGGAGGGGAGGGGAGGGAGTGGGAGATCACTCAAAAGTTGGTGTGTGTGGAGCGATTACTCCAAAGTTGGTGAGGAATGATGCAGCAGGCCACACTTGGTTTCTTTTGCTAGTTTGGATGAGGATAGGAGCTCATTTGTAGAGAGGATCTCTCTCCTTACTTTGCTTTCTCTCTCTTTTGTTTGTAGACCAATGGAGGTAGGGATAGGGAGATGAATGGTGGAGAGAGAGATTTTCGTTTGGAAAATTGCAAAAACTTCCTCAGTAGTGATTTTTTTACGCATTTTACCCACTCAACTTTTCTCAGCAAATACCCTATACAAAAGTTTATTATTATTATTATTTTTTGGTAAAAAATACCCTTCCCTCACCTAACAAATTATTTTTGTTGGAGAGGCCGGTTCGGCATTTTAAATAGGCGGTCCGAAGATTATTTTTGCTCGAATGGTCGGTCCGGCATTTCATAGTGGCGGTTCGACATTTCATGGTGGCGGTTCGACGATTATTTTTGCGATTATTTTTTGCTAGAATAGCCAGTCCAACGATTATTTTTGCGATTATTTTTACTGGAATGGCTGGTCCGACATTTCATAGTGGCTGTCCAATGTTTCATGGTGGCGGTCCGGTGATTATTTTTTGCTGGAATAAGCGGTCTTGTGTTTTGAAGTTACGGCCTCGCATTTTGAAGGGACAATCCGGTGTTTTGATATGACGGTCTGACATTTTGAAGGGACAGTCCGATGTTTTGAATAGCGGTCCAACTTTTTGAAGTGAGCAGTCCGGCATTGTACAAGTACAGTCCGACGTTTCCTTTTATTGGGACCCGAAAATGATTGGTTACATGAGGGAAGAGTATTTTCATTTTAAAAAAATTAACTTTTTGTATTGGGGTATTTGCTAGGAAACATGATTTTTTGTGGGGAGTTGCTATGAAAAGTTGGGTGGGGTAAAATGCGAAAAAAATCCATCTTGTAGGTTTTTACAATTTTTCTTTTTCCTTGTTGGAGCTTGTGGACTAAGAGGATTCAAATAAAAGCGTGGTTTCTATAAGGTTGCAACCTTAAACAATCCAATTAAAGCGTACCTCCAAATTTTATCACAATATGTTATTTGGTGTAAAATATTTTAGAATTATTTGAAAATCTATTTTCATATCTAATTATAAAATATTAAACTTTAAAAATATTTAAAATCAATTAGATCTATAAACATATGAAAATCTTGAAAATTGGCTGTCCGCATAATTTGTTGAAAGAAACACTATTTTTAGGACTCAAATTTTTTTTTTTTCATATTTATTTATACATATCGACGTCAAGATAATCAATTAGAGGGTTTTTAACATTAAAACGACTTTTTCCGATACATTTATGAACAACCTTTTCCGATACATTTATGAGGTGCATGTTTAATTCTGCAGTTGCAACCTTATATAAACTTTTTCCTTCAAATAATCAACCCACCAAAACAAAAAGAGAGGGCATCCTTTCTCAGAGATTTGAAATTAACCCACCAACGCAAAGCAAACATACCCTGCCCCTGCTAGCTTTCTCCCCATGCCAGCTTCATGTTCTACTTCACTAACCCAACAAAATCCCTTCTCAGAAACACTCACCTTCTCCCATTGCAAAACCACGATCCTCTTTGCACCCATTCTCTCTCGTCCCTCCATGAAAACGCTCTATCTCTCTGTTCTCTCCCCTTCCATGAAAACCCAAAAAAATCCAGCACCCCAACTTCTTTACTCAAACAAGCAACCCAATCTCGTGAAATGTTCGATCCAATTACTCATATGGACACCGTATCTGCAAATCACCTACTATCATCATATAATAGACAAGGTCTCCATAAACAGTCGCTCAGACTCTTCTCTCTTCGAAAGAGTTCATCGCAACCTGTCGATCATGTCACACTGGCCCTTGCTCTCAAGGCATGTTGCTCAATTGGGCCTTTTGGGCTCAACATTGGCCGACTAATCCAATCCCACGCCATTGTTATTGGTTTCCAATCCCATGTAACAGTCTGCAACTCCTTATTGAACCTCTATTTTAAGAGGGCACAACCCCAAGAAGCCATTAAGATGTTCAGGGCCATGCCCCAGAAAGATTTGATCACTTATAACACAGCCATTGCCGGCTTTGCTCAGAACCAGATGGAGCGAGAGGCCATACAGGTTTTACTCCAAATGCAAGCCTCTGAAATGCCCAGTTTTGATAGAGTGAGTTTTGCGAGCTCTCTTAATGCTTGTGCGAGCCTATCAGAGCTAAGTCTTGGGCACCAGATCCATGCTCTCTCAGTAATTCATGGCCATGGCCAAGAAATCTTTGTCCAAAATGCTTTGGTTTCCATGTATGCTAGGTGTAACTCAATAAGAGAAGCCAAGGAAGTGTTTAATGGGATTGTCTTCAAGGACCTGGTCTCTTGGAACTCCATGATCTCTGGTTACAACACACAGGGGGAAGATAATTATGGGAATGAAGCCATTGAGCTTTTTGCAAACATGGTTCATGGCCATGGTCCAAAGCCTGACCACATAACATTTGTAAGTGTTCTCTCAGCTTGTGTGGGCAAACAGAAGGTCGAACTCGGGAGGCAATGCCATTGCCAAATTCTTCGAACCAACAAAGAGAAGCACGTATCTGTATGCAATAAGTTGATCTCACTATACTCCAAGAGTGAAGCGACTCTAGGCTACGTAGAGAGGGTTTTTGATTTCATGGTCCACCGAAACATAGTCTCATGGACATCCATGATCTCTCTATACAAACACCGGGCCTTGGGCCTATTCAATGAGATGAGACTACAAGGTGTTAGCCCAAACCAGGTCACATTTGTGGCCCTCATCCACTCAATCTCAGACCAAGGTATGGAGGAATTGGGTCCACAGGCCCATGGACTCACTGTGCGAACTAGGCTCGACCAAGATATCAATGTGGCCAACAGCCTCATAACCATGTATGCCAAATTCCAGAACATGGATTCATCCCAAAAAGTCTTCGATGGCATGATAGATGCTCAAGAGATCGTTTCTTATAATGCCATTATGGCTGGTTATGCACAAAATGAACTATACACGGAAGCAGTAGAAGTTTATTTTCTCTTAGCAAGCTATGATAATGTAGTTCAGTTGAGGCCAACTGAATTCACATTTGTAAGCGTCATAAGCTCTTGCGCAGGGTTGTTATCTTTAGGTCTAGGTCGCAGACTCCATTGCCAAGTGGCCAAGCTAGGGTTTAGCTCATGTGTTTTTGTAGGAAGTGCTTTGCTGGACATGTATGCCAAGTGTGGCTCGATTGAGGATTCAGAAAGAGTCTTCAGTGAGATGGATGGGAGGAGCTTGGTTACATGGACTGGGATGATATCAGGCTATGCACAACATGGTGAATGCCACAAAGCCCTGTCATTGCTTGAGGAGATGAGAATTGCGAGGGTAAGCCCTGACCCGGTAACCTTCTTAGCTGTACTCTCGGCTTGTGGGCGAGTGGGTATGGTGGATCAAGGGCTTCAATGCTTTGAAAGCATGGCTCTAGAGCATGGAATTGAGCCTCACACGATGCACCACTCATGCATGGTTGACATGTTAGGAAGGGCAGGTAGGCTTAGAGAAGCTGAGGAAGTGGTTAAGAGGAAACCGAGCATTAGAGGTTGGCAAAGTTTATTGGGAGCATGTCGAAATCATGGAGAGGTTGAGATGGGGAAAAGGGCAGCCGAGACATTGATGGCCATGGAGCCTGAGGATTCTGCAACTTATGTGTTGTTATCAAACATGTATGCGGCTGAAGGAAATTGGGAGGAGGTAGCTAAGGTTAGGAGGAGGATGAGAGATGGCAGAGTGAGGAAAGAGGTTGCTTGTAGTTGGGTTGATGCAGGGGAGAAGATGCATGGCTTCACTACTAATGATATGTCACATCCTGAAGCTAGAGAGATATGCAATGTAGTAGTGGCCTTGGGTCAAGAAATGAGGCATTTAGAGGATGAATGTGAGTCTTTTTCTCTGTCTTCATAAGTTGGTTCTAAGTTTGGAGGATCCATTTCTTGTATTTTTTGGGTGAACTGGGATTTCAAGCTTGGATGTCGGTGTTGTAGCCATTGAGATATCCCTTGTCCTACTTTCTTGCCTGGTAATGTGATTTAAACCCATGTCCATGGACTCCAATCCAATGAACAGGAAGGTACATTCAACTTTACTGTGATAGACTGCTGTCCTAGGAGCATTCATGTTTGAACATCTCTATCATATGAGAAAAACAGATCTGTCTCGTTCTACAAACTAGTGGGGTTCGACATGGGACAGCGATGGATTTGAGTATTTGTGTTAGAACATCTCTATCATATGAGAAAAACAGGTTTTTCCATTTCACAAACAAGCAGGGTTCGGTGTGGGATAGGGGAAAATGTGTCACTGAAGAGTTCCAGGACAAGCCTATTAAAAGAATAGGATTCCTGTTTAGTTGGGTATGGTGGGGTTCAAACTTTGGACCTTAGTGTTAGGCCAAAGGAGATACGAATGGCATGGTCCTTGATTTGAGAGCGATGAGGCATCTGCAGAGTGTGAGGACGGATAAGGGGAGAGAGAAAGATGAGTTGTTTTCAGCGTGTGAGGATAGCTAAGGGGAGAGAGCCTGGGTGTTCAAGCTTATATTTGAAGCTCAGAGAAATCATTTATTTAAAGGTTAAGTTGGTATTAGAACCTTACAAACTCGTGCTGTTGTGGCCACTGTAACAATCACTTTTAATTATTCATTTCACTTGCTGTGTTCCACCGGTTGGCAACTCAAGCTCATTTCACTTCCTACATTCCATAATGTTCAAGAAACATTTTTTTGAATTTTGAGTCTAGTAAATGACCCTCTTAACAATACCCAATTTGAAATTTCATAGACAAAGTAGTTATGACCTCTTGTACCAAAACTATATGGTCTCTTTAGACAAAGTAGTTGCGATGAACTCTTTCGAAGAGAGAAGAGTCTGGGTTATTGTTCATGGAGACCCTGTCTATTATATAATAGTAGGTGATTTGCAGATATGGTGTCCATATGAGTAATTGGATCAAACATTTCAAGAGATTAGATCTCGAAGACATCTCACTTTTGTGCTTTGGATGGGACATTCGGATGAAAAGTTATGGCTTCAGAAAGCACTCTGTATCATACATCCTAGGTTCAAACCTTGGTGCTGACTTATCCCAAAAAAAGGTTGTTTTTTGACATAGGAGGGACATCAGAAACTTCCTTTCCAAAATTTTCTAACAACTTCTTAGATGGACTGGCTGAAATTAGTAGAAAGTGTATACTTGTTAAATAAGTTATCGCTCTCTGTTTTTTTTTTTGGATAAAACAGTCTAGATAGTAAAACTTTTCTTTGACTTCATGGTGCATATATTTTACGGATACATTGTATTGTGTGGGTGGGGTACTGTTATGAGTTCGTTGCTTTGCTAACCTTGTGGTTGCCTTTTTGTCTTTTTGCATATTTAATTTGTGGTTGCATTTGTAATGAAAACAAGTGTACATTATCTGCAGAACTGTAGGTCTTTCTTGGAAAAACCTAATGGGTGTTGTATTGCAGTCTGCTGAATGGTGAAACAGAGGCCTCTCTTATTTGCTTGTGTGGTGCTTGTATTGATTGTAATATACACTTTTCCATGTGATATAACTCATCTTTCTTAACAAATTGCAATTCTTTCAGGTGTCTGATAGTTTACTTCATAATGCCAGCAGCAACCTAGAAAGTATTATTTTCTGTGCTCAGACACTGAAAACTAAGCGTAATATATTATTTTTGTAGGCTTTAAGTGTGTTCATTGAGTTTAGTAATTTTGCTTTTTATGTTTTGCAATCTTTCGAAGTTCTTTTATTTTGGGCATCGATTTTCAATTGATATTTCAGTTAACTGAAAAAAACCCAAGTAATTTTTCATTTAATTTTTAGGTGCACAGAGATTTCGAGGAACTTCCTTCTGAAGCTTTTCGCCCCTTATGTGATTTACTATGTGTAAGGAATTCCTACACGACTTGTTTTTAATGACAAAGCATAATAGAAAAACTTTAGTTGATTGAATGTGTTTAGTGAAATGGACCAAATAGCATTAAAAAGACAAAAACGAAGAAAGCGAATGGGACAAAACCATGCATCTTTTGAGCAAGTAGTTTAACCATGTGAATTCTTGCATGTAGCTAGCATGCATCAACTCGATTAGATGCGCGTTTTTGTACACAGTAGTATTAGGTTCTGAAGGTGTGGTCTCTTCGGCCGGATGAATGACTCATGCTTGATGGATAGTTGTAGGCATTTGAATCTTTTTCAATGTACTCTATCTCGTTTACCATATTCCCCATATCTTCTTCATCTTTTGCATGACCTAGGAGTTGTGCTAAATGCAGTCATTGCTCAAAAAGCTCCACAATGGACCAACGAAAGTTGGAGCACAGGTAATTTTCTGTGGAATGTCTATCTGCAATTTATGTATTTTGTTTAAGCAATGCTCATAGCATGAAAGTCACTCCTAGTTCACCTCTTTGTTTTGCCAATTAGTGTAGTGGTGGCTTCTTTGGCAGTGCAAGTCTCTTCAGAAGATTGGGGTGGTGCTGGCATTTTGAACTGGCTAAGAGATGAAATAGATTCTCATCCGGAGTATACACACAGTTTTCAGGACCTCCTCGCTGTCTTGTCACAGGCATGTTCTATGTAGAGAATTTGAATATAGGTCTTGATTTTTTGCATCTTTGAAGGTCCTGTATGACTCATCGTATGTTGTGTACTTACCATGCTTTGTTGAGTTTTACTGCAATATTATGGCCACTAAGAACTTGACCGAGGCTATTTCTAGCCTTCATTTAATTAGAAGATGATTTAGAAGATGATTTTGTCAATGCTATTTCTAAAGCGAATTTGTACATATTATTATGTTCTATTCGCTTATCAAATATTTATAGATTCTCATTTTGTGGTTCGTCATGTTTCCATTCCAAATATCATTTCAATTGGATTGACAATACATGTGGAAGTCATAATTGGAATTCTGGAAGTGAGTGAGAGAATAATATTAAAGAGATACTTCAAAATTGGGAACTACCTCTGTTTGAAATGCTTTGCCCCCTTGGTAGGCTGCCTATGCGGCTAGGCAGCTTATGCGAAGTGCACGGGCCTAGGTGTTGAGGTGCCTAGGCGCCCGCATCCTCCTGCGCCGCTAGGCGATGCCGCAAGCCGTTGGCAAGAGTGCGGATAATGCACTCTGACAATGGCATTTTGGGTCGAAGGGGATTTAACAGCGTTGCAAACTTCCCCCCCCCCTCGCTGAACCTATTTTACTCCTCCCCTGTGCTGAACCAATTTTACTCCCCCCCCCCCCTTCCTCCCTGCTGAACCAATTTTCCTCCTTAAAGAAAATATTGGCTTCTTGTGTCATGTCTAAAAAATGTTTCGGCATGTAATGAAGCGAGCCATTAGAGAACTTATCTCACACCATGACGATAGAGTCACACCCTCTTGAGGTGGGGGGAAGCCCCATCACACAGTCCATACTCAGATCTGTCCGTGGTCAGTCGGAGATGGGTAAGGGAGTGTAAAGGCTGGTGTTTTAAGTCTGATCCTTAGCCAACTGGCACACTTGGCAGCACTCCATGAACTGGCTGATATCTTCCTTTAGTTTGGGGCAAAAATACTTTTCTTCCACTAGGGCTGTGGTCTTATCCCTCCCAAAGTTACAACAAAGGATGTCACCATGCATCTTACCCATGATTTGGATGCGAATTGTGTTAAGATATGGATATATCGGTTTCATATTGATATACATTATTATGGATGTATATGTATATATCTCTTGATAAAGTTAGGTATCTAAAAGGTAGAGACTAAGTTACTTGGTCATCAGGTTATCATACCATAATTATCTCATCTAATTGTGTGATTGTCCTCTATATATAGAGAAACTTATTGATGTAAACATTCATCCAAAATAGTTAAGATGTGGCCAGTTGGGCTTTGGATTTGTGGATGTAAGGCTTTGGCCTGAACCACGTAAATGTTGTGTTCTCTCTTCTTCTCTCTCCATTCTATGCTCCCACGAATTCTAACATGGTATTAGAGCAGCGAGACATTGATCTTGAATATCGAGAGGACCTCCGATCCGTACAAACAGAGAAAGAGAGGCCATGGCTGAAGTGGCACCACCAGAAGGGAAGCGGAGTTCATGTTCTCAACACTCCCCCTTCCTCAACGCTTGCGCATGTCTCTTTTGTTCAATTCCAGTCATCCAAGGAAGACTTGCAGTAGTCACGATAACAACATTGTGTTTTTGACCCTCAAAGTCTTTCGTTGTTGAATCAGTCCAAAGTTCGCCTTGGTATTTATAACCTTTGCTTTTGAGAACACTGGCTATTCTAAGATCAAGTTCATTATTGGTATTCATATTATCCTCCCCATTTGCTAACTGAGCTAAGTTCAAGATGGTCTTTCCGTTTGTTGCTGCATAGTGCGTCCACAATCTTGTTGCACAAGATGGTCTTTCCGTTTGTTCTCAGGCATATTATTCCCTATCCTCTTCGGCGTTTGGTATCCAGCCCCATGCTCTGTTACCTTGCCCTCATCCCAGACTTACTATGCTACCTTCCTTTGTGGGCTTCAAAACCCTAGTTTACCAAGGGCTTAAACCACTTTGCGGGCAATTATTTCGAAGGCCCTCTAAACCAGGGCTCACAACCTGAATTTTCTTATATGGAGAATTTTATGAATGAATGGAACATTGTTTTCGTGCCTGAAATTGTATATGTTTTACAAAGGTGGAGGTTACGATTTCGACCAGTAATGGAGGTTTCATGCATCGGGTCATTGATGGCGTTTGTGTGGGTAGATTTTTAGGAAGGTTGATGGGAGCCCATGTTGGGGAGAGAGAGAGAGAAGTTATGGAGTACTTGGGTTTAGGAGATTAATTATGCAGGGAGATATCTCAAACAGGGCAAGGGTTTTGTTGTTAAGATGGAGCAAACTATTTAGTATAGGAGATTTGGAGATGAGATGAGTAGAGATGAAGGCAACATCTCTAATGTAACCGCTATGTGGACAAGAAAATTCAGATTCTGGATCAGTCCAACTACTATGCAAAGGGAAGTTACGTCTTGTAGTCTGTTGTATTTGTTTCATGTTAATGTTGTACTGCGTTTAATCTTGCTTTAATGTTCAGTTCCGCTTTATGGTATCGGAGCCAAGTTTATATTACAGTGGTCTAACTGTATTACCAGTAGAAAACTGAACTATTAAATAGTATTCTGAGTAAAATTTGTAGTAGTAAGTTCAAAGTCGTCATGACCTAAAGACCACTAAGGCCAGGAAGAGCCAGAAAAGTGTAGGGACTGTTTCCAGTTGACTCGAATTACAATGGCAAATTGTATTAGAACTCTATCTAATAGGTCAGCTACTACTAGTAATACACTACATGTTAATAATAGGGAAGAAATAATAATAGATAACATAGAAAAGCAAATCCAAAATTGGAATATACCAAAGGTCCCTATAACTGATGTTTATAGTAAGGGAAAGTTTGATTTTAAAAGTAGCTTTTCTATTAAATCTATTGAGCAAAATATTTCTTTAATGGAAACCCAGGATAAATTCCAATTATTTTTCCCTAAAATGATTGAAGATCATAAAAGGAAAGAATACAAATACTTGCATATTGGTTTGGTTCAAATAGCTGTTAAAGCATTGACAAAAACATGATTAAATAATTATGTTCTACTCTGTCTAAGAGACAACAGGCATAAGAGATTCACTGATTCCTTGTTAGGAATAGTAGAATCCAGTCTCTGTAACGGCCTCATTTATTTCAACTGTTTTCCAAATTTCTCGGTGGCCTTAACTGATCCTAATCTTTTAAAGGTCCTGACTCTAAACTTTAAAACTCAAAGTTTTGATATGGACTCAGGTTCTCAAAATCTAGCATTTGTTTACTGAATATATTATAAGGTAATGAATACTCTTTGTCCAAATGTTAGGCAAATGGATTTAAAAGGACAAACCATATTTTTCCAAACAAACATGGAAAAATCAAATCTAGTCATACCAAAGTCAGTGGCATGGTCTCAGGTACAATTACCATAGAGATGGTCCTTACAAATTGAATCCCCAATTAAAAACCCTGAGAACAAAGACACTGAACAAATAATAGAATATTTCGATGGAGAGATAGAAATCAGATTTCCATCCTCCAGACAGACTACATTAAGAATTGTTGAATCTAGCATTAGGGATCCTCCCCGAAGCTCTACCTCTTGGATCCCACAGTCAGAATATGAAATATTATCCACTCATAGGAGAACTATTATCGAAAGACTTAATATGATTGAAAATCAGGTTCAACAACCAGTCTATAGAGTAGATACTCCAGGTTCTTCTGAAATAGAAGAACAAGAACCAACTCCTCTGATCTGGACTTTGATGTGAATGTTATTCAAAAAGAAGAATTTAATATTGATAAAGAATGGATCAGAAAAGATTTCTACTCTGAAGAAAATAGATTAATAAGAGAATGGTTATTCAAATAATTTAAAGAACCTCTGATAGATGCCTTTCCTTTCATCTAAAATTTAATCGTTTTATGATAAAACATCAGGCAACTGTCAAGTTTTTTAAATGATTAAAATATATAACAAAATATTATAAAATAAAAATTCCAAACTTTGAGGTAAATATGGTCGAAAAATCCTTTCAAACCACCAAAGGGGAAACAATTGAGTCCATTCATCCCCTGAGGCTAGCTTACAATTTAAAAGAGATAAATTAGGGGAGAAAATTGAAATTAGAGCCTCACCTCTCAAGATAGGACCCAAAGAAAGCGACCATAATATGGCCAAACTTGATGGAATACCTCATATTATTGAACAAAATAGTTATACAAATATTCGCCTCCAAACAATAGGAAAGCAGACTACAAGAATAGAAAATGCAGTAAACAAATTAAGACCAACTCCTGAACCTAGAAGTTCTGAAAAACAAAAGGAAGCCGTCCTATTCAAACCTCGTCAAACTATTGAAACATGAAAATTCAGCATGCAAGGAATAAAGAAAAAAGAGAAAAATAGTGAGTTAATTGATGAGCTGGTCAAAAGATTAAAAAAATTAAGCATCGATGAAAAAGGAAAGGGCCAACGCCAACCTTTCAACACTAAGGAAGGAAATGTTCAAGTTTTGCAAAAAGCACCTGACAAAGAAATTGAAGAAATGGAAAAAGCTTTTAAAACTAAAAGCTTATATATAAATAGAATTGACTATGGAAAAAGGTAAGACTAGTGTCCCAGACTCGAATGTACTATCCTAGACCTACACCAGTAGATCTACAAATAAAAGAAGACCTAATCTCTGCCGCGGTCTCCTATTCAGGTAAATCCATAGTAAATTGGAATATAGATGGCATGATTGAGAACCAAATCCTAGATCTCATGAAACATATTTGACCATGTGTGCCACTGCCTGCAAGGCAAGTGGAAACCAAGATCATGAGATAGCCACGGCCATAATATGTGGATTTACAGGATGGTTAAGAGGTTGGTGGGATTTTCATATGGATGAAGAATAAAAAAACCAAATATTAAATGCCTCAAAACAATGGATAGTTAAGAGAGAAGATGACCAAGTTAATATAGTACAAGAAGGAGATGCAGTCAATACATTGATATATACCATTACTCTGTATTTTGTAGGAAGTACTGCTTTGCTAGCAGCAAGGTCTGAAGATTTGTTATCAAATCTAAGATGTCCAATACTCTCTCATTATAAATGGTACAAAGATGTATTTTTCTCAAGACTACTATCAAGAGAAGATAGTAAGTCAGACCATTGGAAAGAAAAATTCATAGCCGGTCTGCCACACTTTTTTGCAGAAAGGGTAAAGACAAGGGCTTAAAAACAAACATGGTGGAATTATTCCTTATTCTCTGTATACATCAGGAGAATTATCAGCTGGAATCTGTGCTGAGGGCCTGGCTTTATGTACAGACCTGAAACTTAGAAGACAGTTAGAGAAACAGAGAATAACGGGCAGAAAAGAATTAGGAGACTTCTGCGAGCAATTTGGATTCAATATGCTACCCCCTTCAAAGCCTTTCCATTAAAGAAAACATGGAAAATTTAGAAAAAGAAAATTTAAACATTATTCAAAAGCAAAAGAAAAATTCTCGAAAAAAACTCTTACAAGATAAACCATCTTTTAAGCATAGGGGAAAAAGGAAAATCCCTGTCTGTTATAATTGTGGCAAGGTTGGCCGTTACAAAAACAAATGTAGAGTTCAAAGAAAAATCAACTCTTTGAAAATAAATGATAATATTAAAAAGCAATTATTTGAGATACTCCAAATTGAGGATGAAACCTCTGATTCCTCTGAATCAGAAGAGGAAATGTTGATTGGGGAAATAAATGATGAGGATATCATTATTAGCAGTTCTGATTCAGACTCCGATAATGAAAATAGTCCAGAAAAAAAAAAAGAAATTTGCCAATGTGATTTTACAAGGCAATAATGGACATGAACGGTTTAAGCATCAATACCCTCACCAAAGAAGAAGACCTGATCATAGACCTTATCGACAAAATATCTGACCCAGAGGCTAAAACAGAAGCCCTAATCCAATACATCAATATGTCCAAAGCCCTTTCTAGAAAACCTAAGTCTTCTCTTGTTCCAACAAAAGAAGATTATATTTTTCAAGATATTTTAAAAAGGGTACAAAATAAAAAATATACAGAAAATGAACCTTCAATATCTGAGCTGAAATATGAAATCAACTAAGTCGAAAATGAGTTGATAGCTCTGAAATCTAGGGTGCAAATCTTAGAATTAACCCAGAATCCTATCAACGAAACAATTGAAGAAGAAAATATAGAAGGTGAATTTGATAATCTGATTACTGAGTATAATATTCCTTTACCACATGAGGTTGAAGACATCCTTCCTAAACCAAAAACCTCCAAAGCTGGTATGAATGTAATAGAAAAGGTCCAAAATTGTAAATATATAAACCTAGGAGACAAAATTATAACCCAAAATGGTTTACAAACGTCAAAATCGTAACTCAAAAGGAATATAGCTTCCAAACTACCTCCCTGATAGATTCAGAAGTAGACCTAAATTGCATTAATGAAGGATTAGTACCAACTAAATACTTCAACAAGACTACCCAAATTCTTAATACTGCAGATGACAGCAAAATGCTTATAAACTATAAACTATATGAAACTGCAGTATGTAATAATGGTGCCGTTTCAATTTTTCC